>CM034156.1:569750779-570350779 GCA_019776745.2 Taxus chinensis | reverse complement strand
GCATCATACCACAATGTACATTCAACTAAAATATTTTCACAAAAAAAACTTTCATTAGATACATCAATTAACTTCCAAAAAGATCCTTGAGCCCTAGTCTCAGTTATAGAGATGTTTCCTCCTTTTCCAACCTCTCTCATTCAAATTCATCATTATGATTATGAAGGAGGAGAGGAAATTAGGTTTCCACCACCTAACTCATACATGATTTAAAAAACTCTGGTGATTTTACACCAAGGTAGGTTAAGTAAGAGTATTTAACACATGACCACATTATTACATTAATATCAATCCTAGACTAACACCTATATGAATAACATTCTAACACCTAGGTCTAGGCTGTAATACTAGACTAATTCGAATATTTAAATGTAGTTTTAGACAGAAACTTCTAAAATACCACTTATTACAAACATAGGAGTCCAAAAAGGACTAGACAAAACTTCAAAGCATCCAAATGGACCCCACAACACCTACATGACAATGGAAATGAAAAATTGGGCTATTTACAATGATGCTCCTACATCATACTCCCCATGTGGAGAGAAATAAACTATATAAAAATAATGTCTTTTTCTTTCTTCTTTTCCGATTATGTTCCACTCGTAAATTAATTCTCTTCAATGATACATTCTTCTCATCTTCATCACCCACACTCTTCTTTTAATTCTTTTTTTTTGTTTTCATCCTCTCCATCATTGCTCGATCCTCAAAAATAAGGATTTCATCTCTTTTCCTCTTCATTTGAGCTCTTGGATGAGTTTCCTTTTCAATGTTTGTCACTTCTTCATCAAGAGTACCTACAAACACACATGAGCAAAAAATGTTAGTTGAAAAACCAAGAGACTTTTTTGTCTCTTCACCTACTTCCTCTTAACTCTATTATTCATTTTTAGTCTTCTCTATCACCACAACTTTCTATTCATCACTCTTCACTTCTTCATCATGCAAAGCACATTCAAGTGTTAGTAACTTTGCCTCTAACTACTATTTGATTTCATTAAAAAACTAAAAAATCAATTTTTTTCTCTCTCCTTCAAGTTTTTATTCATAAATCAAATCTTCCATCACCACTTTTCTTATTTTTTTTCTCTCTTGTTTGCTTTTCACCCTCTTTATCCTTTTTTTTATTATCTTATCCTATTTCTCAGCTACATTTTCTTTCCTCTCTCTATGAGTGACTTCAAAGGCCACTTGAACACATTTCTTATCACTATTTCCACACTTTTTTATTGCCTATTTTTCACCTTTTCCATTAACTCATCTACCATATTTCTTCTCAATTGTTTGATTTCTTGTTCTTCCCACAATCTTCTTTTTTCTCTTCTTTTCTTTGTTTCTCTCCCGTCTTTGTATCTTGTTCACTATTTATAATGAAATTAAGAAATTAAATTTCTATTTCTTCCTCCATATTTCTTCTATCATTTCTTTTTCACTCTTCCAAGTCTCACCTAGGTTCTTTTTCATGCCTAGTCTCTTAGCTTCTTGTTTTCTTCACTATCTCTTCTCTACTTTCTTCACTTTTCTTCACTTTTAAGGAGAACCCCATCACTGTCACTTCACAGACCAAACTCAAGAAAGAAACAATTAGCTTTAAAAACCTCAATCAACTCATATAAATTCACCCACATTTACCAAAACATCTATATACAAATGCTTCTTAATAAAAGCTAACTTACCTTCAAATTTCTTTATATTTCTGCTATAATTCCAAATTATGCATAAACCTACATACAATCTTCAATTTAATGAGGATAAATTCATTAGAAGTCACAAATTCAACTTGAAAATTCACCTTTACCCAAAGAGCTAAAACCTTGCTCAAGTAGCAAAAACATGAATGATACACCAAGATGTATAAAACAATGATCCAAAGAAAAAAAATCACTTTCAACATGATTAAAAATATCATACTAACATGATAAAACCCTACAACAAGTTCCAATTAACCACTTACACTCGTTTGCTTTATAGACCTTAATCTAGCCTTGGAGCCCTAAAAAATGGGCCTTTCTAGAAAAAATCACAAAATACTCATCTTCATGCCTAAGATGAAATATTTTAGGATACCCATTTGGATCATTTAGCTTCTTATGAAGTTTTAGACCATAACTCTTTACCCATCATCCTTTATTCTCATTTTGAAATTTTTGAATAATGCAATAATGTTTAGAGAAATCTATTAGCCCTTCATATATTAATGTTTAGAGAAATCTAACAAAACCATAGAAAATTAATTACATTTCCTATTACCCATTATGGAGATTTTTCTTTCTACTAATTTTTATCCTCCAACTCCTTGTCTAGTTCTCCCAACACCATCATCGTCCTTTTGGCTTGTTCTAGTGAGCCTTTACTAGGGTTTGGAAGCAAATTATAGGGTTTGTTCTTGGACAAATATTTTAACTCCTCATATACCATCTATCACTTTTTTACACTTTACTTAAGGTCTATTAAATGTGTAAAAACATTTCTAACTTCAAACCTCTAACATTTTATATTTAACTCCTTAAGCATTCTTGATGATTCTAGCCTCTAACAATCCTTAAAAACTCTATTTCAATCCTTTGATTTTGTTGCCCAAGTATCCAATATACATCATCATATCATTGAGTTTTTAATCTCCATCATGAATCCTTTAAACACTCCACCATTCCTTTCAAATACTTCCCTAATTCCTATATCTATACTTATTTGTTTGTAGGCTCTTCAAGGGAATTGTATAGTACAACTAGGATCATATTCTTTAGTTATAACTTTTCAAGTTTACCTTAATTTTATCAAGGTCTAAACACACTATAATCACACCCATAACACTTTTTACCACCTTCCATGTTGAATATCTCTCAAATATCTCAGTTTAAACCTAGTAATTAAGATTGTTAAAGTTATGCAAAGTGGATTGTGTAATTCATTTATTTTACTTAATTCTTTTACCCCAACTCACATAATGGAAATAAATTACTCATCATCTATTTCATATTCTTCTCATCTCTACGTGGTTATGAAATGTCTTAAGGCATACATTCATACCAAGGTATACTGTCAAGAACCCTAATATGGTAATCACAGTTAAGGTTTCTTAGCTCAGTTGAATGTCATACTTCCTCCTATGCCTTATTCTCTATCATAGGAAGTGATTTATCATCCTCTCTTCACTCAATATCCTTTGCCTAACCTGTTATATAAATTCAAGGATCTACAAGGTATGATCAAAATTTATCTAATAGATTTCCTTCTTCTAAACCCTCTAGGACATGGTATGAACAATTACATAAGGTTTATCACATATTTATAGTGTAATACATCTTCCAAATGCACTAAAACCTCTCAATCACCTTGAACATACTAAATACTATCATGTTACTTTCTTATGATTATTTTTAGGAGTTCCCTGTGAATGTTATGCAAAGGTCACATTCACAAAATTCCTGTGAATAAGGTATACTATAATGTAGCGCTATTCATGCATTTTCCTTCACCCAAATGTTTTTAAAGAATCTCCTTGATACTTGTTATCTCTTATAAGTTCACCTTGGTTGAGGGAAATGAAAAAGGTTTCTAATATTTCTCCTCCCTCACTTTTATAGATAAAATGGAAACACCTTAGGTCTGTGGATATACTTATTGTTGAGGTGAGTATCTGGTATTACAAGTCAGGTTCCTTATTGATGTATCCTAAACTATTTTTTTGGGGTTTTAAGGGTTTAAAAGACGGCTGTAATTGAAATTAAAATGGGGTGATACACCAAAATGATTTAGGGATTTGAATGAGTACATGCATAATTTATTGAGAGTAGATTACAAGAAGCACGAACCAATGGGTTTCAGCTAAATCCTAAGGCAAAACACTTATGTGTTGAGGGATAAATCGCAACAACACAACAACTAACATACACACTAAGACTATGTAGAAAACACCAAATTTGCATCAAGGTAAGATAATTAATTCAGGGAATCAAAATTCACAAGAGCTAATAGAAATATACGCACCACTACAAATAATTGGAAAGGACAATAATTAGTTCTCATTCAAATGAAAACCTTGCAAAAACTTGCGTTCAACAATCCTTACATCAAAAAAGTCCTCAATGTACTTTTCCAATGCACACAATATATAGTAAATTATAATTTACCCAACCCTCCTAAAAATAGGTTGCAGTATGAACTCACCCAATGTATGCTAATTTTAACCTTTATCATGAATAAATACAGGAATAAAATAACCATTCTTTTTACAATGAGGCAATAATAGCCTTAGTTCCAAAAATACACTTAGTCAAAGTGTAGTTGACTGCTCTATTTCTATTACAATAAATAACTTGGGTGAATATTTTAGCTAATTTTAGCCTTTGCTTGATGTGCAAGCTCTCTCTTGCAGGTGTATGATCTTTGTCTTCTTGTGCATGATGTGAAACATGTGTTTCTCATCCACTTGCATTGATAAATTTGTCTTTATTTCTGATCTGTCCTCTTGTGAATGACATGCAAAAATATACTATGTGCAAGCAAAAATAATGCCTTTCTGATCAATCCACTTAGTAAATTAATTCACTCAATACTTATACCCACTGTGGGGACCACCTGTAGGCATGTGCACAAAGAATATCCTCCTCATACTTAGCAAATTTTAAGGTCTTTTGTGAAATTTACAGGTAACTCTATCATGTGGTCACTTGATTTTGACCTTCTTGAGCATATATTTGTCTTATGGAAACCATTAAGGTTCCTTACTTTAATCATGGGTGACATATTAACTATTGAACATAACACATATTTGATTAGATAATCAAGGTCACGGGCTAAGGATTTGGTGGCAAGACTCTTATCAAATAGTATTATAATCGACCACATTCTGTTTAATCATTGTATCATTACATGGCTTTCGATTATCGTGGCATATGATGTTGTAGACATTATGCAAGGTCAAAGAAAATAATAATTTGAATGGGACTTGGTCCCCTTTGACGATAACACATGGCATATAATAGTTTTGGGTTCCTTTTTGCATTTGATGACTACATAACTTAAGATAAGGTAAGGGGTTTAAAACCTGGAATTATGGTGATTCGAAACTCGGACGTTGATTGGTATCCTCTTTGATGATGGATAGAACATTGATCAATGTGACGTCTTTTGCACTAACTCTCTGGTAAGGTTAGGGTTGCATTGATCTTTGATGACTCCATCCGAGCCATTGATCCTGGCACTTGCAAACCATGGATCATTAATTTGGTCGAACCCTATGGTTTACATGGTGGGTTTGGATGCCTCTAATCTGGACCATTGGTTTCAATCCTTTTTGACTATCTCCATTTTACTTTGCACTTGATTAATGTAGTCAAACTCTAGGTGACCTGGTAGGAGTTTACCTTGAGTTGGATAAAATAATTGTATCTTGATCGTTGATCATTATACTCATTTTATTTGAAGCCCTGAATCTTATACTTGATCTGCCTAGGTAGTTAAATTATGGTCTTGCAATGCTACCTGTTTGATCTTGGTACTCTGTGACATCTCTGCCGTTGATAAAAATTTTGGGGTGATCTTACTGGTCAAGTGTTGGTTCTACTTTCTGAGCTTTCTGGTGACTAATTTGTAAAATTGATGGTAGTACTCCCATTGATCTAAATTTCAAGCTTTTGTTGTGAGGTTCATCAAATAAGTTATGATGTAAACAACCGTGGTTGAGTCATGAAGTGAGCCATGATAAACTCAAGCAAATAATTTCAGCTCAATTTGGCCTCTGTTCTCTGAATGAGCTACCATAAGCCCTGTTAATCTTTTATAGATAAGGGGTGACCATTCCATTAGCTTCGAAAACTTGAGGGTGTTAAGCTCACTACTTATCATCTTCTAGGATCAGATCATCTACTTGAGTATGAAATTTCCCCCTGCATGTGTACTCACCCTGAAGGTTATGACTGAAGTAGTATGTGATTCAACCTTGAGAGGTTTTGAGCTATTTATCATTTTGACGTTACCATATTTTGGTCTTCTAAAGTTTGCATTTGATTGTAGGGGCTTCTGACCTGCAGGAAATCGTCTGTTAGACTTGACTCATTGTCGTTGAAGGTAAGTTTCTCTAGTAATGTTTGAAGCCCTTTAGAATGATCTTTGCATATGTGGGTTTTAACTGTTATTCTAGCTTTGATATTTTGGGCATTTCGAAGTTCTGTGACTTGAGCTTGGTGAGATATTTTGCAGCTCAAATGGGTTCTGGATTGGTGTCGTGAATTTCTCTGCACTGTACTCGATTTGAGGTTTTCAACCCTGATAAGCTCTATGAATTTGGTGAGTCCCTTGCTCTATTATCATTCACATTCATTTTTTTGTAAAACAAATCCATTCCCTACATCTATTTCGGCCATAAGAGTTTTGTATTCTCATTTCTTTAGTCGAGTGAAACTCATCCGTGATTTGGTTTTGTAGCATTTAAGAAGTTATGTGGCTGTCATTCCTGTTACTCACAAATTTCTGATTGGCCCCATTTTGAGTTCTTTGCCCATAGATCTGTGAACTGGGTCTTTGAATGTAAAGGTTATGATTGCTTTTGTACAGGGGTTTGAATTGTTTGGCATAAGGACCTGTGAATGCTCCTAATTATCTATAGCAAAAAAAAAGGTTTTTGTTTTTGATCTGGTGGCTAAATGCCTGAATCTATTTTGCTTTTTATTACCTTCATGCTCGAGCTTTGACTATTTCCCAAATGGGTTTTGAGATATCTGCTAATGATGGCCATTTTAAAATTGAATATGGGTTTTACTGCTGAAACTCATGCCATTATTCTAATGGAACTCACTCTGTATGTTGATTTATTCATCGTTATTTATGCAAACCCCTGAAATTTATAGACGTTTCTCCTTTCCTGTGAATCTATTTTTCTCTGAACGATTGGTAAGGTGAAAGAAACCCAAAAATACTTAAACTTGGTCTGTTGTGGCTCTTAAAAGGGGTTCTTCGAGTCCTTCTATTTCCATCTGATATGTTCTAGATATGAGCTTTTATGAATAAGGGTATTTCAAAATATACTCGTATTTGGTTCTATTACACTATATTTTCTTCTTGCATTTGATTTCAAGCTGATTTGGGCCCCTTTAGAAATTTGCTATCTGGGCCCCTTTAGAAATTTGCATTTAACATGCATTTATGTTACTTAGTCTGCATTGATGATATTTCTGTTATTATAAAGTTCTATTTGAAATTTTATGTTGCTATGTTGTTGTTTAAGTTGATATCAATATTTAATTCTATATCATTCACTTTATGCCTCATTGCTGAGAAACTTGGGTTTTGAAAGAAAAACTATCAAGCTTAACTTGAAATTTGACTGAAACTGTGTCTTGATTCCAATGTCAAAGACGAATTCAATGTACATTTAAATGCTCCATGTTCTAGAAATGAACCTTAGGGGGAAATACTTGTACAATGTACCATTTATGCTCCAGCAACAGTCCTTGTTCTTGTAGCATCTCCTTTAAAACTCTTCAAATTGCCATTGAGGGCTTAAAGTCAACAATTCTTGTTGTTTTGGAATATTCTTACTAAAATGTAACTTAAGAAAGCTTGAAATCTATTTATTTTGATAGAGATTCCTTGCAAGTTCTGTTTTAGATTCGAAATATGTTATGGTATAATTGGATATAAGCTTATGAAAATTCTCACTCTGTTACAAGTTGCATTCTGTAAAATTTGCCATCTCAATTTTCTTGTACTTTTAAGCTTATGAAAATTCTCATTGTTACATGTTTGCATTCTGTATGAAATTTGTATCTCAAGGAAATCTACAACAGTTTATATCTGCTTAGATAGTATCCAAATCATGATTTCTGTTATTTGACCCTCTGCGATTAGGAATAAGAGACTTGAACCTTGATCACATGCTTGATAAAAAATTATCATTAAATAGCCACCTTTTATATGAACTCTTCAATACTTGCTTCTTTGGAAAGATGCTCCATTGGAATTGATTTTTTGAGTCATCTCCTGTAATGAATCTAGAAGCGCCTTAAATGGTCTGAGATTTTGAAAACTCTGCTTGTTCAATCTTGAGACTTATGATGTTTCTATTTTTGGCATAATGGCTGTCATATTATTTCTAGCACTTGTACTCTGTGTTTAATAGATATGAGTTGTATCTTTTGTTTTGTGATGCAATTAACTTTTGATTAAAGAAGTTAAGCACTTTGAAACTCTGTCTGTGGATTATCAATTAGTAATTGGTAATGAAACATTCAAAACTATTTGATTCTAATGTTTTAAACAGTGAGTAGCTATCATTATGCATGAATATTTTTTTGTCTTGCTATCATTCAAAATTGAACTGTATCACGAGGCATTCAGTATGGTTATATAGTGAACTATTCTACCTTGACTCAGCTTGCCTATGTGATGTTTGATACTAAAACCTTTTGAGTGTGAGTACTATTTTGATGAACTTGCATCATGAATTGATATATGAGTAACTTGTTACCCATATTGTTCTCTACAATTCATTGTAACTGCATGTACCTTGAATAGATATTTGATCCTTATTTGGCATTGAAATGCTTCACCTAAGATACATGCTGATACTTGAAGATTTTATTGAATGTGCATTACTTGTGCTAAGTAACACTGCATAAAAAATTATATGTACTCCTTTGTAGCTTGACTCCATCTATGCCTTATCATATACCCATGTAACTTGCTAAATTGGTTCACTATTCATGCAACTTTAGTACTTGATTTTGACTCTTCAAGATGTGTCATCTGAAACCCATATGTAAAAGAAGTTTGAAACTATACTCCACCATTGATTTATGCACTTACTTTGATGAAAGTTTAGAGTCTCATTGAGTCCATTTATGTTATCTTTGCATTGAAGAAATCTGAATCTATACTTTTGGATCCTATCTTTGACCACTGATACCTTCTATTTTCTAAATATGCTGCATGTACTATTTGCATCAGTAGTTTGTATTCTTGACATTAATGCATTTCTCACTTTTTAGCCTAGAATTTTTGTGTTATGGAATACTATTGTGTATGGAGGAAATGCTATACTTGATAGTATAGATATTTAAAACATGAATTGATGTTCTTTTGTTGTAGCAACCTGTACCTGCATACTTAAACAAAATAGTTAGAAAACAACATGCCTTAAGCCTCTCTTGTATTCAATAGTGATTTTCTTTTCTTTCTTTTCTATCTTTCATGATTTCTGTTAATGCACATGAGCTTCTGCAAGATACTACATTTTCTAAATTCTGCATCTGTTACTTTGATGTACCTTATGCTTCTTGATATTAGGATGATTCATCTTGCCTAAAGCTATATAGCACAGTGTATAGTAGATTTAACCCTGATCTCAACAATTAATGACAATATATCTTTTTCTTTCAGGTACATTGATGCAATGGAATGATTTAGAGAAGATGAAGATAAAGAAGCTGAAGCTGAAATAATAAAGACTGAGAGGAAACCTCAAGGAAATGATGGGTTCCTTCTACACTATCCCTTTGATTTTAGCTTTATGCACATGTATCTCTTATTTCAGTAGTTCATAAGTTACATCCTATGATTTGTGTGGGAAACATTTAATTTCCTCATGAATAAATGATATTACTTCTGTAATTGAGTTGTGTACTTCCTTTTACGTTCAGACTCTTATGATATGCAATGATTGTACAATGAATTAAACAACTCAATAACATACTTAATAACAATTAACCATAGGAAATGATCAAATTAAAAATACTTGTAACTTAATAACGGAACACATGCAACCTACAATAAGCCACTATTGTTTACTGCTATGGAGATGTAAAATCATACATAAGCTTGTGATTCCCTACCTTCATACAGGCAATGCATTGGTCCTTTGGGGCTTTTTTATTTCCTTGCTGAAGATGAACATGGAATGGTAACATGTGTGAGGTGTTACATTCTGTAACAACACACATAGCTACAGATTGCATGTTGTTAATCAATTACTGCAAATTAAAACATAATGAAAACCGTATGAATTCCCCCTAGTTAGGTCCATCACAACAATTCCTTTCATCGAAAACAAAGTTTTGAGTTGCTCATTTTTACATAAGTGTAAAAATTGTCAACGATACCTTAAAATCCTAAAGATACCTTATTTACATTTCCCCACACCACAAAATCCATGAAAAATCCCATACTTATTTATTCATACATTCCAAATGCTGTCAACTCAAAAGACATGATTACTCTACACAATGTTTTTGGTTCTTAAAACTTATTTGCAAGATCACTTGTTATTAAACATGAACATTATTCCTTTAAGATATTTAAAGAACTTCTACACCCACATATAATTTCATTTCTACATTATCTTACCTCAACACTTTACCTTCCCTTCTTGTGTTAGAATGCCATTAATACCATTCCCACTTGTTCTCATTATTATTCGTGCTCTATATAGGTCTGCACCATCTTAATTCCCATGGGAAATTCATGTTGGTTTGAGTCATATTTCACATCATCAAGAGAGTCATCTCACTTAGGTGAGATCATATGTCTGTGTGTCATTTAGTGGTCATTATGAGATTATCTTACACATCAGTACGTCTGTTGCATCATTGGGAGTTACTTCCCATTTTGAGAATGTAACTCCCCCCTCTTCACTCGAGTTGTCATGATTGTCACTGATATTTTGAAAACCCTCGGATGTTGTATTGTGTTTATATATATTTTGAGCTCAAATGGGTTTTGGTTGGTGTTGTGTTTTCTCTGCACTCTACTCTATTTGAGGGTTTCAACAATATCATTATGAATTTGGTGAGTTTCTTTCTCTATTTCTTGAATCCCTTGCAAAAATTTAAAAATTTTGTGGCCATGAAAGTATACTTATTTCTTAGTCGGTGAAACTTATCCTTTTGAATCTGTAGCTTTAAGAAGTTTTTTTTTAGTTACCCAGATTTGGGGCTTTCCCACTTTCACTTGATGACCATAGATCTGTAACCTCTGAGTCGAAAGGCAATTATTTTGATTACAGGTATCCATTTTCATAACCTCGAAGCTTTACTTATTGTGCAATAAGTTTTGTTTCTGATATTTAAATTCCTCCACCCATTTTGAGAGCTTGATTCGAGTTCACTATTTATGGGTTATAGTTGTCTAATATGGCCACATTAGCTTTAGACTGTAATTGATTTAATTTTCTCAAAAATGGATGCCATTTCTGATTCTAGAGCTTTGAGAGATTCACTTCTTTGTGGTTATATTTTGTATTTTTTCATGATGTTTTAGCTTTATAATTTGGAGATCTCTGTTGGCATTCAGTATCATGTAACTAGAATATATCACTGTTATTTTGTCATTTGGGTGCATGATTTACTCACCAATAGTTATATATTATCAGTGTTTAGATGGCTCTGTATAACAATTTTGTTGCTTCCTAGAGAAAACTTCCAACTTCCCTTCTGATTTCATTTTGAGCATTGTATTATTGAAAACTGATTTGAGCCTTATCTTTGGCTATTTTACATATAATTATGCTATCTACAAATTCCTTTACTTCTCCATGTTGTAGTTTACTCAAGTATCATGTACAATAATGCAAGCCAATTGGCTTGAAGTAATGGTAACATCATAAGTTTACCTTTATCAATGTACCTGATCAATTGATTATGGCTTGAATAGTTGCACCTATAATTATGTAACTCTCATGCTTCCTAGAAGCTTGATTAAACTATGTACTTTTGAATGCATGAATTTCAATTGTTGTAACTTGATTTCTTCATAATGGAAAGCTCTATCTTTACATGCACCATTTGGTTACGATATTTTGTATCTATACTATTTCACATTCAACTCTTGTTACTCCATTAAACTTGACTCTGTTTTATTCTTGAAATATTCACTAAAATGGATTGAAGAATTGTTTTCTTTTTTGATAGACTTCCTTGTAAGTTCTGTTTTAGATATGCAATATCGATGGTATACCTGGATATAAACCTACGCTTCACAATCTTTCCATTATGTTCTTATATGGCTGTCATGTTGTTATAATTTCAAAATTTATAGCCTCCATGATGTGTCTTATTTGATGAAATTTGTTTAAAAAAATATGGAAGTTGTATTTGTTATAAACTATCACAAATGCATGGCTGATTTTAATCTTTTGGAATATTGTTTAGGGTCTTCTGTAGACTACCTTGACTCCTATACTTTATGCAAAAACATTACACTTCCTTTTCTTGAAAATTTTGACCTATTTTTGAACTGGATTCATTTGTAGATTACTTTCCTGTTATATTCTAAAAACTGATCTTGACTTTTACTTAGTCATTCTTGACTAGTATTCAATATATGATGAGGGTGTACCTGATGTTGGAAAGTGTATTATATGCCTTGATAAATTAAACTCTGTGTGTAATAAACAAATATACCCTTTTGTTTTGTGATGCATTATTTGTACATAAGTTTAGGACTTTGACACATGCTTTGATATGGGTGCATTTGATGAATTATTTCGTTATCTTTTCAAACAATCCTACTATCATTATACATGAATAGTGTTTTCTCTTGCTATCACAAAATGAAATTACATCCATTTGTATATCATATGGTAACTTGTACCTTGAGTCAACTTTTGTGTAAATTTTTATGCTAAATTGGTTTACTATTATGCAACTTGTTCTTGACTTGATCTCTGAGAATATCCCTTTATTTCAATTATGAACTTAGTAGCTTGAAAGATATTTGGTCCTTATTTGGCATTACAATGCTTTACCTGAGCTGCATGCTGAAATTGAATATTTTTTTCAATGTGTGTTTCTTTTCAGTAACTGTAAAATTTTGTACCTTCACTTGAAAATTTGAAAACTATACTTTCTTTTCCCTTTCATTAATAAAGTACTTCATTTTGGACCATGATGGTCATCTTACAACCATGTATCCAAGAGTTGTAATTTTACTTTATAGCTTGTTTGGAAGTTGAAAATTAGTCATAGTATTATGCATTCAAATCTATTTCTATTACTTTTGGATTCTATGTCTGAACCTTAAACCATTATTTTCTTTATAGCTGCATGATCTTGATCATTTTGAAAGACATGAATGCATTTTCCTCTGTAGCCTTGAATTTTGTGCCACTTCTTGAAACATTATGAAAGGGGGTCTGTTCTAATATGAAGAGGATATTGTTAAGTGACTGTGATATTGTTTTGCTCATAACTTGAGCTAGAAAATGAATTTTGAGATGAAGTAAAAAGTGAATCCTATTATTTTTGGTAGATTCTTGAAACATGATGATGAAGATTAGATTCTTGTATAAATTTGATTGTATCAATTTATTCCTTCAAGATTTTAATCTTAGATCGGTCCCATTCATCTGGACCCGGAGCTAGATAGGCCACAAGTGCCAAACTCTATTATCAATTCTTGTGTTGAATTGTTGGTGATTCACGCTCTGTACTTATCTTATCCTTTACAAGTAATTTCAGTTTTGGATTTATTTTATTGAAAATAAAAAAGGATATAATACTCCATTTAATTCAAAAAAATCTAATACAAAGTAAGATCTATGGATTATACATTTGCTAGTTAATGCAATGTGATTTTTAGATCACCTTGACTTATAGAAAAATCAGTGTGTGGGAGATAGATACCAATATAAATCATCTTAAATTTACCTTTACGTAAGTTGAAAAGAGCCACCCATCTCCCCTAGGAACAACTCTTCTAGCTTTGTCTTCATGTCTTTGGAACTTCTAATCAACTCATGAAGCTAAAAAATCAACTGCTTAGCTCCCCCTAGCTATATGTATCTTCCTCTTGACAGCTTGGAGTGATTTCAATATATATTTTTCATTCCTCACTTATCTTATGATACAGTTTTCATACACCTTCCTCAAACTATAAATATTACTTCCTTAATTTGACTTCATGGAATAAACACATACCTTATGCGATGAAAACAACATAATGCCAATCATTGACATACCTTTGACCATTCAACTTCATCACATAGAGCCTAACTAACTTCCATCTTGTTAGATCAATTTCAATTCTATTTAACATAATGAGCACTATTTTGTCAACCTAGAACTATTACATGCAATATTTTACTATGAAATACCTCACCACACCATGAATTTCTCCATGATATGCACAAGTAAAACACTTCAAATTTGTTTACCTCAAGCTCGAGATATTACAACTCATATCTTGGACCACATGGACAAAGAATACTCAACACTTCATGTTTCATTACCAAATATCATCATATTGCATCAAATAATTGTCAAAGGATAGGTGAACCATCATGACAAACATATTTCATATTGTCAACTTATATCATGCATGCAAATTAAAACTGTAACACATACATTGGATCCTTTTGAGCACATAAAATCCTTAGTTTGCAATCTACCCTTACAATATTTCTCTGAGCAACATTGCTTTAGAAACATATTTTTGTCCTAGGTTGCATTGATCTTAACATTACTCTCTATGGCTCCAACTTTATCTTTATGTCATGCATGACCTTATGGACTATAAGGCTTCAAAAATCACATTGGTCTCCTATAGACTAGTCCCATGCTCACAGACCTCAACTAGGTTCATTAAGACACAAAAAACATGACCCAACACTTTTGTAATTGTGCTACCTCTAATCCTTCATGCACCTTTTTATGTACATCACCTAGTAACACATATGGCATATCTCTATGAAAGTAAAAAATAAAACAAGACGTCAATCATACCTTTCAATGAAAATCTATCATCTTCATCTAGTAAATCCAGATCTGGACCTTCAAAATCATAATGCTCTTCCTCTGGCTACCTGATCATGACCTCACAAGTACTTCAATGGATTCATTGGGTTATTCAAGTGATGTAAAATTATATAGGTCACTCAATCAACATATTGTTCTTAGTAGATTCAATCACCTAGATAAAGGTGACTTTAATTTTCCAATATGAGAAAATTAGCAACATAACCTTCTTGAAGCATGACACCATGGTTATTACCAGATCTTCTTATTGCACTTGTCCCCCTTGTTACATGAAGTACTCTTCATTGAATAATTAATCTAAGAAGATTAATAGAGACATCCATATCCACATGGATCTAAAATAATAATCTTAGTAGAAAAATACTTGGCACCTATGGGTTGACCTCTTTAACCTTCTTTTGATCAATAACCTGTGAACATTATTGACTTGCTCGAATATCAAACATACACTTGGCTAGATTACCCTGATTAAATATGTGTTCCCATTCCTTATCTTGCCTACTCTTCTATACTTTAGGAGTTGGAAAACTCTTTATTTACCTTTAGGGAACATAAAGATTTTTTTTTGGAATATGACCGACATGATGAAAGTTATAACAAAAAACTTCAGTCTTACTTCCAAGCTAGTGTGAACTACAAATTCGTACATGATTCCAAGAATCCTTATTATTGGAGGACCTTATACCACATTCCCTTGATCTTTGACAAAACTCATTACAAGCATAATAGTATCCATTGAAATATTTTTCATACCTTATTGCATTAGGTTGTCTAACAGACCTTGTTTTCATATTTATCTTAAATTTTTTCTCCTTCTGATCTTCTTTGGTACTTGGGCCAACATTCTCCTTGCTCTGAAAATTATCTTCTTAAGTCACTTTTTCACCCTTTAGGTCTTCCTTGAACCCTAGAATAGTCCAATCACCTGTAAAATTTTGACTATACAAGAGATCATCTAGATCCTTGGAACTCTTCTTAAACTTTTGAAAGAATTTTTACCTTACTTGCAGCTTCAGTCACTTCTTTTTTTAAAGACTCTATTTATTTTTCAAATCTGATACCTGTTCTTCCTCTTTAGACTTTAGGCTTGTTTTTATAGTATCCACTTGACTATTTATGCAACTTTTTTAGGGTCTCATCATACTCCATGGGTGTTTACCCAATGTCTCTCTTCAAGAAGATGAATCTTTTTTCTTAGGTCCTTAACACTTAGTGCCTTCAGTTTCTTATTCTTCTTATTTACATGTTTATTCAATGGAAAGTTACAAAAGCTATGGAATGAGGCTAAAGAACCTCAAAGCTTTACTAACTCATCCATGCACCATGAGATATTAGATCTAAAAAAGAAACTATCTATTTGCAAGCATATATAACTTTGAAAAAACATTCAAAAACTAACATGATCTAAAGCTACTCTCTACTCTTTAGATCATTAATTAAACATTGAATCTAGTTTAGATCAACTTAGCAATCAAATTTAGTTGTTTGTTTCTCAAGGTTTTTGAGAATGAGAGTCTCACCATTAATGGATACAAGGCCAATGGTTATCTCCATTTACTCAAAACTTGAGTTTATAGGATGCAAATGGAGGAGCTCAACAATGGAGGAAGGAAAGCTTTAATGGAATGTCTAATTAGCTTAAATCTAATACAAATGAGCATCCAAGCTTTCTTAGGCTAAGTTTTGGAGGAAAAGTTGTAAGTTTGAAGGGTAGCACTTAGGCTTGTATTTATAGTTTTTGGTTTGGAAGAGTTTGGAATTTGGGTGCATGTGGGACTAAAGCTCAAAAAGCACTTTTAGATTAGATTATGATAAACATGCTTTAGGACTAGTTAAGCTTTGTTTAGGCTAGTTAAACTCAATTAGCAAGTGATTAGAGACTCATTGAGAGTTGGGAGGAGTTTGGTTAACCATTTGTGACTGATAGATAGCCTAGGAAGCCTGCAAGAAGTGGTTAGAGAGAACTAGGGAGGTTTTGAATGGTTGAAAGGAGGAATGTTTAGCTAATAAGAGAGATATTAGCCCAATTAGCTGAATATAGGAGGAATACGACTGAAAGAGTGTCGTGAATGGGTATCCGAGAATGGAGTGAAGAATGGAGAATTAACAAAGTGTGATTCAATTGGTTGAATTGGAGGAAATGCTAAGTGTAAGCATATTTTAGGTGTCTACATTTTTCCTCTTTGGGGTGGCGTAAGTGAGGTCACTTCAAAGAAAGTAGACAAGCATAAATAAGTAGAAAATTTTGAAGGGATAAAAGAAAAATGAGTAGAATGAAGGATGCCCCCTTGATTTTAGATGGGGTGATAGAAGAACTCGATCGATGATCAAAAAGATGACAAAAAGAGAACAAAAGAAAGAATAGTGTGAAGAAGAATAAAAGGGATATAGAAGAAAAGGAGAATGAGGAAGGGGGAATGAGCCAACATCCATCCAGTGCCTTTTAAACAACTTTATTTTTCATCATATTGCTAATGATCTTCATCATCAGTCCTTATTAAAAAGAATGAACAAAAGTGTAGTATGACATGAAAAGCCATATACGAACAAATGTCCATTGCTAAAAACACCAACTCCATGCAACATACAAAATGCAATGCAATACGAGAAAGTAAAAGATGCCTAAGCAACATACATAATTAAATGCAATAACAAGCTAACAAATAGAGAAACATAATGTAATGTTTTTATTATCGAGCTTTCAGTTCCAACCTATTTGAATTAAGAAAAGGGTTAATGACGGTGCCCCAAGCAAGGATACATGTAAGGGTAATAACGGAGGACACTTGGGTCTGATGAAAAAGCAATGTGCACTACGAAACAATACCAGGAAACTCATTGTGCCCTAGAGTACAGACGAAGTAAGCAACCTAGCTTTTGTTGATGGAGGTAGATCAAGATGATCTGTGAGTCACGCACATGAACATGTGAGAACTAAAGAGTGACATTTTTGTAGGATGATTTTTAATTTTTAGAAGTTTTCTTAAAAATATTTGAATGTTTTTTTGATTTTTCTAACATATTTGAATGTTTTTTTATTTTAAAAGTTTTCTGAAAGCTATGTACAGGACGACGAAGAAGGATGCCCTAGTGATAGATGGGATGTACAAGGGCAAAAGCCACATGTGTATGAGAAAGGTGAAGATGTAAAAATACCCAATAATTAGGTGGGAGTATTTAAAGGAAAAATCTTCACGGGTAGAAGCAGGACCCAAGGCCAATATGCATAAGTTCAACATGATGTTGAACACAAACCAATGAAGTGATGGGAAGGAGCAAGGATGCCCCCAATATAAGTTGGCCTAAAATCACATGATATAAAGGAAGGAGAAGATTTTTTTTGTAAAAGGGGACAAAGGTGTCCGACAAACATGGCAAAAAAGTAATCTTATACACATGGATGTTCTAAATGAAGTAGAAGAACGATGTGAATGATATGAATGTAGCTTAGAAGCCTCACAATGATGAAGTGATTAGCCAAAGGAACAATTGAGACAAGATAAGGACTAAAGTAAGAGTCTGAACAAGGTCCAAAAAAGACACTTGGTAACATACTAATCCTATTTTTCTCATAGAGATCCAGTGTGTGCACGTGGAATTTAATTACCTCTTGAAAGGAAGATTTAATAGACAACAAGTGAAGACACCCTAGCCAATGTGTAGGAATGATTTATTTTGAAAGGTGATTTTGTGAATGGATGGTGGAAGGATAGCCGTACATTGCTCCGCTGCTAGCCATGCGTCCATAGCCCTGATGGAGATGTATTTGATTCTAATTGCAACATTTCTCTAGTGCTAGTCAGGCATCCATAGCCCCAATAGAGATTATTGGAAATACCCCAAGAGAGAGTTATATATCAATTTTATTTTCTTTTAGCTTTTAGCTTTTGATTTTTGATTGATTTTGATTCTTTTTTCTTTCTGAAAACTTATTTCAGCTCTCTTGTTTGACAAGGGGTTAAGAACCACAAATGGCTTGATGGAAGAAGGTGGAAGTGATTGTGATGACGACATTAGCTAGTGTCAACAAATATGTCCAAAAGTTCTTCGCAATAATTTTATTAGATGTTGAATGTGATAGGATCTTCTAAGAGGTCAGATATTCTTTAATTTACCAAGGTGATAACAGACCAAGGTCAAATAGATACCATAGATATAAATGTCACAAAATGCATGCGAATAGGACTAACCAAAATATCACAAAGGGATGAAAATGGCAGATTCCTTGACAAAGGAATGATAAGAAATGGAAGAAAGAACATCCATGTGTACGCAATACCTGATTGCAATGTTTGATCTTTGTACCTTTGATTTTTTTGTGTTTTCTCATGTTTTCTGTATTTTGAATTGTTTTGTTTTTGATTTTTATATTTTTGATAGTTTTAGGAGGTTGGGACCAACAAAGTCACTCCATGTGTGGTAGGATCCAACAATGATGTTTGCGACTTCCTTGATAAGGGAGATTAGGCATGTTTGTTTATCAAGAGTCATATTATCTCCAATCTCAATGATCGTGGTGAGATCATACTCAACAAATGACTATGATTTATCTTGAAACAAGGATTTCGTTCATGCGGGAGCTTGAGTTCCCTATCTATAGGTTTATGCACTTTGTGCCATACTTGATGGTTACATTGATGTGAATTCTTGAATCGTGCTTGATTTTTAACCTTAAGATCATTTGGAATTGTTGATAACTTTGGAGCTTTTGGAATGTGTAACCTGAGCTTGATTAAGAAGTCACTTTTGGGTTTCTTATAAGCTGACATGTGACTTGTTTGATCCCAAGAAGTGGGATAAGAAAGTGAACATTTATGATTGATGATAGGAATGAGAGAAATAATGGTTGGCTTTATCTGGTCATTGATAGAAGAAGATGATGTGATAGGTGAAAAGGATACGGTCCAAGAATTGAAGAGGATGGGCTACCAGAGGTGAGCCACTAATAGAAGATGATGAAGGGCTACTAGAATATGGCCCTAATATGGAAGAAGTTGGGCTAGGAGGAAATGACCCAAGAATATAAGATGATGGTGTCCCATAGATGGAAGAGGATGAAGGGATACTACGATGCAACCCAAGAATAGAAGGTAGTGAGCTACCCCAAGATGACCCATAAGTAGAAAATAATGGAGGGTTACTAGGATGTGGCCCTAGAATAAAAGAAGCTGGCGAGGGACTACTAGGGTGTGGCCTATGTATAGACGAGGAGGGACTACTTAGAGGTGTCCCATAGATAGAAGAGGATGAAGGGATACTAGGATGTGGCCAAGGAATAGAAGGTAATGGGATGCCAAAAGGTGACACACATGTTGAAAATGGAGGGCTACCTGGGGGTGGATCCTAGATATAAGAAGAAGATGGGATACTCAACGATTACCCAAGGTGAGATTTTGATTGAGGAATGATGATAGATAAGGAATAATTTGGTAACAAGAAGATAGGCCATGGATCGATGCTAAACCTTGGCATCTCATCATGCTCAGAGGAAAGTGAAGGTGGAATAACAAAAAACAGATCAAATTCTATGACTTTAGGCTCTTCCTCTATGTTCTAGAAAAAGGAATCAACTTCTTTCTCCCTATTTGTGAGCATATCAACTTCCAGAAAGAACCCTTGTAGAGGGATATCTTCGTGTAATCTGATTGTTTTGTCATCCTGAGAGAAATCAATCAACATAGATTGAATAGAAGAAATGGGTTTGATAAGTAGGGAAGATTGATTGAAAGAAGAAGATGAAGATGTTTGATGATGTAGATGAGGGGAAGGATTGACCTTATCACTCCCATGAAGAGTTTTGATAGTGCTTTGAAAATATATTCGAGCACATGGATTCTTTCTAATGTTCGACATGGTCGTAGACATTGATCTTTAGAAGATGGATGAGGAAATGGTTTGATATGGTTGAAATGGATCAAGGGCTAAAGAGGGATTGGAGTTGGTTTGATAGCAGAAGATGACTAAAGAGATGACGTATATTTCGTGGCAGACGTCTCATGAATGGATGATTTGGATTTGGACCTAGGTTGTTTTTATAGAAGACAACATAATGTAGGTTGGAAAGTAGGATCGCATAGCCATCTGTTAATTTGTGACGTAGGAGTTGAATTGGATGATTGAATAGAGGGAATATAATTCATGGAACTCTTCGATGGAGGAAGGGGTCATTGAGGTGACTGATAAAGGAGGTCTTGCGAAGAAAGGGAGGACCGTGACTCAAGAATCGAATTAGATGTTCAATTGATGGAACTTGGAGTCACACGAGTCTTCAAAGGAGGAAGAAATCATTGAGGTGATTTGGAATAAAGGTACTACAAAGGAAGGGAGGACCGTGATTTAAGATTTTATCTAGGGGTATCCAAACAATAGTTGGGATCTGAATCTTCAGAAGAAGAGTGGAAATTCGTACAGTAGTTTGGATCTAAATCAGAAGAAGAGTGGGGGGAACCTGAATACTAATTTAGATCAAAAGTGTCCAAACCATACCACCGACCATGAGATGAAGGTGGGAAAAAAGGTACCCAAATGGGCCCTTTAGCATGAAGAACCAAACAAGGTTTAGTTGTAATGGTAATTTTTCAAGGTGAATGCCTAAACCTAGGTTCCGTATTGTTGTAAGTGTGAGGAACCGCATGATAGTCAGTCATTGTTGGCATCATTTAGGTAAAATTTCCTGGACCTAGATAGTATGATCAAACTTCTTCAAAGTGAAGAAGGCTCCATGTCGATTCAGGTAGCATAAGGGAAACCGACTAAACACTTCATAAGTATGGAGATGGGTGCACGATTTTATAAAGGTCTAAGGAAAATAGACACTGTGATGATGTAATATTGATGAGATCGAAAAGGATTGTCCTAGAAAATAAATTTTCTAGATGAATGATCATAAGGAATAATCATGCAAGTGTGAAACACAAAGCCAATCAATAAATAAATACTCCCTATGTAAAATGTGTGTACAAAATTATAGTTTAATGCAAATATGATCAACACAATGTCAATACTTACGTCAAGCTCAAAATGAACAAGGCATAAATATTAACAAAGGGTAGATGTGACTCCTAATCAAAGGATACCACAATGATTTTAGCAACCAACAAGGCCTAAATGTAAAAGGGTGAGGATTACAAATGTAAGCCACATAACCAAACCAATTGGACACGTTAATCAAGCTTCACGAAGAAGTGAGATATTAGTGCCAAAGTGGTATCAAAATGACAAAAACAAAGTAAGCAAAACTATTCAATATTTTGGACAATGTTTGAAGTAAAAATAAATAAAAGTATACTAAGAATGTGCTAAAATGTGGGCAATGTAATGACACAATGATGACACTTAGATCACATTTACGAGAAACATGACGTAAGTATTTTAATTGTGTTGCGACAATGTAAATAAGGTAACATGTCAAAGGGAGATCAAATGATGAATCAATCCTAACTATGCTGATGATCTTGAAATCAATATCAAGTGGCCATCAAAGATATAAGGATGCATACACACACTTTAGAAGTTTAATAACTCAACCGAAAACATGGATGAGTGTAAACGGACAAAAAAGTGGTGAACACTATCTATGAAAACACTCCCGAAAGATGCCTTATCTTTTCCCAAATGGAAAAATAAGTGTCACTTGGGAAGAGTTTTGCCTCATCCTAAGGTGAGAAAAAAACTAAGCTAAGTGATACATCGTAAATCTCATGATGAGTGACACTTAGATCAAATTTAAGTGGATTCGTTACTGTGTTCGAAAAAAAAGGATTTGAATCCAAACAAGTTATCACTTCATGATGGCTAAGATGTGATAATGGACTAGCAAAGTGGGCTCCAAGAAGATATGGATTTCCTATAACAATTCACTAAACTAGGTGTCAAAAGTTGTCTAAATGCGAGCTCGATATACCCAAAGAGTTGCACTGACTAGTTTGGGAGTATCTAAACTTTACTTTACTCCCTTCAAATACGATGAGCAACTAGTGCATTCACATGTATTCTCACTAGGGTCGTAATATGGATAACTTTGAATCTAACTTAAAATGTAAAATCTAGTCAAGTGCGTAAGGGAAGTGCTTCCTATTTCATTTATGAGGTTACTTAGTGGTGGATTACTTTAGGGTTCCTAGAACCAACCCCATTATTGTATCTTAAGGCATTATGCCAAAGGGGTTATGTTCTAGTTGAGTAGATAGGGATGTACCATTTTCTGAAACCTGTAATACAGTGTGATGTGGAGTGGTGTTTTTTTTTATCTTGCTTAACTTAATGTGGTTTATGTAACACTCCCATTTTAAGACTTTAGAAACAAGGATTTTTTTTACATAATGTTCACTATTCTAAATATAACTTTATTTAGAACACACATTCAATGCCAATCAATCTCATAACAGATAACCATATGCAACTATAAATGACTCGGTGATACACCGATCTATTCATTCCATGACTCGGTTACCTACCGATCTATTCATGTTTCACCTTAAGTATTGAATACTTATCGTATACATTGTATACTTGGTTTTCACCATAAACTGGGTACTGAGTGATCTTGTTTAAAGGAAATATTTGAATATTTGTTACCAATATCCATCTGGTATCATGTGGCTTTAAACTAGGTGACATAGGACAATGCAACCAACAGCTTGTGATACTTTGGCCAAATATTTACAACATACTGTGTATGTCACTATTCCTAGATGACATACTCGTCATTTTGGAATACATCCTTCAGCTCACTCTTTTATTATCTAGAATGGTCTTTACTAACTACTGCCAATCCACCTACCCAAGGTTTAACCCTAGCCCAAGTTAGGAACATAGTCTATTAGAGGTAGTCACTCTCAATGACTTAGGGTAAAAGGGCATACTTGGTTGACCGAAGTCAACCAGATGTGCCAAAGTACCCTGAGTTATTGAAAGTTACTCCCTATCCTAAACATGTTACTAACTTGACCTAGAGAAAAATTAAGTTCAAGTCCTTATTGTGTGTAGATCTAGATGATCAATGCAGAAGGGTGTTGCCACATGTCAACTGCAATGCTGTATCCTCGAGAAGGCCCAAGTATTCTCAAAGGTACAACCCTGTAGTTGGCATGTGCCAAAATCCTACAAAAAATGCCTCATCACAATGTACATACCCCAAGGAGGTTATTAATGTTAAATTAATTTAGATTACTAAGAAGATTATAACATCTATGCTAAACCCTAATCCAACACTCCTTAAGTCCTTGTTCTACACTTAAATCAATTAAGCATTAAAGAAATTCCTTTATCTCATGATTTCATTTAATTAGTTTAACATCAGCTAACCCAAAATAGGACAACAATATCATAAGTTCCATTAAATATAACTCAATCATTCAAGAAGTTATAACAACCAAATAGGTTCAACTAGAGGTAGACTTGTAAGAAATGAAGTCTAACTATTACTGATCATATCACCATTCTTTAGATTGAATTCCTTTTAGTGAGGAAGAACCTTCCTCTGCTTGATTAAGTGTTAGGGTTTTTCAAATCCTTCTTATCTTTCACAACTCTAAATTTCCATCATATATTCATTACACATTTCAATATTATATTAGAATTGTTTGGATAAGATTGTTAACTTCTGCAACTTAACAATCTGCATCTTATTAAGGGAGATTAAACTAAATTCCCTTTTATCTAACTTATCAATTTTATCAGAATTAAGCATATAACTGATATGAATAATATCATCCAGATAGGAATTCCATCTTGTTCATAAATATAAGATATTTTACACAACCAATACAAGTGAGTGTCCAACATTCAATCCTCATTCAAAGCTTATTCAATTACAAGACTAGGTATATCAGACATGTTGTATAAAAAACAACCTTTAATCCAAAAAGAATACAACTTTTCTTTTTCAATACAATTCAAAAATGAATCGAAAACTCTTTACATAAGGTTCAAAATTTAATAACCCAATACAACATGAAAGTTCCTATCTTCTTTAATCACTTACGATGTCCATCTACAAAATTGCTAGCACGGGTCAGTTCAATGAACTAAGCATGATAAGAACTAAGCATTAAAGTAAAGTGCATTCCACTAATTGCTTCATTAAATAATTTTACTTTTATGGAACAATAGAAAAACATCGTGCAAACAATCATTAGAAATAACATCTAGAAAGTAGTACAATTAAGAAATCTGGATTTACTTTTACAAAAGGAACATCTTATAATCTAAATCATCAAAATTATACCATAATACTTAATTGATCATATCAATTAATTTTATATAGTCAATAAGTCTTATGATTAAATTATTTCATAAATTCGTGAGGTTAGAGGGACACCTTTAAATTTTCCCAATCTACAAGGAGTTAGTTACAACATAACAAATATTCATAAGTTTCATTCCTCCATAAAGAAAAAGAAGAGAAATGAATAATGAGAATTTCAATCCATAAACTTATCAGTCAACAAAAAAAGGATCTCAAACCAATAAATACCCCAAACCAAGTTTCATTTCATTTATACTATGAAATGAAATCCATCATCTATTATAAACTTATAAGTTCTTAATCTAGTCTCCAAAAGAGAACTCAAAACCAAATGCACGGTCAAGTCCGCATACTTCCAATTTACATACAACATTCCAAGGAAGACCTATCCTCATCTCCTAGCTCAATCCAATATCAAATCTTAGAAGAAAAACACAGTACAGTCTCAAACTGTAGACTGCCCCCTCCTAAGAGAGTATAATTATTTCTCTTTAATACGTGGTGGTTCAACAAGAATATAATAGTGGAGTAAAAATCCTCCAATTGAAAAAGATTGAGATGTCATAACAAATCTCAACTCAAGAAATAATCCCATTATAAACATTAACAACAAACTACGAATGAGAAGGCAGTTTGAAATTCCAAGCAAGAGCTATATTGCCAACATCCATATAAGCGATACAGTTACTTTTCAGACCACAAAAAAAATAACAGGTTTGAATTTAGAATTCTAAAAAACCCACTACTCAGATGGAAGTAAATAGTTAAGTGACTCAGTAAGACAAGTTCTATACTACCTTCTTCCAACTCATATGAACGAAATAACCACAAACCTCTCTAGTTCCTTATAAATCATGCAAAAAGTAGAGTTTGTTCAACATACAAGACAAAAAGGAAGAAGTAACTCATTCCATGAACCTGTACAACTAATACGATTGTTCCATAATAGAACATAGTTCCAGTTCCAAATATTTCAAAAGAATAAAATAATCAAGTTCAAGAACATGATGTGGTCTTAAAGGCCGAAAAACATATAACCGACCATTATTAAAAATCAAACAAAGGAGCCTTCAAAAGAAGTTACACTGGCCAATATCTATCTAAACAAAACTCTCAAGGCTCCCTTCCATTAGATGGTATTAAAAAGAGATAAAAGCTTTACAGTCCAAAATTCCCACTAAACTTCTACTCGAAATACCTGTACAGGGTTAAACACGTCGAATCCCAAATAAGATTAAAATGACCAATCAATGGAAAACCTGTACCAAGTCAAATAAGAGTTTCAAACACAAGTTCAAGAAACACAACTTAAATACTAGTTAGTATTAAAACTCGAGCTCTTAATAAAAGCTCTGATTAACCACCAAAACCCATCATGGGGTCAAGCTCTTTGTTTACCTAAGGAAGAATTACAACCTTATTTAAAAGCTTAAGTACAGGACATAACGCAACAACTTCAACAACAAATTCTGAATTCCTAAGAACTGTATATAAGATCATTTGTTGAATACAGAGATTCAACAAAGGTTCAAATCTTAAATAAGTTCAAACACAGTCCAAGCAACACACATGGTCCCAATAAAGCTAAAACAAATCTCAACTTCTATATAAGTTTAAAACCCCTACGGAGCTCCATTTCCAGCTTTACAAAATGCAAGTCAAACAAAGATTCAGATCCCAACAAGCAATAAGCCAGCTATTTCCACATTATTTCTGAATGTAAGAAAACAAAGCTTTGAATACAAGCTACAAGCTTCGAACACAAATAACAAAACTAAAAGTTTAAGTTACGGATTTCAATAAGCTTCAAGTACAGGTTACAGAGTTCCATAACAAATCGAATGCAAACCTCTAATCAACCAGAACAGAGAAAGTTCCCAAAACTGTCAATAACAACAAAGAATTCATATTCCAAAAACCCACAAATTTCTAAGAATACATGCAAGTGAACATCCACATACATCATGTAAATATAAAATTTCCAGCGAGCAAAATTATTTTAATGAATCATTTAGAAGAAAGCAATAAATATTAATGGGTAGAGCCTATCATGCTTGATAGTGCCTCTGCCGATTTGATGAAGAATTCCAGCCGAGTTTCCAAGACCTCTTCTTCTCCAAGAAAGATCAAACAACCACAATCTTTTTCCAAAATCCCACTTATACATTCCTCAAACTAAAAATAGCTCAGAGAGTTCAAAAATAGCTACAAAGTGAAGATCAAACTGCTGGTTCAAAGAACCAGATAGCTCCATGTGGAGTAAAAATCGTGAAGCATGCAAAGTAAAACAACCCCAAAAATATGCAAGCATGCCTTCCAAGCCGGCTTACTTGCCAAGCCTGAGGCACATTAATGCCATTAAATCCAATTTTCCCACTTATCTCTCCTTGCCACCACCATTCATAGTTGGCGAGACCTAATTGCACTACAAAATGCATTTCCAAACTTAGTGAAGCTTCCACATAGGTTCCCCCAAACTTCCACTAGCCCCTACCAAACTGGTAGTACTTACTAGCATTAAAACCAAATCAAAACAAATCCCAATAAAAGCTTAGGAACCGTCGCGTAGTTCCTTAATTTGCCAATGGCCATAGGTCCCCTTTCGTATCCCATTAGCTTAGGATAGATAGAATTTTCTTAGGTTAAATCTTAGGTTAGTTTAAATATATATAACCTTAGGATATAACCCCCACAATAAATTACCAGCCTAGGATAGAATGTAGTTTTAACTAAAACCAATAGGTTTAGAAATAATTTAGTACCCCCCCTTAGGTTATTTCCTTGTAGGCTAACAACTTAGGTTAGAATGTCATTCCATGTAGAGTGGTGTAGTAATAGTTAGGTAAATTACCTGAGTCCCGTATCTATTAGGGTAGACCATATAGATAAAAGGGTACATAATGATTTATTTTTCTCAAGAATCCAAAAGCAGTTCCTATTTCCCCTTAATGCCATTAAGTGCCCTACAAGGGTCAATCAAGAAGAGCCAAGCACTACACAAAATAGAATGCAAGTATTATTTCCAAGATGATAAATAATTTGCAATAACCACAAGTTTAGTTCGTTAATTATTTCAATCAACGAAAGCCATTTATTCATTCAATTTTGATAAGAAGATTTAAAAAATTCCTTGGATCAATGGAATTGATCCATGGATGAGTCTAATTGCAGAGGATAAGTTGCAACTCTTAAAAACCAGATTGCAACTTATCTAATGAGACATGAAATAGATTATTGCAAGAAACAACATACCAACCCTTCAATCAAAGAGCATAAATGATTTATCCATTTCAAGTAAGATCTTCAACAATTAAAAGAGCACATATTCATCAAGAAAATCACATGTCAACACTTAAAATGTAAAGGAGGAATATAACAATTGACAAGGGTGTTACAGTTGAAGTAGCTCATCGTTTGGTAACCTTTATGAAAACACGTATTAGAAGGTTTAGTTTTTGCGACTCCTTTCTTTGGAAAGCAATTAGGTCCTACACATATGGAGTTAGTAATTTTCCACCAAAAATAATGATATCAAGAAAGAGAGTTTTTGTGTTTCTTTTGATTCCTAAGATCACCAAAAATGCACGAAGGAAGAGCATACATAATGTAGAAACTCCACTAAAAACAAGCCTTATGGAAAATATTTTAAGTGTGTTTTGCAAAAGGTAGAGTTCTTTTTAGCCAATTTTGAAAGATTAATCCAATTAAGAAACGTAAAATAAGTATTTTTTAAAGTGACAAGAAGGTTTTTAGAATTATTTTTGATCTCCAAGATCACCTAGAAGGTGCGAGGAGAGAGAATACACACTTCACAAACCTCTTTCTACCTAAGAAGATGAAACACTTGAACTACGCTAATTAAATAACCCAAAGGAACATGTAATCACTTGTTAGAGCTTGGAAACAACCATAAAAAGTTAACAAATTGATCTTACAGCTTGAAGAGAAAAACTCAATTTTTAACTCAGACACTTGTGTGTCCAGAATGATGCATGCGTGCCCAAGCCAACATATATGCTCCTAAACCAATGGGGACATGTGGTAGAAATTTTTGACAGTAAGGGTCAAACACCGACATGGGTCTAAAGATAGGTACGCTAGGCTTTCAATGCATAAACTTGCAGTTTGACGGATACACTTGTAAGAAAAAATGAAAATCAACACAGTATGTTAAAATACATGAATGCGTCTAGAGGCACGGGTACGCCTGACAGTCAATGGAGACACCTGCAATTTAAAAAATACACCTACAAGCCAAATGTCAACCAATGGAGTATGTCAAAATACACCAGCACATCCAGAGGCAAGAGTATGCCTGACAGTCAATGGAGATGCCTGCATTTCGATGGATACACAACCTTTTGTAAATGCCTTGTTAGTGGAAAATATGACTAGAAAAGTACATGACTGGTTTGACAGGTGTGCTAGGGTTTCAACGATGATTCTCACCTCCAGGACAGAGATGTGCACCCCCTAAAAAAACTACAAAATTCATGGAAATGAAAAATCTTCAATAATCAAACAAGTTAATTATTAGTCAAAGAAACCTATTTCCAGTTTAAACCCACGAAATATGCATGAACAAGGATGATTTAGCCTACTTAAAAAATGAAATCAAGTAAAAAACAAGCTGTTTCTCCTAGAAATCATGAAAGTGAACTTAAAAAGCATGGAAAAGGCTCCTAAAGGATAATGGAGTATGTCCCATTGGGCGTGCCAAATGTGAACAAGGAAGAGTTGTAAAAGCTATGGAATAAGGCTAAAGAACCTCAAAGCTTTGCTAACTCATCTATGGACCATAAGATTAGAGATAAACAAGAAACTATCTATTTGCATGCATATATAAACTTGAAACAAACATTCAAACTCTAGCATATCTAAATATCTCTCTACTCCATGAAAGCTAAATGAATGTGAACATAGTTTAGATTCTAAGCAATCAAATTTATTGGTTGTTTCTCAAGGTATTTGAGATTGAGAGCTCACCATTAATGGCTACAAGACCATATGGTTCCTCTCATTTACACAAAGCTTGAGTGAATAGTGAAATGGTGGAGAAAATAACTCAAAAACAATGGAAGAGAGATCAATATCCTAAAATGGCATAGTTTTTGCTAAAGGAGGAAAAATCATGGTTTGAAGGTGTTGGTATCCAAATTTGTTCTCCTTTTCAGTCTGAGAAACATCATAGGTATGTGATGGAGCTTAAGGATAGATAAAACCATGTTGTATGTCATTGGTAGCCGGGGATATGGTCTGGCTGGCACTCAGGTTTGTGGAGAAATGGATAGCACTTCAATAGGACTTGATCCTATCCTAGCTGTTTTAGGTTGTGCCTTGCAACCAAGGTAAGAGGACCTATTTTGTAACCTTGTAATGCTGAAGGAGATGAAGATGTCCTTCTCTTTGCTTTAAATTCTATAATGGAGACCTTGATTAAAACATGATCAGCACCCTAGAGCTGAACTCTCACAAGTTGTCACTTCTCAAAACATGGGTATGTTCTCAAAACAAGGCAAAGGTTACTAGAGACATTAGAAATCCTGATTAGTTGTGCATAATTTTGCAAATAGATTTTGATCTTCTGTGGGTATACACATGCACATCAGGGTTAGTATATGATAGGATCTTTGTTAGTGGATGATTTTTGGTGGGAGATTGATAAGACAAACTGGAATAGATAAGATCTTTGACAATCTGTACAATGCTTGAACAACTATAAGATGAAATGCCTAAAATAATCAGGATGTTCTTTCAACCAAAAGAGGCACAGATGGAAACCCAAGTTGCACTCTTCATATAATATTTGAGAACTCACCACAGAATCTTGAAGTAAAGAACTCAATTAAACATAAAAACCCATGATCAAACCACGCCTAAGGTGCCCCCAAAGTCTTACAAGAAATATCTGCAGTCAAGGAAGGTAAAATGATTTTAAATTTTTTTTATCTCCTTATCAGATGGAGGCTCTTTTGAGTATGAGATTGCAAATGCCACTAAACTATCAACCAGAAATGGAGATCCTGTGTGATTCCTAAATACTTTCAATGCAAGATTGCAATAAGAACAATAATATTTATTTGCAGGCATTTAAAATTGATAACATACATCATATTTCCCAAAGAAAAACACAGATTTAATTCAAAGCTTGTTAGATTTGACAGCAGGGCAGAGTTACATGAACAATCTTAGAGCTGTGTGGTGGCTATACACTTGTAACCAACCCACAAACAATGAATCTTCCAACACATGAGACATTAACCTGGTTCTTTAGCAGATTTTCTTAGAAAATGAATTTTTCTCAATATTTGCTCGTGATTTTTCAACTCACGACCTCCCACAATTTCTCCCAAAATGCATAATATACCTCATGCCATCTTGGAGTCTTCCTTCCCAAGCAAAGAATATGCTTATGGGATCAAATTTGTTACAAAAACCTCATGATTTAAAGACACTGACATCAAACAGAAAAACAACTTGCAGGTTGCCAGGTATGCACAAAAATCAAATTATTACACAAATTCAGATCATTATCCACCCCAGGGGCATGTTTTTATCATTTAGGCATGTGAGCATCTTTCATTCATCATTTTTTGCCTTTTTCCCTTTTCAATTTTACCTTTGTAATTTCTAGATCTGACTTTTACGTTTTTTGACGGGCCTGAGCCAAAATTACATCAAAAAACACCATAGATCGATGAATTAGGTCATAAAAATGTTTCCAATGTTCTCAAAAGGCCAATATGACCCAAAATCATATAAGGTTTGATGAAATTTGATGCGAGAAACTCATGATTCCCAGCTTCTTGGAGCTCTCATGGCGGCCCAAATAGATGAATGCATAGTAGCCGTTGATCTTTTATCGACATTAAATGTCCACCCTCCACGTGGAAAATGAGATAAAAAATAAGCTCAGAATTACCTTTTTAACCTTTGGATAAGGTATGACACGTGTCAAAACGTGACTAGATTGGGCCCATGCCTTTAAAAACTACATTCGCGACCTTTTGAAAGTTTTGGAAAATTTCACCACTTTTCTCCACCTGTCTTCTGGGCCCCTAGATGCGCCACGTGTCCAAAGGTGGGGTCCCATTGAAAACGTGGACCATTCTATTAATTTTTTCATTTTTTGGATTTTGGGAAAATTTTCACAATTTTTCCTGTGGGCCCGTACCCTTGTTTTCTCCTTTGCCACATGTCCATCTTCTATTCGCTACGGGTCCAACCTTTCCCTTTCTTCCTTTAAACCATTTTCAAAAATTCACAAATTTCAATGTTGACCCGCGCCACCCATTGACACTTTAAAATGTACCACGTGTCCACCTTGGGTTGGTTGCGGAGGCAAGCCTCTCATTTGTACTTTAGCTCCCTTTACCAAAAAGGCAAAAAAAATACTTTTACCTCTGAAGGCCCGCAATCTCGCACAAGCCTCAAATTTACATGTTCAGGGCCACACACAATATTTTGACTTTTGGAATTTGGACACATGTCCCCAACTGATTGGAGTGGGGCTACAATCCGATTGTCACCTTTAGAAAACAAAGTAAAAATCACCAAGTCTTCCCTCACACCCCTCCTACAAATTTGAAATATTTTTGGACACATGTCCTCTTCCTACTGGCTGCGGGATATCGGGCCCAAATTTGATTTTTACCACTTGAAGTTTTACAAACTTCAAAGTCATAGAAAACCCACTGCCCCAATCTATCCTTTCCTGGACATGTGTCCACCAGGGACTGGCCGAGGGCCCTCGGGCCAAAATTTCCTTTATCATTTTGAGCCATAAAAAATCAAAATTTCTCTACGTCCCCTCGCCATTTATGCCCTCTGTGCCACGTGTCTTCTCCCTATTCGATGCGGGCCTTCGGGCCAAAATTTGAATTTGAAAATTTTGCACAATGAAAACAAAATTTCCTTTAGAAATCCCACCACCAATCCTCTAGCCAATCAAAATGTGCCACGTAGGCACCTCAATGCAGAAGGCAGAGCCGTGGATCAAAATTTCCCTTTTGCAAAAATTTCAAAAATGATAAGTTAGAGATATTTTTCCCGACTCTCTCAGCCAATAGGAACCTGCCACGTTGCCCTTGCATGTGAGGATAAGTTTGACAGGAAAAAGATGCCCGTCTAACCGTCAAAACGTGGAAAATTTAAAAGATTCCCTAGAAATCGAATTTTTCAACAAGGATTGCAAATTTCTTGATTTTAATTCAACTGAAGCATGATTTGATATTATTTTTGACCTTGGGACCAGATTTTTAAATACAAACGAGTACGAATTGGTCAAATTCAATTTTTCACGATCGGGAAAGAAAGGAAAATGGCAGAGCGTGTAGATTTGGAAAATTTAGGGCACAAATAAGGTCACACATGGGTTTTCCTCTTAAATCAAGGAAAAACAACAGGTTTACGAGCATTTTTGAAGCATTCAACTGGAGGGGCCAAATTGCAAATCACCAATTTTAGAAATAAATGTTTCTGAGAAAATTGGACATGAAAAATTAGGGCATACTATGCAAGCTCAGAAATGGCACCAACATTGGCTCCTGCTGGGGATGGGCACTCCCAGAGAGTGCCACAAGGACAAAACATAGACCAAGTGCCAAAAAACCATTGGGAAAAGGATTCAACACGCAAGGCAGCCCCAAAAACCAAAACCACCACCAAAAAATGAACTGAGAAACCAACCAAAATGGTTGCCAAGAACAAAGGGAAAACCACAAACCACCAAACAAAAAAAATAGAGCAAAAACAAGGACTATACAATTTGTACAATTTGTGCATACCTCACTTTGGGGATTAATCCAAGAAATGCTTTAAATGTCTACCATTAACAGGAAGCTCCAACAATTCCCCATCTAGATCTTTGAGAAAAAAGGTATGTTCACCAATTCTGATATCAATGGCATAAGGGCCCATCCATAATGCATCAAATTTTCCATGCTTTCCCTTGTCTTCATGCCTACTATCCCACAGCAAAACCAGATCTCCAATATTGAAGGCTCTAGGAGTGACCTTCTTGTCAAACAATTTCTTCAACTTCTCTCTAAATCTGATATGCCTTTGATGGGATGCTCTTCTCTCCTCATCAAGCTCAATAATTTGATTGATCCTTGATTCATATGGGCCAAGTTCTTGATCTTCCAACTGTTGGGCAAACTAAAATGAAGATAATTGCAGGTGTAAGGGCAGCAAACCCTGAGTTCCATACACCAATTCAAATGGGCTTTTACCAGTTGCTCTTTTAGGAGTTATTCTATCAGCCCAAACTGCAAACTTCAATTGTTCTCCCCACTTTTTCTTGTTCATTTCCAAGGTTCTTCTAATGATCTTCAACAAGTTCTTATTACTGGACAACTTGTCCATTCCCTTGGGGGTTATAGTTTGAAGAATAAGTCAGATTGATCCCATATTCATTGCACATTTCCATTAAAGGTTTGGCTCTAAAGCACATGGCATTATCAGATACAATCTTAACTGGAACTCCAAATCTGCATATGATATGATTCAATAAGAAGTCCACTACCACTTGGTGTGTTGCCTTTTTAGATGGGATTGCTTCAACCCATTTTGTAAAATAATTAGTGGCTACAAGAATCCACTTATGACCAGCACTAGAAGGATCTGAAATCTCACCAATGAAATCCATCCCCCATTGCTTGAAAGGAGCTTCAATTGATACATGCTGCAAAGGAAGGGAGCCTGAAGCTTTCAGTCTTCCAGAGAAATGTTGGCAACTATCACATTTTCTAACCAGCTGGGTTGCATCTTTGAAGAGAGAAGGCCACCAATAACCAACTCTCAAAATCTTATGTGTTGTTACTCTCCCAGCAAAGTGTCCTCCACAAACTCCCCCATGGAAATCAACAACTATCTTGGGAGCTTCATCTTCAGCTATGCATTTCAAGAGGACACCTTCAGGGTTCTTCCAAGCCAGCCCAAGGTCTGTAATGATATATTTTTGAGAAGCCAGCTTGAGGGCTCTTTTCTGATTTTTATTTAAATGATCAGGAAAACAAAGGTGTCTAAGGTAAAATATTACATCCTTGTACCATTCAGAATTTACCAACTTTGCAAGCACATCTACCCTTTCTTCCTCTAGCTGATTCACTTCCACATTCTGCAAGTTGCTCTCAGCCATGAGCTTAGCAAGACCCAAACCTCTTACCAACTTTGTGGTTTGGATGTCCATATCATACTCCTATAGTTTGTTCACCCATCTACATCTTTTACTTGAGATCTCCATCTCTGATAAGATGTCTTTCACCATGGTGTGGGGAACATAGGCAACAATTTTTGAACTCAATATATAAGGCCTGAAAACTTTTGTTGCTTTCACCAAGGAAAATGCTTATTTCTCCATGATTGTATACTTTAACTCAACAGCTTGTAAAGCCTTGCTAAAGAAGGAAATAGGCCTCTCAGCTTCATTCTCATCCTTTTGCAGCAAAACAAAAGCAATGGTATATTCAGAGGAAAAAGAAAATATTTGGAAAGGCCTCTCATAGTTTGGTGCTGTTAGAACAGGTGCATGCTTAAGTGCATCCTTTATTCCTTCAAAAGCTTGAATGGAAGCCTCCTCCCACCTGATAACTTGGTCCTTTTTTAACATGCTTGTGATTGGAAGAGTCAGCTCAGCAAAGTTGGAAAAAAACCTTCTAATAAAATTGATTTGGCCAAAGAAATATTGGATGCCTTTCTTGGTTCTTGGGATAGGTACTTTGCTGATTGCTTCCACTCTCTCAGGGTCTATCATTACACCATATTTTGACACAATGTGACCAAGCAGCTTGGCCTTTTGCACATGCCAAAATGACACTTCTTCGGATTAAGAGAAATGCCATACTCCCTACATCTGATCAGCATCTTCTCCAAGTGCTGCAAATGATCACCTCTCTGCCTTGAAAATACAGTCACGTCATCTTGGTAAATTACAATGAACTCATTGATGTAACCAGAAAAAGCAACATCCATTTCTCTTTGAAAAGTGGCACCAACATTCATCAAACCAAAGGGCATCCTAACAAAAACATATGTCCCCAAGGTGTAGTGAAAGTTGTCTTAAGTCTTTCTGATTCTTTAACTACCACTTGATTATATCCGGAGAAACCATCCAATGTAGAAAGAAATTCAGACCCTGTCACAAGCTGCAACATATTTTCCATATTTGGCAAGGGATAGTTGTCCTTCATGGATGCTTTATTTAGATTTCTAAAATCCACACAAAGTTTGATGTCTCCATTCTTCTTTCTAACCGACACAAGGTTTGTAACCCAAGATGAATATCTAGTGGGCTGAATAATACCTCCCTCTCTCAACTTCCTTAACTCCTCTTGCATTTTCATGGAGAGAAGTGGATTAATTGGCCTTTGCCTCTGTCTGAATGGTTTGGAATTTGTTTCAAGAGGGATCTCATGCTGAAATAAATCTTCCTTGTATGCTTTCAGCTCTGAATAGGACCAAGCAAGGCAGTCTTGATATTTTTTCAAGAGTTGGGCATAGGACTGTTTTTCTTCTTTACTTAAATTTCTGCCCAACCAAACCTTCCTTGGTTTGTCCTTTGTTCCCAAGTCATGCTCTTCCACATCCCTTGAGGCAGACATGTTTCTATTTATGATGCAATCAACATTGTTAAAATTTGACTCAAGTGTAACAAGACCTCTAGGAATGGTGTTTGTTTTCAATTGGATGATATCTTTTCCAAAAAAAGTTTCTCTTCCTTCAGTCATGCATACCATTGGCTCCCAATCAATATTCTGATTTACAAACTCACCCTGGTTTTGCAAGAACCTTAGCACTTGAGCATCATTGTTAAAGACTTGCCAATGTTTCACATTATCAGGGACAACTGGCCTAGTCAGCACTTCAATGTTGTATTCACAATAAGGTGAAATGGTGCAATTTTCAAATCTAGAACCCAACACTACCAACTTATCAGCAGCAACATTAAGACCTCTGTCATGGTAAACAATGTTAAAGGAATCAAACATTTCAATTAGATCCCAAACTACATGCTTATACTGTTTCATACGCTGATTTTTTGTAGCATACAGTTTTCTTATTTGTTTGACAACCAGCTCTGAGTCTCCTTTTGCAACAATATCTTTCACTCCATACTTCCATGCAATCCTTAACCCCAACAACAATGCCTCATACTCAGCAATGTTGTTAGTGCATTCAAAATTAAGTTTGAAGGAAAAAGAAAACTCTTCCAAACTAGGAGAAAGCAGAACTATACCAGCACCATTTCCAAATTTGGAGCAAGCTCCATCAAATAGCAAGGTCCAAGGAGAACCTACCATATCAAGGCACTTTGATATGTCCATCTTGTGTTCTTTTCCATCAGCAAAACCAATGAAATTCTCAGCATCTACATCAGCAAACAACACTTCATAGGAAGCATTGTTGGGATCTTCAATTAGGTGCAACATCTTCTTTTCACCATAAAGTTTGACCAAGATGCCCTCAATGGGAATGGTGGAAAAAGACATATCCATCTGAACACTGCCACCAACACTTGTAGCCCATTTTCTTGACAAAAGCATACCCCATTTGGTAGGGCAGTCAACAATTACAACATCCAGTTTCAAATTCTTACCTAGATAGGCTACAAGTTGCACTACCAAACCCTTCACACAACCAACCACTGGCACTTCCCTTGAATCCATGGTAATACACTTCCCATAGGCAGCTGTCACCTTGATATCCAACTCATTCATGACTTCTAGAGGCATGACATTACATGATGCACCGGAATCAAACATACAATTGTGAAGTAGCCTATCTTTTATGAGAAAGTTGTAAAGAATGGATCAACATTCAATTGGGAATCAACCAAGGATGTCCCCAAATATACCTCAGGTGTCTCTCCAAGATCTTCCACTGCTGGTGGTGTTTCAAGGCCAACAATGATTTGAAGAGGAGTCTCAACAACATTTACATTTCTGCTTGGGGTGATCTTCTCTTCTTTCAATCCCAAGTACTCAAATGCTCTCTTCTTATGCTCAGGAATTCTAAGCAACTCAATGATTGGAACACTCACTTTAATTTGGCTCAATACCTGGGCTATGTCATAGGGGACACTCTTTGGCAAAACAACATTGGAAAGGATACAAGAAGATTCATTAGATGGCAAAGGATTCTTGGCAGCTTGGGCATGATGAGGACTGTAATTTTTTCTCGGGACAATAGAGCCTTTAGCAAGTGTTTCTTTCCTAGGAGCTTCTTTGGGAATGCTTGTGAGCAAGGGTGTTTTAGGTTTGGCTTGAGGCCCAACTCCCTTAACAAATTTTCTTCTAGTGTTATAGTCCTTCTCTTGAGCTACAACAACATTCATCAACAATTGTCTATCTTCCTCTGAAGGGATACCACCATCATACTTCTTAATCATCAAAGCTCTTAAGTATTCAAAGTCATTGTTAGGAATTTCAAAAGCTTGCACTACATCAACTTCAAGAGCATGAGGGGGGAGAAATATTTGTACCCATTTGATGCAATCCCAAAAGGCAGCAGCAGTCCTAGCACTTATTACTTCAGTAGATGTTGCTCCTCCTTGTGAGCTTGAAGAATAGCCCACCATGCAAATATCATCATCAGTTCCATTCTCATCATCAGCTTCATCAACTTGTTGGTCCACTTCACATGGAGGATGAGGAAGAAAACATCTATCACACCAATCCATATCAGTAACTTCATCAACAACAACAACTCTGGTAGTTAGAGGGTCAGGAACCAATCTATTTTCACGTGTTTGGGGTTGTCTATTTACAGATCCAACATGCCCTTTACCCTTGTCATCAAACCTCTACTCATTCCTATGGTGATTGCCAAATCTATCTTGTGCCTGCTGCCTAGGCTGACCTTGTGAAGTCTGCCCAATTCCTTTCTCAGCTCTTGCCAACTTGTATGAGATTTCTTTGACAACCCCTGCCAAGGTCTTCACAACCTCTTCTAAATCAGCACCCTTGCTAGCTTGAGGTTTTTCAGGTTTATCAATTTTACACCATCTCTCTTAAGAGGTTTCCCAACAGCCTTGATATTGTTCTCAATTTGAAGTGCCATGGTGAAAGCTTGTCTTATATTGGTTGGGTTCTTGTCTCTTAGGTAATAGGCTTCCTTTTTATCAAATGCATCTACATATTTGATTAAACAAGATTCATCACAAGGCCTCAAACCAACAGGAAGCCTTCTCAAAGTTTTGTTAAACCTTGTGTTGAAGTCATGGACTAATTCATTAGGGTTCTTCTTGATATTCTCAAACTCAGATAAAATAAATCTAGGATCAGTCATGTCACCATATTGCAACCTAAATGCATTTTTCATTTCAGTCCATGAATCAATAGAATTATCAGGTAGAGCCTTGTACCAATCCCTAGCATCTTCTTCTAGTGTATGAATAAACAACTTAATATACACATCTTCAAACTCTATCTCAAAATATTCCATCATATTATCAAAAAGTTTGAGATGCTGATCACCAGTAATAGCATTGTTACCCTAGAATTTTGGCAACCTATTTCTGACATCTTGTGGGACAACATTTGGGTAACCATCCATTCCTCTAAAATTTATAGGACCAAAGGTGTTAACAATGAATGGAGGTCTAGGCTGAGCCATATTGTTTGGTGGGGGTGATCTTGGAGGTGAGACAAGCTGATGAGGAGTGCTATATCTTTGGGGCTCAAGAATGTGATTCACAAGACTGGTATCCTCTAAGTGTTGATTTTCTTGAAAAGTTTTACTCGAATTAAAACACAGAGGTGCAGATTGGAGAAGGAACTTACTAGGTACAGTAGAAGGATCTTCACTAGCTAAGGCAAACAAGTTTATGAGAGGATTTCTTGAATCAGAATCACTTGAAGAAGAGTGATAGTCCTCTACCAAAGGCTGATCTCTCTCACCAATGGCTATATCTTTGCCTGATGTCTGACCTTTAACCACTTTCCAAACTCTTCTCCCTTCCAACTCTAAATTTCTTGAATCTGAGAACAATTTCTTAGCAGAGTCTTTAAGGAAGAGAGATCTTCTTCCCTCCAGTTTTGCAGAGATCAACAACACAAAAAAAAATGACAGAAAGCTTAAGACACTGGTATTCCCAAATTCAAATCAGCATGGAGTCGCCACTAAGGAATTTCACCTTATTTGTGTAAGAATGCACTAAAATAATCTGTCAAATGTATCTTAGCACTGAAACTTTTCAAGGCTTTATAAACCAGACCTTCTTCTTCTTAAATCAACCAAACATAATGCAACAAAAGTGTATGAACTGCTAGTAAATGGAAAAAGGGCAAGATGAGCTTGAAACCTTTGCTTTAAAACCTGCAGATCTGAAACATAGGATGATATCTTGACAATGCAACAGCTAAAAAACTTGAATACACAAATGCTCAAACTCTTTAAACACTTCAAAAACACCAAGAAATTCCAAGAATTCCCTGGCAACAACGGTGCCACTCATGTTGGTATCAAATTTGTTCTCCTTTTTCAGTCTGAGTAGCACCACAGTTATGCCATGGAGCTTAAATACATATTAGACCATGTTGTATGCCATTGATAGCTGGGGATATGGTCTAGCTAGCACTCAGGTTTGTGGAGAAATGGATAGCACTCCAATAGGACTTGATCTTGTCCTAGCTATTTTAGGTTGTGCCTTGCAACCAAGGTAAGAGGACCTATTTTGTAACCTTGTAATGGTGAAGGAGATGAAGATGTCCTTATCTTTGCTTGAAATTCTATGATGGAGACCTTGATGAAAACATGATCAACACCCTAGATCTAAACTCTCACAAGTTGTCACTTCTCAAAACATGGGTATGTTCTCAAAACAAGGCAAAGGTTACTAGAGACATTGGAAATCTTGATCTGTTGTGCATACTTTTGCAAATAGATTTTGATCTTCTGTGGGTATACACATACAAATCAGGGGTAGTACATGATAGGATCTTTATTAGTGGATGATTTTTGGTGGGAGATTGATAAGACAAACTGGGTAGATAAGATCTTTGACAATCTGTACAATACTTGAACAACTATCAAATGAAATGCCTAAAATAATCAGGATGTTCTTTCAACCAGAAGAGGCAAATGGAAACCTAGGTTGCACTCTTCATATAATATTTGAGAACTCACCACAAAATCTTGAAGTAAAGAACTCAATTAAACACAAAAATCCATGATCAAACCATGCCTAAGGTACCCCCAAAGGATTACAAGAAATATCTGCAGTCAAGGAAGGTAAAGTGATTTTAAATTTGTTTATCTCCTTATCAGATGAAGGCTCTTCTGAGTATGAGATTGCAAATGCCACTAAACTATCAACCAGAAATGGAGATCCTGTGTGATTCCTAAAGACTTTCAATGCAAGATTGCAATAAGAACAATAAAATTTATTTGCAGGCATTTAAAATTGATAACAAACATCATATTGCCCAAAGAAAAACACAGATTTAATTCAAAAATTGTTAGATTCAACAATAGGGGAGAGTTACATGAACAATCTTAGAGCTGTGTGGTGGCTATACACTTGTAACCAACCCACATACATGAATTTCCAACACATGAGACATTAACCTGGTTCTTTGGCAGATTTTCTTAGAAAATGAATTTTTTCTCAATATTTGCTCATGATTTTTCAACTCCCGACCTTCCACAATTTCTCCCAAAATGCATAATATACCTCATGCCATCTTGGAGTCTTCCTTCCCAAGAAAAGAATATGCTTATGGGATCAAATTTGTTACAAAAACCTCATGCTTTAAAGACACTGACATCAAATGGAAAAAAAACTTGTAGGTTGCCAGGTATGCACAAAAATCAAATTATTACACAAATTTGGATCATTATCCACCCCAGGGGCATGTTTTTATCATTTAGGCATGCGAGCATCTTTCATTCATCATTTTTTACCTTTTTCCCTTTTCAATTTTACCTCTGTAATTTCCAGATCTGAATTTTACATTTTTTGACAAGCCTGAGCAAAAATTACATCAAAAAACACCATAGATCAACGAATTAGGTCATAAGAATGTTGGCAATGTTCTCAGAAGGCCATCATATAAGGTTTGATGAAATTTGATGCAAGAAATCATGATTTCCAAGCTTCTTGGAGCTCCCATGGCGGCCAAAATAGATGAATGTATAGTAGCCATTGATCTTGTATCAACATTTAAATGTCCGCCCTCCACGTGGAAGATGAGATAAAAAAATAAGCTCATAATTACCTTTTTAACCTTTGGATAAGGTGGGGACACGTGTCAAAATGTGACTGGATTGGGCCCACGTCTTTAAAAAATGCATTCGTGACCTTTTAAAGTTTGGGAAAATTTTGCAAAATTTCCTGCCTGCCTTCTCCCCTAGATGTGCCACGTGTCCCATATGAAAACATGGGCCAATTCTATTAATTTTGCCATTTTTTAGAAAAATTTCCATTTTTTCCCGCAGGCTACCCCATTTTCAACGTGTCAATTTTACGGGTCCACTTTTTTAAAAAAAGGAAATAATTTTTTTACAAAACCTTTCCGGTAGGCCCAGAGGCATGCCTCTCATTTCACTTTAGCTCCCTTTGCCAAAAAGGCAAAATTTTACTTTTACCTCCGAAGGCACCACCCGCACAAGCCTCAAATTTACACGTTTTCCACCACAAAATTTTGACTTTTGAACCTTCACACGTGTCTCCATCTAATTGGAGCAGGGCTATAATAATTTTCACCTTTAGAAAAAAAAGCCCATGAGTCTTCTCCTGCCCCTGCTTCAAAAATATTTGGACACATGTGTCCATCTTGGATTGGCTGCGAGGTAGCTAATTTTTCATTTTTACCATTTAGAAGCAAAAAAGGTCCAAATTCATAAAAATTTCCCTTTCGGACACATGTCCACTTTGGCCTTGGGGCCACCTTTTGAGCCATAAAACATTTTCTCCAAGTCCCCTCACCATCGCACCCTCCGTGCCATGTGTCTCTCCCTATTCGCTGCGGGCCTTCAGGCCAAAATTTGTGTTTTGAAAATTTTGCAAAATGAAACCAAAAATTCCTGAGGAAAGCCCACCACCTGCTAATCCTCTAGCCAATCAAAATGTGCCACGTAGGCACCTCAATGCAGAAGGCGGAGCCGCGGATCAAAATTTTCCCTTTTGTAAAAATTTCAAAGAATGATAAGTTAGAAGTATTTCCCGACATCTCCCGGCCAATAGGAACCTACCACATTGCCCTTGACATTGTAGAGGATGAGTTTGACGGGAAAACGACACCCGTCTAACCGTCAAAATTGTGGAAAATTTAAAGGATGCCCTAGAAATCGAAATTTTCAACAAGGATTGCCGAATTTCTTGATTTTAAACCAACTGAAGCATGATTTGTCATTATTTTCAATGTTGGGACCATATTTTCAAATACAAACAAGTACGAATTGGTCAAATTCAATTTTTCACAATTGGGCAGGAAAGGAAAATGGTAGAGCGTGTAGATTTGGAAAATTTAGGGCACAAATAAGGGCACACATGTGTTTTTCTCTTAAATCAAGGAAAAACTACTAGTTTACGAGCATTTTTGAAGCATTCAACTGGAGGGGCCGAACTACAAATCACCAATTTTGAGAAATAAAATGCTTATGAGAAAAATCAGACATGAAAAATTAGGGCATACTATGCAAGCTCAAAAATGGCACCAACAGAAGGGATGCACTTAGGCTTGTATTTATAGATATTAGTTTGGAAGAGTTTGAAATTCTTGTGCATGTGGGACTAAAGTCTAAAAATCCCTTTATGATTAGGATCTAAGTAAACATGCTTTAGACTAGTTAAGCTAGGATTAGGCTAGTTAAACTCGATTAACAAGTGATTAGAGACTCATTGAGAGTTGGGAGGGGCCTGGTTAATCATTTGTGATTGATAGATAGCCTACGAAGTCAATAGAAGTGATCCAGAGGGTAACTAGGGAGGCTATGAATGGTCGAAAGGAGGAATGTTTAGCTAATAAGAGGGATATTAGCCCAATTAGCTGATTATAAGAGGAATATGACTGAAAGAATGTCGTGAATGGGCATCCGAGAATGGAGTGAAGAATAAATAATTAACGAAGTGTCTTCAATTGGTTGAATTGGAGGAAATGCCAAGTGTAAGCATATTTTAGGTGTCTACAGTGTTATTGGAAAGCATGTACTTGAATTTTTTAGTCCTCTAACTATAGAAAGTACTTGTTTTTCAAGAAAAGTGTACCTTGTCTCGTAGTCATGCAAAATCTACCCAAAGAAAGCAATGGGCTGTTTTATTTCATCATCATTAACTTGAGTTAATATGGCTGAAATAGTTTCAGCTCCTGCAAGTTCATACATCATGAAGTCCTTATCAAAATTGGGATTTAACATAGTAGGAGCTTCTGAAATAGCTGATTTAATAGCCTCAAATCATTTTCTTCCTTCTCTAGTCCAAGAGAAAGCTTTGTCCTTTTTTAGCATGACTGTTAATGGCTTGACTAATGCTATAAAATATGGAACAAATCTTCTTACAAAGTTGATTTTTCAAAGAAAACTTTGTAATATATTCTTATGATGAGGTAGGGACAACTGTGAAATTGCTTCAATTTTGAAAGGATCAATAACTAAGCCTTGCCTAGAAACAATATGTCTAAGTAATTTACCTTTATGTACTAAAAAAATGAACTTTTTGGGATTGGATGAGATTCCAAACTACCTGCAAAGCTGAAAAGTCTATCTTAAATGCATAAGATGATCATCTAGATTCTTTTAAAATATAGTAACATCATCTAAATAAACCAATATGCATTTATTAAAAAGGCTATGAAAATCCATGTCCATTACATGTTGAAGTGTTACACCAACATTAGATAGTCCAAAAGGCATTCTTTTATAAGCATACGTCCCTCACTTTGTGGTGAAGGTTGTTTTGTATCTATCTTCTTCACGAACAAGAATCTAATTATATCCACTATAACCATCTAATAAGGACATCCTATCTGAACCTGAGACTGTTCTTAAAATCTGATCCATATTAGGTATTATATAATGATCTTTTAATGAATCCTTATTAAGATCTCTAAAATCAACAGATAATAGAATCTCACCATTCTTTTTCTGAATAGGCACAAGGTTAGAAACCCAAATTGAATTCTTAACTGGAAAGATAATACCTGATTCAATCATCTTAGACAACTCTTTCCTCATTAATGGTTCAATATTTGGATTCACAGGCCTTTTCTTCTGTCTAACTAGTTTTGGATTTGGCTGCAATTCTATGGTATGCCAAGATAAACTTTAATCAAATCCTCTCAGATCTTAGTATTTCCAAACAAAAAAATCTTTAAATTCTTTTCATAAACTGATAAAAGTCTATTTTTCAGCTAAGTAACACACCTTTCTAATGAATAATTTATTTTCATCATCAACCAATATCTCTTCATAGTTATTTGCATGAGTTGAGATCTTTCCTTTATCCTTTCTTAGCTGATCATCAGAACTGAAGATATCCTCTAAAGTGACTAGCCCTTAAGGTAATTTGTTTGTTTTTAATTGAAGAATATGGTCACCATATGTCTGCTGCTATTTTTCTTGGGTAACAGTGGAAAATTTAGCTTCTTGCTATAGAAATTTGTAGATTTGTTCATCATATTCAAAGATCATCCAATTTTCTTCATTATCAGGCACTGAAGTTCTGATTATCAACTTTATATGTGGCTGTATTTTTTCATTTTCAACTTGTTCTAGCACTTCAAAACTACCTCTAACTACTGCAAGCCTATCTGCATTTTTATTTTCAGCTCTTGGGACTGATTGTATGTTAATAGCTTCAAAATCATCCATTAAATTTGAAAATCTATATTTGTAAGATTTTAACAATGAGTCCTTACAAACATTAAAGTTTTTTACTTGATTTATCACTAAATCTGAATCACCAAAAACTTGTACCATGTTGATTCCTCTCTTTTTGGCCCATTATAGGCCATAAATTAATGCTTCATATTCAGATACATTACAAGTACATGAAAATTACAAACATAGAGCTGGAAAATACCTTTCATTTGATGGGGAAGTGAGCATCAAACCTGCACCTTGTCCTTTTTTGTTCTTTGCTCAATCGAAATGAAGCTTCCATAAGCCTTCTGATGTATTTTTTGTTTTGAATAGCAAGGGAATATATGTATTGTCTTAATATAAATAGTAAACATCGAATAATTCTTCTTCTACTTCTTTGTAAGGATCATAAACATGTTATTCTTGAATTTTTTCATCCATAAACAAATTAGAAACACCATATAATGTAGAAACTTGTGATGTGATATCAAAATCAGTCTGATCTATGGCTGCATAATTATCTACAATATTTGAAGCATGAGGCTAAATATGAAATCTAGCCAAAGGCTCTGAATTAACTATATATTTAGTTCCATACCTTGTAGTAAAGAATAAAAATGACCAATCTAAATAAATATAACGTATTATATTTGATGTAAAATCTCTTGATAAACAAAAAAAAAAAGTAAGGAGGTATATCTACAACAGTTACATCTTGTAAAATTGAAACATTGGGACAAGCATGTAATGTTACCTCCAAATTTTTGATGACACCAACTATGTTGGTTGTTGTCCCATCAAGTTGAAGCACACTCTTTTTTGTTGGTTCATACTGTAGGCCCAATTTTTCTACAATTGCTTTAAGCATAACTATGCTTCTTACACCAATGTCAACATGTAGTTATGAACTAGATGATATCCAATAATAAGAGAAAGATAGAAAGCAGGTGGATTTTGAATATCATGAGCATTAAGCACTTTCTATACCATCCACTTAACCTATTTCATATGATCTTATTCAATTGTAACAAGAACCATATCAGCTTTCTAAGCTTCCTTTTCTGCTGGTTTCATAGAAATCTACAACTTAGCAAGCTCATGAGCAAGTAAATCCTATTGTCATGGTAGATTTAAAGCATCCCATAATGAAATACTAATATTGTTATTTTTCATAACCTCGACAACATTAAAAGAAGTGACAATTTTAGAAATTGTTTCTAAAGTTTTAGCATAAGCTTTAGAAACAACCAACTCTACTTTAGTAGCTTTTGAAATATGAGGTATGAAAAATCATCTAGGATTAAGCTGCAACTAGTTTTGTTACTCTTTAGGAGCTGAAATGATTGCTATTTTTTCAGCTAAAATAATATTTTTTACTATTTATGGACCCGCAGTTGCTGATTTATCCATAACTGTAGGTAAAACAAGTCCTTTCTGCTATTTGTTTTTCATTTTGAGCCTTTTTTTGAGACCTAGTTGTAACAACAATAAAATCTTCCTCACCAAAGCTAACCATATTTTGTTTAGATCATTTTTGACTCTAAGTATATTTCCTCCCACCCTCCATTTGAGGCATAAATAATGTTTCAGTTTGAGGTTGTGCAATAAGGTTCAAATTCAAGAACACATTTGGGAAACTAACAACCGAATGAGGTTGATTGCAAGGTGGACATCACTCTTCTGAAGCTATATTGAATGGTACAAGGGCACTAGATGAACTAGCAGCCTTAAGATTGAATTTTATTTGTTGATAAGGCTATCTATAAGTCTGATTTTGCTGGTATGGCTGCCTATTCTACTGATAAGGTCTACCAGGATGAGTAATTTTATTTTCAATTGATGTTACTTTATTTCCAAGTGTTTGCAAGGATTTAAGTATCTCATTTTGAGGTTCTATAAAATCAGGCTCTATTATGGTAGTAGGTTGAGGAGTAGGTGTCAAATATGTCATAATGGGCATAGATGGCCTTGGAGCCAATTTACTAGCTTGAACAAGACTGTTTTCAGCTCTAATAGCAATATCATAAGCATCTGGAAGTGTATTTCCTCCCATGGACTGTATCGTGGCTGTAATATCACTATTTAAGGATCTAAGATTGTATAAAAAATGCATGATTAGCTTGAGGATTAACAGTGACTGGAATTCATTCCCATGTTCTTGTAAATTTGATATTTAAACTAGCCATAAATTCATGAGGAGCTATTTTGATTATAGACAATTGTTTTATAACAGACAAATGATCTTAATTATCCTGAAATTTCTTATGTAATTGATTTCCCAATTCATCCCAAGTTGTTATAGTACTTACTGCTAAGGTTCTATACCATTGAATTTTTTTTACATTAGATGATGTAGCTAAGAGTCTTAAGGCTACATCTTCATGAGTAATATTATGAACTGAATAAATGCCTGCAATGTCTTTAATATGCTTAGTTGGGGTCACATGATTTTCACCAATAAATGTAGGTAAGCCATTTAAGGAAACACCATGTATATCATGATAAACAAGAATAATTAAAGGGATTCCATTATTGAAGGATACAAAATTCTTAGGTGGTTATGGTGGTTCTTGCATGGTGATAAATGGTATTTGAACAACAAGATTGACTCGTGGTGAAGCAAGTGGAGAAGGGTTGCCAAAACTAGGCTTGTTATAGGGTAAGGTATTGTCAACTCTTCTTCTTCTCACTGAATTTAAAGGCAAAGAAACAAAGCTATGAGGAAGTCCTCTTACCGTTGATCTCATAGTCACTTTAGGCATGGAACATGCTGCAAAAATGGTCTGAAATCAACCTTACGGCGTCGCTAAATATAAATATATATATATATATATTTGATTATAAATGAATATATTCATCTTTTTCCTTTCAAAAGTGTTGTTTTATTTGCTTTAAATCTAGTGTAATTTGTGGAAAATCTGATTTTAATCTAATTCAGGTCCCACCGACGTGCCAAAAACTGTTATCTCTAAGAAGTGCACCTTGGTTGGGGGACAACAATAGGGTTTCTAATATTTCTCCTCCCTCACTTCTATAGATACAGTGGAAACACTTCAGGTCTGTGGATATACCTATTGTTGAGGTGAGTCTCCGGTATTAAGGCCGGCTCCTTATTGATGTATCTTAAACTAACTTTTTGGGGTTTTAAAAGTTTAAAAGATGGCTATAACTGAAATTGAAATGGGGTGATACACCAAAATGATTAAGGGAATTGATTGATTACATGCACAATATATTGAGAATAAACTACAAGAGCACAAACTAATGGGTTTTAACTTGATCATAAGGCACACAATTATGTGTTGAGTGGTAAATCATAAGAACACATTGTTGGTACGAAAATCTATCAGGAGGGCAGATCTATGGATAGATGAGCCAACAGTGTCCAGGGCATATCCCCTCTTTGAGACAGCAAAGTGAAACTGGTTTATTGCTATTCTACTAGTAGGAATCTATGCAAGTCCTATAGTATTCTACCTTCAGGGGTTTGGGATCTCATCCCAGTTGGAGTATTTCCAACTGTGAGTAGAAAAGAACGAAGGAAGGAGAGGAGATAGAATAGATCTGAAGGGAGAAAAGAAATGAATTCTAAAGCAGAAAGGTCAGAGGGTTTATGTTTTGGGTTGGTAGTAAATAGAGCCGAACCTACTTGCATAAATGAACAAAGCAATACTGATGAGAAAATGAAAATAAAATAGAGATAGATCTGACAGAAAAAACACACAAATCTGACGTAAGAAAGATCTTGATGTATATAGCACATGTATTCAGCACAAAGTCTTAATATTTGTATTAATGTTTTCTTCTATTACAAAAAGTACAAATCCTTTTCTTCTCACTTCTATTTTTCATCTAAAAAATGCCCACCACCTTGAATACAAAAAATATCCAAGTATATATAGAAGGAGAAGGAGAAAGAAGGCAAAAAGAAACCAACAACTAATTACAAAATATTTACAAAATATCTAAAAGTTAAATGTTGACTTTGGGCAATTTGGTGGATGACAACATCCCATGGTGCAACATGGATGATGTCATCATTTGTGCCAACAAAATTTTAAATATTTTACAAAAAGGGGAACAATCCTAGGAGGAAGGAGCCTATTTTTCGTCATCCTGTAGCTGGAAGGGAGTATCTTGCTTCTACTCAGGAGAGGAAATATGAAATTGAGCACGATACTCCATGAATTTGCTAATCATCGGTTGAAGTTGATCCTGAGAAGGACCCTTGGTGTGATCGCTGATGACTTCACAAGTCTCTCGTTCATCTCTGAGTCTTTATGGGAGCTTGAAGTATTCATTACCTACCTCCATCAGGTAATCCAACAAAATCATGGCAAGCCAGAAGGTTGTTGATAGATTCTGCATCAAAAGTGGCTTCTGACCCTAATCCTTGTGACATGATCTCCTTAAAGATCCGAATAGTGTCATCTACCTTCCTCAAGGCGTATGATGGGGTGAGCAAGCCTAGGAGACATTCTTAGGATGATCTGCTCCATTTGATGCATTGCATCTAAGGCTTCCTCCTTGATTTTGTCAATCTTCTCCAAGATGAATTCCATCTGATCAACCTGATAGTCCAAAGCAGCAAGGACTTTGTTGGGTGCTCTGGGGTGATCAAAGATTCCAAATTTCACTAAGTCATTGATCGGGCAGTCAGAGCATCTTATGGAATGTCTCATGTTGTAACCTAGCATGGTCCAACTCTTCGGAGATAGGTCCCTACAATTGCCTGGAGTTCCTTGTTAGCCTGATCAATATTCTGATATAGCTCTGTGAACTTTACGATTACTTCCTCACTATCCTTGAGGATCTGGTCTCTCCAGGCGGATACTACCATACCTTGTTCACCAATCTTGGCGTACTCATTTATCTTTTCTTGGCTAAGGGCCTCAAGAGTTTCAGTGGTAGTTGTAGGAGGTGCACTGCCCATTTTCTGCAGGGCTTGGAGAAGATGTCTGTTCTATTCTTTCAGTATCCTCTTCTCTTCCTTTGCCTCCTGAAGCTTTTTACAAAGGGCATCCACTGTAGATAGGGCCTCTCCCTGTAGGATTTCTGAGGATGTTCCCATCGTGACCTGTGTCACTATATAATCTATAGGAGACAGATCCTTTTTGTCCTTTGTGGGATCAGGGTATGTGATCTCCATAACCCTTTCACCTGAAGCACTCTGAGAGAAGTGGGTTATCGAATTTTGCTTCTTAGCTCCTTTTGTTGGGATGATGGAGAAGTCCATAGGTGAAATGGGGACTTTCCTCTTATGCTGGCTTAGGTGCTTGGAGATCCATTCTAGACTTAAGGGAGTGGGACCAGAGGGAGAAGAGGGAATGGAGGTAGAAGAAGGAGCAGCTACAGTGAACTTGGGGAAATGTGTCGAGACGCTTGGCAGCGGCATTGATAAAGAAGCCGAATCTCCAACGCTCACAGGGGTAGAGTCACTATAGGAGAGGAAACTGTGGGGGTGGAAGGGATTTGAGAGATGAGGGAAGAAATGCTAGGGGACAGCTTCTGTGAGGGAAGAGAAGATGGAGGAAGAGGAAGGGGGAACAATAGAAGATGGGGGAGAAGACACAACTAGAGGAGTGGTTGTTTGAGTGACGTGAGGAGGGGAAGGAGGAGAAAAATATGGGACGGTGGGAAACTCAGCAGTTACAACAGTGGAAACATCCTGAGTGGATGTGCCCGTTGGAACACTTACCGCCGCTTCTTTTTCTGGGGAGACCAAGCTTACTACCTGCTCCTGGGCGGCAGAAGGAGGACTCTCAGGAGCTTGTCCCTGAGTAGCACTTGATTCTACCTCTTTGTCTTTTCCTTTTCCCTTTGGTAAGTGCTTCGGCCTAGTAGTTGCATCACCCAAAGGAGACGTGGTGAAGTCTACCCCAAGGTAGATGAGGCCATTCATCCTGCACCAATGTTCTGTGCGCTGCAGAGTGCCTTTAACCCTTTCCTCAATAGTCTGAGGTGCCCTTGTTCTATCAATCTCAGAAAATGGCCAATCATCCCCATCCGTATCTAGATAGACCTGATCAACTTCTTGATCAATCGTTTGGAAACCTTTTAGAGACAATGGCCACACCATACTGGATGATCTCTGCTAGGGCTAGGTGGGAGTGATCCTTTCTCCTAAGCTCGACCTCGTGATACAGATCGATATAGACATCTTCAATTTGTGGGATGTGATTGGATCAAGCTTTGCCCTTGGGAGGAAATTGCAAGGATCGAAGGTTGGCCTTACCGGGAAATTGTGTTTAAAGTTAAGCAACTCCAGTTCTGTAAACATTTCCTGGGATTTGGTGTGAGAAGTGTAGGTGTATCTTCCCACTATGAGGGGGAAAGGAGTTCCACCCTTCTTTCTTTTCAAGCACTTCTCATGGTATGTGATAAGCTGTCTGGACAGCTCCAATAGGATCAGCTTAGGCCCCGCATACCTTGGTAACTTGGTGGGCTCCCCCAAGAAGTTGGTGGCTCTGAGATAAGTGAAAGTGGGGAATTGCATAAATAACCCCCCACTTCTATGTGGCAGTTACCATGCTCTTGGTCATCTGACCGTGAGTCATATTGGGCCTCAATAGGCAGATGATGCCGTAGAAGAAGGCATCGTTGATCTTGCTAAACTGTGGGATGCTGTTTTCCAGTCTCAACTCTGGATAATATTCATATATTTTTACTTGGGGCCACACCCCGCATCGACTTAGTGCTGGGTAGTCTCTTTCTGAGGCAACAGCGTAAACCATGTAGGAGTTCATGTAGAACCTCCCCGTTGTTGAGAGTTGTTGAAGCTGCTCAGAGATAGTGCTGCTGATGATCTCTGCCCATTCAAAACGTTGATCGGGAACATTTTTGCTCATTTTTTCCAGATATCTGAGCATCCATTTGTGGAAGTAATGGGCATCAGGAAGCCCAAATACCCTACTTAGGAAGGTTATGGTGTCACTCAACTCCTCTGAGAAGTCGACTGCGGTGAATAACCTGCGGCCACCTGGTTATCACCTTCTTGTTCTTCAGGTACACTTCATTCATAAGCTGCATGCATTTGTCCTCATTCTCATCCCATGCTTTTATGTAGTCTTCTTGGCTTATTGCCACAAAGTGCCGGTGGTGGGGGATACCCAACATGATTTCAAAGTGTCAGGTAGTGAGGTTGATTATTACCTCACCCTTCTCATTCTCGACACATCTTGTGTCCTTATTGTAGCAATGGGCCACCACCATCATGAATTCATTGTTTACCGCACTCACAGGAATTCCCCCAGTGAAATGTAAACCACTGCCAACCAATTTGTCCATCCATGGACTACCTGTGACCAACCTAGTTTTGGCCCAGAAATCCTCCATATCAATGTGGCCAAGTTCTAAATCCCTAATGTCCAAGTCACATTCTGCAAGGGACTCGGGCATCCTGACCCTTTGGTATTTGTACTTCATTTCTTCTTCTATGAGTTTGGCCTTACCCTTTGACTTGGTTGGCCTCTTACTTGATGAAGACATGTGTGAATCTGAGTTCAGTTGCTGATCTGCAAGAAGAAGTAGGGAAGTCCATTGCAGAAGAGCCATGTTAGTTATTAGATCATCCATCAAAGCTTTACAGAAAGGAAACTTATCAATTTACAAGCCTCTGGGCGCAAGGCACAATTCTATTGCAGACTGCAGGGTCAGAAAGCAAGGCACACTACTGGAGAGTGTTGCATGGAAGAAAACAGTGCAAAAGGGTGCATAGGCATAGAAAAATTACACACAACATTCAGTGTTGGTGTAAAAGGATGTGCGCCTACACCATATGAAGGGTTTTAAATGGGGCGCAGATTATTTTGGTGTTGTAAGACTAAAGATGTGCCAATGGCGCAGATATTGAACATGTTGCAAAACTTTTTTATGCACCAAAGGGCGCAGATTTAAAGGATGCATCGTTGAGTTAAGGTGCGCCAAGGTTGGAACTTTGGTGTGGAGCAGGAAGAGTTTGTATGACATTTAATGTTGGTGTAGCTGGAATTGCACTTGCACCTGCGTTAGGGTTTTGAGAGTTTTATAGGGCATGGGGAGGATGCATGCTGTAGGTAAGGGACAGTGTGCACCCAATGGCGTGACTGTGTTTTGTGCAACAGTGATGGTGACTTGCCAAAGAAAAGCCATGGCCTTTAGATTGTGATAACTTTTAGATTTTTTCTCTTTTGGACAGGTTTGTGGTCTTTTACCTCTTTCAACATAGATTTTGACAATGAGAGGAAAAGAGCAAAGAGGATTCTGGATTCATTTCCAAGACAAAAGCCCTCCAGGCTAGCAGATCTGGAAGGAGGGTAAAACTGGTTTGGGGGGGAAGAGTTGATTGCAAAATGGGTTGGAGGTTGTGTTTTATTTTATGTTCAATTTCTTTGTTTTTAACAACCTTTAAAAACAATACAAAAAACCCACAAACAATCAACACAAGAAGAGCAAGGACCACTTACCAGGAATATATAGAATGGAAGAAATGATACGGGGTCCACGAATGCAATGTAAAGTGACATGGGGATGACAATAGCACTGACAGGTGTAGAGGAAATAAATTTTTCATGTGTTTTCAATCATGAAAATGATAGGTCGGATGCGCCTATATATAGCAAAAGGTGCAATAAATGCGCCACCAAATTTTTGGTCAGGCGCACCAAAACGGATGTCAACATAAAAATTTGTGCGCCAAAGGCACGGATATGGGACTGTCGACATTACCTCTTTAGCGCCTTGGCACACCATTCAGGGGCACAACAATTTTAATGTCGACAAGATGGTGCATGCGCCTTGGCGCAGGTGAGAAGGGCACATCATGGGAAGGCACAACATTTTTAATGTCAACACTCCAAAGTGATGCGCCAAAGGAATAGAAGGGGGTGAAAATTCATTTGATGTTGCATGAATAAAATCTATGCCCAGCCAAAAAAGGACCAAATGACTAAGTTCAAAAAACTAGATTCTCCGGAAAGGGATTTTATGCCATTCCGAATGCTAAGGGACCTTGGCGGGGAACCGAAACAAAATTTTGGTATGGTTACCTATAAAATTGCCCTTGTCAATTTTACAGGATAACAACTGGCTCTTTCTGGGGACTATCTTTGAGTGAAGACTTAAGAGGTAGAGAATCCCAGATCAACATGTGCCTATCCATTGGGTTACAGAGTCAAAAACAAGGGCGACAAAAAAAAAGAAAACACACCACCAATAAAAGCAAACACACGACAAAAGCAAACACACAACTTAAAGAAAACTGTACAAAGAAGAGAGCAAGCTCTACTTCCTGAATATTTTGAGATGTTACCCATTATAGGGAAGCGGGAGCTCAATTCCATCTAGATACGAGAGATAGAAGCTATTCTCTTTGTTGAGCTGCTTGATCTTGAAAGGCCCTCTCCATAGAGAATCGAATTTTCCATGCATGCCCTTTGGCTCTCTTCACTTGTCCCACAAAAGGATGAGATCTCCCACCTAAAAATCTCTCTACTTGGCCTTTTTATTGAACAGTCTCTTGACTTGATTCTATGATGTTCGGTGATCCTGTCAACCACTCTTACTCTCTTTTCTTCAAGCTCTGGTTAGATACATGACCCTCTTTTCAAGAGAATTTTGGAAAGTCTCATCTTCGATCGCTCGTACCAAGCGCAGAGCAGGAAGCTCCACAGAAAATGGGAAGCTCAACATCGATTCCATATAATACTTGAAAAGGTGACATACCGAGAGACCTCTTTGGAGTAATGCTGTCTACCCACAAAGCATCATATAATGACTTGTGCCATGACCACTGATTCTCATCTACTAGCTTCTGTATGATGGTCACTAAGTTCTTATTACTGGATTCTTCCTAACCATTTCCCTGGGGGTAATAATCAGAGGCGTGGGCCAAGGTTATCCCGTATTCATAGCAAAAACCAATAACTTCTCGTGAGGAGAAGTTGGAAGCATTATCAGCAACAATCTTGTGTGGGATGCCAAATCTTATAATGATACTTTCTTTGATGAAGTTGCAAACAATTTCAGAGGTGGCATTCTTAACAGGTATGGCCTCCACCCATTTGGTGAAGTAATCTATTGCTGTTAGGACATAACTATGTCTGGTGCTTGATTGGGGATGTAGTGCTCTGATAAATTCGATTCCCCATTGCCTGAATGGTTTGTCAATAATGACCAGCCTGAGGGGAAAAGCAGCCAATTTTGGTTTGCCAACGAACTATTGGCAGAGCTTTCATTTTGCTACCCAGGTGGCTGTATCCTGAAATAGCATTGGCCAATAGTACCTGGCCCGAATGATCTTATGTGCTGTGACGGAAGAGGAAAAGTGACCACCGCAGGCTGAGTCATGAAAACTTTCTAGTAATTTGATCTGCTGTGGGTTGTCAACACATCGTAAGAAGACGCCATCAATACCGTGTTTGTATAAACCATCCATCCCATATGACATATCTAGCTGCCTTGAGCTTTACAGTACGCTTCTCCTTTGAAGTTAGATGAGCTGAACACTCACCATAAGTGAGAAAGAAAGAAATATCGGAATACCATTCGTCGCTAGTCGCAACAAATAGGACCATAGGCAGAGAATCAGCTTTCTTTAGTTGGCCCTGCTTTCCATCGATGCAATCATCTTTTTCTTTAGGGCATCTGAATATTTGTTTTCAGCCATAAGCTGACATAGGCCCTTGCCTCTTACCAGCTTGGTTGGTTTTATGTCTAGATCATATTCTTGGACCTTTGCGATCCAATTCCCCCGTAAGCTTCCTAACTCTTGTTGAGTTAAGATTGACTTGACTACCGTGTCAGGGACCAACACTACTATATGAGAGTTTAGGATGTAATACCGAGAAGTTCTTGACTACTTTGACAATGACGAATGCATGCTTTTCCAACTGTGACATCTTTAATTCATGAGGCTTGAGAGGAGAGCTCATGAACATGATTGGAGATTCTACATCCTCAGAGTTCTTTTGCATTAAGATGGCCGATATAGTATGTTCAGATGCATAGACTGTACATGATAAAATCCTTGGAGAAGTCAGGACATACCAAGACGGGTGCATGAGCAACAGAGGCTTTTATATCCTCGAATGACACCTTTCCTTCTTCACTCCACCAGAAAGTTTGTGACCCTTTCATCATATTTGATATGTGGCGAGTCTTTTCAGTGAAATTGGGAACAAAGCGTCTGAGAAAATTCACTTTTCTGAAGAAAGAGTGAACACAGGTCTTGCTTGTGGGTAAGGTAAGACTCTAAATAGCCTTAACCCTTTTGACATCTATCTTTGTCCCTTCCTTGCTGACAACGTGTCCCAACAACTTTCCTTCAGTGACCCCGAAAACAGACTTTTTTAGATTTAGGAGATCCCATGTTCTTGGCATCTAATCAATACTTTCTCCAAATGATCACAATGATCATTTCGTTGTTTAGAGAACACAGTTAAGTCATCTAAATAAACCATATGATGACCTTTCCCATCATACCTTTGAATGTGAAGTCCATTGCTCGCTAAAAGGTGGCACCAGTGTTGGTCAAGCCAAAAGGCATCCTGTTATAGGCGAATGTGCCCCAGGGAGTAGTGAATGCTATTTTGAATCAGTCTTCAGGCGAGACCTCAATCTGATTATAGCCCTGAAAAACCATCAAGCATGGACAACATTTCTGAACTAGTTACTGCCTGCAGAACTTGATCCATTATGGGCAGTGGGTAGTTGTCCTTCAAGGATGCCTGATTCAGGTTGCAAAATCTACGCATATGCGTATCTCGCCATTCTTCTTTCGTACAGGAATGATGTTTGCGATCCCAGGTACTGTGATGGATAGGAAAAATGATCCTTACATCCAACATCTTCTGTATTTCCACCTGGATGGTACCCAAGATCTTGGGATTGTAGTGCCTCTGTTTCTGGCGAAAAGGTTTGACATCATCTTTTAATGGGATGTCATGCTGAACGTCCTTTGGCTTGAAAGACTTTAGATCAGCATAAGACCATGCCAATACGTCCATATATTTCTTCAGCAATTTGAAAAACTTCCATTTTTTTTCAGGTGTACAACATTTCTTGATGTTCACAAACTGCAGATGTTCCACAGTACCCAAGTTGACCGGTTCGGTCTCTGGAGAGGAGTTAGGGTCATCTTGCCATTTCTTTTTGACAAAACAATCATGTTTGTCAAAAAATGTTCCAGAGAGACTAAACCTTTTGGGAATTTTATTTCCCTTGAGCTGACATATGCCATCACCTCCTTTTTATTCATTTGCTTGATCAATAATAGATTCACAGCATGCAGAAGTAGATCCTTCAAAATGAAGCTCACTGAAATTTTCTACTTTCTCTAGAAAGGCAATAAGCTGATTGTCATCGTTGAATACCTGCCAGTGCTGAGAGTTGTCTGGCACGCTTGGGCGGAAGACTACCTCAATGGTATATGTGTCTGTCTTCAACCCTGGGTGAGGGAGCATGAGAGATGCCGAGACGACCAGTGAATCAGCCATGTCATTTTGAGCTCTTGGAATGACTTTTATTGAGAAGGTGTCAAATTCCTCAATGTTGTCCCATACTGCATTGCGGTAATGCCTGAGCCTTTCATTCTTTACTTGGTATATTCTTTTCACTTGATTTACGACTAGCTCGGCATCGCCCTGTACTTTTAGGTTCTTGATTCCCCTTTCTTTTGCAACTTGCATACCAAGTAGAAAAGATTCATATTCAGCAGTATTATTTGTATTGAAAAACTGCAACTTGAAAGAGAGAGGAAAAATCTCCTCTTCAGGAGATATTAGGACAGCTCCAGCACCACATCCACTCGTTGCACAACTGCCATCAAATTGTAATGTCCAAACCTTGTTAAGGTCCTCTTCCTAGACGAAAACGTCCATTTTATCAGACTCAGTAGATAAGAAGTAGTTCCCCATCCCTGATGATTCAAAGAGAATTTGGGCTTTGGGGTCGTCAGAATTAGTGACCAGGTACTTCTTTTGTGATTCAGGCTCTAATGTCTGCATTACACCTTTGATGGGGATTCTGGCCTTGGACCAGTCCATATGGATCTCTCCACCAACCTCTTTGCAAAATATTCTTCCTAGTAGAATTCCATATGCTGCTGGAATATCAGCAACAAGGATGGTCATCTTTACTCTTTTCTCTGGGAATGCCGCAAAGGTGAACTGCGCGTCTTTGATCTGACCAATCAATGGAACTTGTTTGGTTTCCATGGAGTAACACCTGCCGAAAGGCTTGGTAAGAGTAAGGCCCAAAGCATGGGTGAACTTTTTCCGGCATGACATTATCGGAAGCCCCGGAATCAATTATGCAGTTGCTCAGCTTGTGACCATTGATTAGGAGGGAGAGATAAAAAGGTTTGATTTTTCCTAACGCGAAGTCGAGGCAACATTTATGTGAGATGCAGGAGGAGTGGAAAGGATTCCTTTAGGGGAGACATGGGAAGTTACGGCAGCTTGTCTTTGGATATATTCGGTCAATCTTACAAGTTGCTCAGGGTTAGACTGAAGATATTCAGCCTCAGACATTTGAATCTTGGTATTTTTAGCATGATCGATTATATCGAATGCGACCAAGGGTTGCGTTGATGAAGGAATGAGTCCTTCACTTCGCGGTGGTAGGGTAGGGTTACTGGTCTTTATGGGAATAGAAGAAGGCTGATTTGGAGGAGAGATGGGAGGAAAATATTTTTTTGTAAAAGACTTAATAGGAGGTTGAGCAGGAAGAGGATTACCTCTTTTAGCAATGGTTGGAGGCATGTTTGACACATCCTTCTCTTTTTGTATCCTGGCAGCAACTTCTGCTTCTTTTCCTTGAGAGCGGGTGAAAACAACATATGATTGTCCACTTGCATACCCTTGGGTACCCTCTTCTTCATCAGATTCCTCATCTTCAAATTCCATATACCCAATTGTAGAGTCGCCAGTCAGTGCACTGACATCTTGATCATCTCCACCTTGGGGATGAAGGTTCTTCATAATTTTGCTCTTCTTCTTCCTCGACCAGGGCATTGACCGGAGGGGCCTCAAGTGCCAACCACGGAGTAGTTGTAGGAAAACGTGGCCTTTGTGGGGTGTTGTTGGAAGTGAAATTTCTCCATGGGATATCCTGGTATGAAGTGCTAGGAGAAGCTTGAGCCAATTGCTTCTTCAATGCGAGCAAGTCGTTCACCATCTTCTGGAATGCCAGATCTGATGAAGTGGCTTGAGAAGGAGTTGAAGCTTTGGGCTTGGAAGGCTCTCATTTTAATTTTCCAGATATAAGCAGGTTGTCCTCTATCTGAATGGTAGCAGCCTGAGCGAGAACCAGGGTGGTGATTTGTTCTTGTAAGAGTAAGAAACTTACTCTTGAGCTCATGGCGTTTACAAAGAAACACTTTTGATTTTCTGGTGTTGGCAGCATGGCAGGTGGCACACGGTTAATTAGTGAATTGAAACGAGTGATAAAATCACGCATGGTTTCATTGACTTCCTTCTTCAGGTGAGTGATCTTTGATAGTAACGCAAATGCATCCTCTGAAGGCTTATACCTGTCTTCAAATGTAGTTCGTAATGTGGCCCAACTAGTGATAGATCCGGCCGGCAAATGTTGGAACCATTCTGCTGCGGGTCCTTGCAAGGTCTCTAGAAAGAGGCGTACTGATACATCTTCATGGGTCACATCCAGGATGCTGCATGACATGATGAATGTAGATATATGTGAATCCGTGCTTTGGTTTCCACTCCCATCAAATCTGGGGAAATTCTTTCGGTTTCCATGAGGGAGTGCGTGAACAGGATGTGGTAACGCAAGAGGGCCCATAGCATTTCCCCATGGTACTACCATTTGAAAATATGGAAAGAGGATGCAAGCCGGAAGCACGGTTCCACTGAGCAACAAAGCACTGCAAAGGGATGTGGAGGCTCCTTGTGAAAAATGGTTCTTTCGTGGAGGTGAGACACTTCTGGCTGACCGATCAGCTGAACTCAGTGATGGGAAGCATGCTGGCATGTAATACTGAAGTTATGCCTTTGAAGTAGATCAAAAATAGGATCAACTTCTCCACGAGCTCTCCTGCTATGGGTAAATGGTTCACCCACCAGTGTATCTTTCAGATCTGCAATGTTTTTAGAGCAAGATTTTTTAAAAACTCTTTTTGGTTGTACTTGCTGATTTTCTGATTTTTTTGACAAAAATCAGCAGCATGTACTTTTCTAAATATTTAATTTTATCCCTTTTTGAAAACCGATTGTGGTTTAATGACAAAGATCAACGAGGATAAAATTATGGTTAACTTAGTAAGCTGATTTTCAGATCTTAGAGTTGACTTTTTGCAAGGGTTTGAAATTATTTGTAAAACTGTCAGAATCTCAGATCTACGGAAATATATGGGTTTTTGTAAAAACTCAGTGAACTAAAGATCTCTAACTAGCCCAGATCTATGGATCTCTGAAGAAAATTTTCAGTTTGGATCACTTTTGCAAAAAAATTGGATTTTAAGCAAAAAGTTAAGATTTGCAAACAGGTAGTGATTTTTTGCAGTTTTATCTATTTTCTTAGTTACTTTAGCAACCTTTAAAGTTGTTAGTGTCCTTTAACTGACACAACACTCACATAGATCTGTTTCGATCCCCAGTAGAGTCACCAAAAACTGTTGGTCTAAAAATCTGTCGGGAGGGCAGATCTATGGATAGACGAGCCAACAGTGTGCAGGGCATAGCCCCTCTTTGAGACAGCAAAGTGAAACTGGTTTATTGTCTATTCTACCAGTAGGAATCTATGCAAGTCCTATAGTATTCTGCCTTCAGGGGTTTGGGATCTCATCCCAGTTGGGGTATTTCCGACTGTGAGCAGAAAAGAACGAAGGGAAGAGAGGAGATAGAATAGATCTGAAGGGAGAAAAGAAATGAATTCCAAAGCAGAAAGGTCAGAGGGTTTATGTTTTGGGCTGGTAGTAAACAGAGCCAAACCTACTTGCATAAATGAACAAAGCAATACTGATGAGCAAATGACAAAAAAGTAGAGATAGATCTGACAGAATAAACACACAAATCTAACGTAAGAAAGATCTGATGTATATAACACATGTATTCAGCACAAAGTCTTAATATTTGTATTAATGTTTTCTTCTGTTACAAAAAGTACAAAGCCTTTTCTTCTCACTTCTATTTTTCATCTAAAAAATGCCCACCCACTTGAATACAACAAATATCCAAGTATATATAGAAGGAGAAGGAGAAAGAAGGAAAAAGAAACCAACAACTAATTACAAAATATTTACAAAATATCTAAAAGTCAACTGTTGACTTTGGGCAATTTGGTGGATGACAACATCCCATGGTGCAACATGGATGATGTCATCATTTGTGCCAACAAACTTTTAAATACTTTACAAAAAAGAGAACATTCCTAGGAGGAAGGAGCCTATTCGTCATCATCCCACGGCTGGAAGGGAGTATCCTGCTTCTGCTCAGGAGAGGAAATATGAAATTGAGCACGATACTCCATGAATTTGCTAATCATCGGTTGAAGTTGATCCTGAGCAGGACCCTTGGTGTGATCGCCGATGACTTCACAAGTCTCCCGTTCATCTCTGAGTCTTTCTGGGAGCTTGAAGTATTCATTACCTGCCTCCATCAGGTAACCCAACAAAATCACGGCAAGCCAGAAGGTTGTTGATAGATTCTACATCAAAAGTGGCTTCTGGCCCTAACCCTTGTGACGTGATCTCCTTGAAGAGCCAAATAGTGTCATCTACCTTCCTCAAGGTGTATGATGGGGTGAGCAAGCCTGGAGACATCCTTAGGATGATCTACTCCATTTGATGCATTGCATCCAAGGCTTCCTCCTTGATTTTATCAATTTTCTCCAAGATGAATTCCATCTGATCGACCCGATAGTCCAAAGCAGCAAGGACTTTGTTGGGTGCTCTAGGGTGATCGAAGATGCTGAATTTCACTAAGTCATTGACTGGGTAGTCGAGCATCTTCTGGAATGTCTCATGTTGTAACCTAGCATGGTCCAACTCTTCAGAGATAGGTCCCGCAATCACCTGGAGTTCCTTGTTAGCCTGATCAATATTCTGATATAGCTCTGTGAACTTTACGATTACTTCCTCACTATCCTTGAGGATCTGGTCTCTCCAGGTGGATACTACCATACCTTGTTCGCCAATCTTGGCGTACTCGTTTATCTTTTCCTGGCTAAGGGCCTCAGGAGTTTCAGTGGCAGTTGTAGGAGGTGCACTGCCCATTTTCTGCAGGGCTTGGAGAAGATGTCTATTCTGTTCTTTCAGTATCCTCTTCTCTTCCTTTACCTCCTGAAGATTTTTGCAAAGGGCATCCACTGCAGATAGGGCCTCTCCCTGTAGGATTTCTGAGGATGTTCCCATCGTGACCTGTTGTCACTGTATAATCTGTAGGAGACAGATCCTTTTTGTCCTTTGTGGGATCAGGGTATGTGATCTCCATTACCCTTTCACCTGAAGCACTCTGAGAGAAGCGGGTTATCGGATTTTGCTTCTTAGCTCCTTTTGTTGGGATGATGGAGAAGTCCATAGGTGCAATGGGGACTTTCCTCTTATGCTGGCTCAGGTGCTTGGAGATCCATTCTGGACTTAAGGGAGTGGGACCAGAGGGAGAAGAGGGAATGGAGGCAGAAGAAGGAGCTACAGTGAACTCAGGGAAATGTGTCGAGACGCTTGGTGGCAGCATTGATAAAGAAGCTGAATCTCCAACACTCACAGGGGTAGGAGTCACTGTAGGAGAGGAAACTGTGGGGGTGGAAGGGATCTGAGAGATGAGGGAAGAAATGCTAGGGGACAGCTCCGTGAGGGAAGAGAAGATGGAGGAAGAGGAAGGGGGAACAGTAGAAGATGGGGGAGAAGACACAACCAGAGGAGTGGTTGCTTGAGTGATGTGAGGAGGGGAAGGAGGAGCGGAAGATGGGACGGTGGGAAACTCAACAGTTACAGTAGTGGAAACATCCTGAGTGGATGTGCCCATTGGAACACTTACCACTGCTTCTTTTTCTGGGAGACCAGGCTTACTACCTGCTCCTGGGTGGGAAGGAGGACTCTCGGGAGCTTGTTCCTGAGCAGCGCTTGATTCTCCCTCTTTGTCTTTCCCTTTTCCCTTTGGTAAGTGCTTTGGCCTAGCAGGTGCATCACCCAAAGGAGACATGGTGAATTCTACCCCAAGGTAGATGAGGCCGTTCATCCTGCACCAATGCTCTGTGCACTGCAGAGTGCCTTTAACCCTTTCCTCAATAGTTTGAGGTGCCTTTGTTCTATCAATCTCGGCAAATGGCCAATTTTCCCCATCCATATCTAGATAGACCTGATCAACTTCTTGATCAGTCATTTGGAAACCTTTCGGGATAATGGCCACACCATACTGGATGATCTCTACTAGGGCCAGGTGGGAGTGATCCTTTCTCCTGAGCTCGACCTCATGATACAGATCGATATAGACATCTTCGATCTTGTGGGATGTGGATTAGATTGAGCTTTTCCCTTGGGAGGTAATTGCAAGGATCGAAGGTTGGCCTTGCTGGGAAATTGTGTTTCAAGTTAAGCAACTCCAGTTCTACAAACATTTCCGGGCTTTGGTGTGAGAAGTGCAGGTGTACCTACCCACTGTGAGGGGGAAAGGAGTTCCACCCTTCTTTCTTTTCAGGCACTTCTCGTGGTATGTGATAAGCTGCCTGGATAGCTCCAATAGGATCAACTTAGGCCCCGCATACCTTGGTAACTTGGTGGGCTCCCCCAAGAAGTTGGCGGCTCTGAGATAAGTGAAAGTGGGGAATTACGTAAATAACGCCCCCCACTTCTCTGTGGTAGTCACCATGCTCTTGGTTATCTGACCGTGAGTCATATTGGGCCTCAATAGGTAGATGATGCCGTAGAAGAAGGCATCGTTGATCTTGCTGAACTATGGGATGTTATTTTCCAGTCTCAACTCTGGATAATATTCATATATTTTTACTTGGGGCCACACCCCGCATCAACTTAATGCTGGGTAGTCTCTTTCTGAGGTAGCAGCGTAAACCATGTAGGAGTTCATGTAGAACCTCCCCATTGTTGAGAGTTGTTGAAGCTACTCAGAGATAGTGTTGCTGATGATCTCCACCCATTCAAAACGTTGATCAAGAACATTTTTGCTCATTGTTTCCAGATATCTGAGCATCCATTTGTGAAAGTAATGGGCATCAGGAAGCCCAAACACCCTACTTAGGAAGGTGATGGTGTCACTCAACTCCTCTGAGAAGTCACTGTGATGAATAACCTACGGCCACCTGGTTATCACCTTCTTGTTCTTCAGGTACACTTCGTTCATGAGCTGCATGCATTTGTCCTCATTCTCATCCCATGCTTTTATGTAGTCTTCTTGGCTTATTGCCACAAAGTGCCAGTGGTGGGGGATACCCAACATGATTTCAAAGTGTCAGGTAGTGAGGTTGATTATAACCTCACCCTTTTCATTCTCAACACACCTTGTGTCCTTATTGTAGTAGCGGGCCACCACCATCATGAATTCATTATTTACCATGCTCACGGGAATTCCCCCAGCGAAATGTAAACCACTGCTGACCAATTTTTCCATCCACGGACTGCCTGTGACCTTTCTGGTTCTGGCCCAGAAGTCCTCCATATCAATGTGACCAAGTTTTGAATCCCTGATGTCCAAGTCACATTCTGCAAGGGACTCGGGCATCCTGACCCTTTGGTATTTGTACTTCATTTCTTCTTCTGTGAGTTTGGCCTTACCCTTAGACTTGGTTGGCCTCTTACTTGATGAAGACATGTGTGAATCTGAGTTCAGCTGCTGATCTACAAGAAGGAGGGAAGTCCATCACAGAAGAGCCATGTTAGCTGTTAAATCATCCATCAAAGCTTTACAGAAAGGAAAATTATCAATTTACAAGCTTCTGGGTGCAAGGCGTAATTCTATTGTAGGCTGCAAGGTCAGAAAAGCAAGGCGCACTGCTGGAGAGTGTTGCATGGAAGAAAACAACGCAAAAGGGTGCAGGGTGTAGAAATACTACACACAACATTCAGTGTTGGTGTAAAAGGATGTGCGCCTGCACCATATGAAGGGTTTTAAATGGGGCGCAGATTATTTTGGTGTTGCAAGGCGGAAGATGCGCTCAATGGCATAGATATTGAACATGTTGCAAAACAGTTTTATGCACCAAAGGGGCACAGATTTAAATGGATGCATCGTTGAGTTAAGATGCGCCAAGTTCTGGAACTTTGGCGGCGCAGGAAGAGTCTGCATGACATTCAGATGCTGGTGTAGCTGGAATTGTGCTTGCGCCTGTGTTAGGGTTTTGAGAGTTTTATAGGGCACGGGGAGAAATGCATGTTGCAGGAAGGGACAGTGCACCCCTTGGCGCGACTGTGTTTTGTGCAACAGTGATGTTGTTTGTGCCAAAGAAAAGCCGTGGCTTTGGATTGTGATAACTTTTAGATTTTTTCTCTTTTGGATAGGTTTGTGGTCTTTTACCTCTTTCAACATAGATTTTGACAATGAGGGGAAAAGGGCAAAGAGGATTTTGGATTCATTTTTGAGACAAAAGCCCTCCAGGCCAGCAGATCTGGAAGGAGGGTAAAACCGGTTTGGGGGGAAGAGTTGACTGCAAAATGGGTTGGAGGTTGTGTTTTATTTTAGGTTCAATTTCTTTGTTTTTAACAACAACCTAAAAACAATACAAAAACCCACAAACAATCACCACAAGAAAAGCAAGGACCACTTACCAGGAATATATAGGATGGAAGAAATGATACGGGGTCCACGAATGTGACGTAAAGTGACACGGGGATGACAGGAGCGCTGACAGGTGCAGAGAAAATAACTTTTTCACGTGTTTTCAATCGTGAAAATGACAGGTCGGATGCGCCTATATATAGCAAAAGGTGCAATAAATGCACCACCAACTTTTTGGTCAGGCACACCAAAACGGATGCCAACATGAAAATTTGTGTGCCATTGGCGCGGATTTGGGACTGTCGACATTACCTTTTCAGCGCTTTGGCACACCATTCAAGGGCGCAACAATTTTAATGTCGAACAAGGATGGCACATGCGCCTTGGCGCAGGCGAGAAGGGCACATCATGGGAAGGCACAACATTTGTAATGTCGACACTCCAAAGGATGCACCAAAGGAATAGAAGGGGGCACAAATTCATTTGATGTTGCATGAATAAAATCTACGCCCAGCCAAAAAAGGACCAAATGACTAAGTTCAAAAAACTAGATTCTCCAGGAAAGGGATTTTATGCCATTCCGAATGCTAAGGGACCTTGGCGGGGAACCGAAACAAAATTTTGGTATGGTTACCTGTAAAATTACCCTTGTCAATTTTACAGGATAACACACAAGGTAAGATGATTAATTTAGGGAATTAAAATTCACAAGATCTAATAGAAAGATACACACCACTGCAAATAATTGCAAAGGCAATAACTGGTTCTCATTGAGAGCAAAAAATGGAAAAAATTTCTTCAGCACTCCTACATCCAAAAAGTCCTCCTTGTGCTTCGCCAATGCACACAATATATAGCAAAAAATACTTCACCTAAGCCTCCTAAAAATAGGTTGCAATTTGTACTCACCCATGCATGTTATTTTTAGTCTTTATCATGAATAAATAAAGGAGTTAAAATAAACATGCAATTTACAATGAGGCATTAATAGCCTTAGTTCCAAAAATACACTTAGTCAAAGTGTAGTTAATTGCTCTATTTCTATTACAATAAATAACTTAGGTAAATAAATTAGCTAACAATAGCCCTTGCTTGCTATGTAAGATTTCTCTTGCAAGTGCATGATCTTTGTCTTCTTGTGCATGATGTGACACCTATGTATTTGTCCACTTACAATGGTAAATTTTTCTTTATCTCTAATCTGTCCTCTCGTGAAAGCATGCAAAATTACATTTTGTGCAAAAAATATGCCTTGCTTTTCAATACTTGGCAAAATAATTCACTCAATAGTTTACCCACTATGGGGACCACCTGTAGGCATGTGCACAATAATATCCCTCTTTTTTGTAGATAAAAAGGTCTTTTTGTGAAAACTAAGGTAACTGCATGTGGCACATGATGTTGACCTTCTTGGCATATACTTTATTATTGACCCCCTTTTTGACTTGCACATGGGTACGTATTACTATTATTCTCCTTTGATAGAAATTATGGTATAGACTAACATTTTGGTGCAAGACAATAATCATTTGATTATATTAGGCCACCTTCTTTTGATTTATCATTACACCCATATTGGTGTCGGATTTTGTATAGTCTGTGGAAAAAATTATTGTTTTTGGTCCCTTTTGACTATAATCATGGCATATAATAGTTTTGGGCTCCTTTTTGATATGATAATTGCATAAGATAAGATACAATAAGGTTTTTAAACCTTAATTATTATGCTTTGAATATTCTTTCCCCCCTTTTGATGATGGATAGACCCTTGTAATGTGATGTCAGTTACACGAACCATGGTAAGGTTAGGGATTTGATCTTTATGTGCCATGCAAGTACTTTTGAACTATGGTAAGGTTTGGTTGACCCTGTGGTTTGTATGGGCTCTAATATGCACCCTTGGTTTCTATTCTTTTTTTATCTTCACCATTGATCTCTACACTTTTAATGTGGTCAAAATCTAGTAACTTGGTGGAGTTTGCATTAAAGATAGTAATTGTATCTTGATCGTTGATCACTATAATTGTTGGGGTGTGGAGCCTATTTTTGGTCTTCTTAAATCAGCATTGAAGTGTGGAGTTCGAATTTGGAAGATGAAAGGTCATGACCATTTCTTTTCTAGCCATGGGAAGATGAAAGGTCGTGACAGTTTCTTTTCCAGCCATGGGAAGATGAAAGGTCATGACTTTCAAACTTCTAGGGTTAGATTTTGGAATTATTAAAGGATTTTAATCCTATAAATAGAGGTGTTAGGGAATTTTGAAGATATTTTGAGTGTTCAAGAGGTCTTGAGTCTTAGTGATCAAGAGGTGATCAAAAGTGATCAAGGTTAAGCAATTGGGTGTCATTGGTGGTTTAGATGTGGTTTAACATCTTTGGAATTCTATTGTGAGTTCATAACTGAGAGAAGATTTTGAGAGTTGTTTTAATCTTGTTGATAATAAAATCTGAGCAAGTTCTTAGTGGACGTAGCTCACATTGGGTGAACCATGTTAAATCTTATCTTGTCTTCTTTTGTGCATTATTTATTTATGCTGTTATATTTCTACAAGTATAATTCTGCTATATAGTTTCCTACTGCTGTGGTTTGAGGAATTGTTTCCACATATTTTTTCTCTAATTCCTAACAATTGATATAAGAGATTTGGTTGGTTTTTTGCTGAAGTGGTAAATCATAGGGAAAGTTTAGCTTGAGTGGGAGCTATGGCGGATGAGGGTAGATTTGGTTTGTGGAAGATGTAAATGGAGGAATACTTATATCGGACCTCCATGTTCCTTTGGCTGGAAAAGTAAAGAAACCTACAAACATGTCGGATGAGGATTGGGAGTTGCTAGATAGAAAGGCGCTCGGGGTAATTCGGTTATGCCTTGCATCTTTGGTTGCTTTCAAAATATCATAGGAGAAGACCACATAAGGTCTCATGAGTGCGTTGGAGAAGTTATATGAAAAACCCTCTACTTCTAATAAATTATTTTTGATGAAAAAGTTATTTAATATGAGGATGTCTGAGAATGGTTCTATTTCTATTCATTTGAATGAATTTAATACGGTTGTGAGTATGTTAAAATCAGTAAAAATTGACTTTGATGATGAGGTCAGGGCTTTGTTGACTTTGTGATCCTTACCAGATAGCTGGAACAACTTGGTTATGGCTGTAAATAATTCAGTCTCTAATAATTCAAAGCTGAAGTTTGAGAATGTAATAGGTGTGATCCTAACTGGAAAAATGTAAAGGAAAAGCACCAAAGATTCTTCTACTTCTGGAAATGCTTTGACGGTTGAGAGCAGAGGGAGACAAAAGAACAGAGGGAAAGGTAGCCATGGAAAGTCGAATGACCGCAAAAGGTTAAATTTTAAGAGTAAGTTAGAATGATGGCACTGTGGGAAGGTTGGTCATGCTAAGAAAGATTGTTGGGCTCTTTGGGATAATAAGAACAAGGAGGAAAATAAAGAGGTAAATGTGGTAGCAGGTGATGTTTTTCAGGATGCTTTAATTCTTTCTTTAGATAATATTGCTGAGTCTTGGGTGTTAGATTCAGAGGCTTCTTTCCATGCCACCCCACATAGACATTACTTTACTGATTTTTTTCAAGGAGATTTTGGACATGTATATCTTGGTGATGATGAACCATGCAGATTAGTAGGGAAAGGTTATGTTCGGGTGAAAATGTAGAATGGGAACACATGGCTACTTAAGGATGTCAGGCATGTGCCTAAGTTGAGGTGGAACTTGATATCAGTAGGTCAGCTGGGTAGTGATGGGTGTATGGTAAGTTTTACAGTGGATTCTTGGAAGGTTACTAAGGGAGCTCTTATGGTTGCAAGAGGTAAGAAAAATGGTACTTTTTATTTAACCAGTGGTGTTGATTATTGTAATTTAGTTGCTGCAGATGGAGATGAAAATTTGTGGCACTAGAGACTTGGTCATATGAGTCAAAAGGGCATGCAAATTATAAATGATAGGTTGCCTAGATTAACGGAGTTAGATTTAGACTTCTGTGAGGACTGTGTTTTATGGAAAATAGAAGTGAGTGAGATTCCTCAAGGTTAGACATACTAGGAAGGAGGGTAAGTTGGATTTGGTGCATACAAATGTATGGGGGGCAACTAAGGTAAACTCTATTAGTGGTTCATGTTATTATGTCACTTTCATTGATGATGCAACTAGAAAAGTTTGGGTTTATTGCATTAGAAAGAAATATGATGTGTTTGAAACTTTTAAAAGATGGAAAGAATTGGTTGAAAATTAAACAGGTCTTAAGTTGAAATGTCTCAAGTTAGATAATGGAGGGGAATATTACAGCAATGAATTTCTTGATTACTATTCAGTAAATGGGATCCGTAGGAAAAGAATGGTTCCAAATACTCCACAGGAAAATGAAGTGTCAGAGAGAATGAATAGGATGATCATGGAGCATGCTAGGTACATGAGTTTACATGCGGGGCTGCCACTCATGTTTTGGGTAGAAGCGGTAAGTACAATTGTTTATCTGATTAACAGAAGACCCTTTATGGATTTGGATGAAGGTATACCTGAGTAGGCTTGGTTTGGTAAGAAAATTGATTACTCATTTCTTAGGGTATTTGGATGTGAGGTATTTTTTCACATTGATAAAGATGATAGGACTAAGTTAGAGGCTAATTCTGAGAAATTCACCCTTGTTGGATATGGTGAAGATGAATTTGGTTTCCGTGTTTGGAGTCTTAAAGACAAGAAAAAAATTTGGTCTAGAGATATTATCTTTAATGAAAAATCATGTATAAAGATCAGTTGCAGGAACAGAAAGATGAATCAAAGAAATAATACACAATGTTAGAGGACATTGCAAATAGTAAGGTGTCCAAGGGGCCATTTCAGGTACAACATGTTCCAACACAGCCAGTTTAGCTACCTACTCATCAGGAACCCCAAACTCCTCAGGTGAGAAGGTATTCTAGGGTAAGAAGGGAACTTGAATGATTTACTCCATCTTTGAATTATTTATTGCTCACTGATAGTGGAGAGCCATAGTGATTTGAGGAAGTAGTGCAAGTGGATGCTAGGAAGAAGTGGGAACAGGCCATAGATGAACAACATAGATCAATTATGGAAAACTAGACTTGGGATCTGGTGGAGCTACCCGAGGGAAAGAGAGCATTACAGAATAAGTAGGTGTATAGAATCAAAGAGGAAGATGGAGGCAAGAAAAGATATAAGGCCTGGTTGGTGGTCAAGGGATTTGTACAGAAGAAAGTTGTTGGTGCTCATTTTGATCTCGCACCATCTGCCCAAAAATTTCCCTTTGATCTGCATTTTCTGAAATGATCTATCTATCGAATTGATGAAGTGAAGTTTTTATCTCTGTTTACATGCCATGATTTTTTTGGAAAATCCTTTGTCATACCCTATTTTGAAGAGATCACCAAGTTTGCCCTAAGTTTTGCCCTAAATTCTTCAAATCTGCAGGCTTTGTCATTTTTTCCTTTTTCCTAATCATGGATGCTCGAAAAATGTTGAAGTTACTTGTAAATGCCTTTGAAAATCCTTATCCATGGTCAAAAAATTCTTGGAATCATGATTCACCTAGTTTTGTTTCATTTTTTTCCATCCTTAGCAAAAAATTGGATTCTGGGCATGACTGGCAAATTTCTATGTTTTTGACGGTTTGACGAGCATCTTTTACCCGTAAAATTCTTCCCCAACATTCAACAGATATGTGGCTTATTCTAATTGGATGAGGTGCGGTGAGTTTGTTTAATGAACTTTTTATTTTTTGCTACTTTGGCAGAAAGTTTGAACTCGCCCTGTGGCCCCACCAGGCTTTGATTAAAGAAAAATTTAAGTGGCGGGGAAGATTTATTATTTTTTCCCCGAAGGTGTATACATGTTCATTTTTAATTGGTTGCAGACCAGCAGGAATTTTTGGTGAAACTTGGTACTTTGGTCACGTTTGTAAAAAATACCAAATTGGCCCTGCGGCCCCGATAGTCTTTGATTGGCTATTCAAAAAATATGAAGTGGTGGGGAAAAAATATTACTTTGACCTCGAAGATGGACACATGGATGTTTTTAAAGTCAAAGCGGGGAGGCGGGTCGGTGGAACATTTTGAATTTTTTTGCTTTTTTGTGAAAAAGGAGAAAAGTTATGAAATAACCGTCAACTCTGCTACGGCCCACATCAAAAATTACAAGCGGAAAGGCGGAGCTGTGGGGAAAATTTGGAAAATTTTCTTTTTTCCAAAACATAAGTAAAATAGCATAATCAAGCCACGATTCCGTTGGGACCCACATTGGGACACGTGTCAAGCTCATTTTCAAAGGGTGGGGGAGTGGAGAAAAATGTCAAAATTTTACATTTTTCCAAAAGTTATAAAATGTCAAAAAGTGCTCCTAGGCCCGTTTCCAATCAAATTTTGCCACGTGGCCGACTTTAATTAAGAGTTGTAAAAGGTGGCCCCATGCTAGTTTTGAATTAGCTTGCTCCACGTGGATGACTCAGGTTAAAAGTTGAAGGTCAAAATCAATGGTAGCTATGCATTTCATTTGATTTTGCCACCATTAGAGATCCAAGATGTTTGGAGATGTGATTTTTACATCATTCTTCATCAAATTTTTGGAAAATTCATGTCGTTTTGGTTTGTAAAGATAAATGGAATCGATTTGATGGTTCAATTTATAAATCTGAGGTACCTTTGAAGTGGATTTTTGCTCGGGCTCGTGCAAAAACATGAAATGCCAGAACCATAAGTTACAGAGGCAAAATTCAAAAGGGAAAAGATGAAGTGATGAAGGGAAAGGGGTTTGCATGTGCCAAGGATGAAAAATGTGCCCCCTATTGAAGTAATGATGTAAAGTTTTGCAATAATTCACCTTTTTGAGGCACTTGGCAAATTTTGAATGTTTTTTTATTAAACGTCCCTTTCTGCAAATCATGATGGAATTTTGTAACAAACCTGATGCTTAGGATATTATTTTCTTAGGAGAGAAGGCTTGAATGTAAATAAATGATATATAATGCATGTTTTATACATGCGAATGGTCGGGAGTTCATTTTCGCGAGAATTTTTCGAGAAAAGCTCATCTTTTGAGAAACCAGGTTAACTTCCTCTATGTTAGATTTTCATTCATGTTGAGTTGGTTACAAGTGTATAACCATCAACAAGATCTGAGATTGTTTAAAATAACTCTCCCCTGCTGATGAATCTGATAAATTTTGAGTTAATTTGTGTTAAATATCTGGTAATTTTGTGTTTATTTAACTTTCAGAATGTCTGTAAGTAGTTTTTCTTATTCCTATTGCAATCTTGTATCAAAATATCTCTCAATCACACAGATCTCAATTCTTGTGATAGTTTAGTGGCATCTGCAATTTCTTTTTTCAGAAGATATTTCATCTGGGAATGAAATAAATGATTTAAAATCACTTTTTGTTCATCTGTTGACAAAGATTGTTTGTAAGCCTCTGGGTGTACCTCAGGCGTGATTGATCTTAGATTTTGATGTTTTATTGGGTCTTCTAACTCAAGCCTTCATGCTAGAATCTTAAATATTGTGTGAAAAAGTGCAAATTTGGGCCTCCATTGATGCACACATTCTGGGTGAAGGAATGTTTTAACTATTTTGAAGATTTCTGTTATTGATTTCTCCATTTGTTGTGAAGTTTCTCAAGGATTTGGCAAAGTCCAATCTATCTAGTTGATCTCCCACCAAAACATTATTCAAATAACCAATATTACCCTGAACTACCCTTATTTTTCTCTGTATATCCACCAAAGAACAAAATCCATTTGCTAAAGTATGCAGAACAGATCAGGATTCTAAATGTCTTCAGTAACCTTAGCCTTTTGTTGAAAATATCTCCTTATTCTGGAAGTGACAACTCGTGAGAGTCAGATTTGGGGTGTTGATCATATTTTCCCAAGGTCTTCTATATAAAATTTGTGAAAAAGAAAGATTTACTAGCACTCTTCACCAAAAAAAGGTTACAAAAATAGGTCCTCTTACCTTGGTTAAAAGGCAAAACCAAAAATACTTAGGATAAGATCACATCTTTCAAGTTGCTACCCACTTCTTCAAGGCCTGAGTGCTAAAAGGTCAGATAAATTGCTTTCCCCAGCTAAAAAATGACACACAATCAATTATCTATCTCTAAGCGTCTCATTCAATCCATGATGCTGCTCAGTCTTTTGAAGGAGATTAAATCTGGGTACCAACAAAAGGTATAGACTTTGATGAAATTTTTTCTCCTGTTGTTAAAATGAATTCTATTAGAATTGTTCTTGGTTTAGTAGTAGCAGAAGACCCACACTTAGATAATTTGGATGTGAAAACTACATTCCTTCATGGTGAGTTGGAGGAGGAATTCTAAATGCAACAACCGTAGGGTTATGAGGTCAAAGGGAAGGAGAGGTTAGTGTGAAAATTGAAGAAGAGATTGCATGTCCTGAAACAAGCTCCTTGACAGTGGTATAAGAAGTTTGATAGTTTTATGTAGGAGCAGGGTTACTCCAGGTGTCACTCAGACCATTGCGCGTACATCAAGAAGTTTCTTGATGGTTGTTACATTATTTTGTGCCTGTATGTGGATGATATGCTTGTTGCAGGGAAGAACATATAGGAAATAAAGGTACTCAAGAAGCAACTAGATGACTCCTTTGCTATGAAGGATTTGGGGGCAGCAAAATAAATCCTTGGTATGAGAATAACTTAGAACAGGAAGGAGAGGAAGTTGGTAGTATCTCAAGAAGAGTACATAAAGAAGGTCTTGGAGAGGTTTAGTATGTAGGATGCTAAACTGGTTGGTACTCCTTTGGCATGCCAATTTAAATTATCAAAGGAACAGAGTCCCAAGACTGAGGAGGATAGAATCCAGAAGCCCAATGTACCATACTCATCAACAGTTGGTAGCTTGATGTATGCTATGGTATGCACTAGGCCTGACATTTCCCATGCAGTGGGAGCAGTGAGCAGGTTTATGAGTGGTCTAGGTAAAGAGCACTGGCAGGAAGTGAAGTGGATCGTTAGGTATTTGAAAGGGACCATGGGAGCAACATTGTGTTTCGGTGGGTCATACACTACATTGCGTGGTTATGTAGATTTGGACATGGCAGGAGATTTGGACAATAGGAGGAGCATGACAAGTTATGTATTTACTGTTGGTGATACATCGGTGAGTTGGATTTCATGATTACAAAAGGTTGTGTCTTTGTCAACCACAGAGGCTGAGTATGTTGCTTCCATAGAGGAAAGAAAGGAGATGATTTGACTACAATAGTTTCTTGATGAGTTGGGTCATAAGCAAGAAGTTGGGAGACTACACAGTGATAGTCAGAGAACTATTCATTTAGCGAAGAACTCCACTTTTCACTCTAGGTCAAAGCACATTTAGATGAGATATCATTTCATTAGGGAAGCTTTGGAAGAAGATAAGTTGAAGTTGGAAAAGATTCATACCAATTAGAATCTTACGGATATGATGACCAAGGCAGTCACAAGGGAGAAGTTGAAGTTGTGTTCAAATTTTATTGGCCTTCATGGTTGATAATGAAGGATTGAGAACTTTTCTCAGTAGGAACAATATCCAAGTGAGATATTTTTGAGGTGTGGAGCCTATTTTTGGTCTTCTCAAATCAATATTGAAGTGTGGAGTTAAAATTGGGAAGATAGAAGGTCATGACCATTTCTTTTCCAGCCATGTGAAGATGTAAGGTCATGACAGTTTCTTTTCCAGCCATGGGAAGATGAAAGGTCATGACTTTAAAACTTCCAGGGTCAGATTTTGGACTTCTTAAAGGATTGTAATCCTATAAATAGAGGTGTTATGGTATCTTGAAGATATCTTGAGTGTTCAAGAGGTCTTGAGTCTTAGTGATCAAGAGGTGATCAAGGTTGATCAAGGTTAAGCAATTAGATGTCAAATGTGGTTTAGATGTGGTTTATCATCTTTGGAATTCTGTTGTGAGTTCATAACTGAGAGAAGACTGTGAGAGTTGTTTTACTCTTGTTGATAATAAAATATGAGAAATTTCTCGGTGGGCATAGCACACATTGGGTGAACCACATTAAATCTTGTTTTGTCTTCTTTTGTGCATTATTTATTTATGTTGTTATATTTCTGTAAGTATAATTCTGCTATATAGTTTCCTAATGCTGTGGTTTGAGGAATTATTTCCACATATTTTTTCTCTAATTCCTAACAGTACTCGCTTGATTCGAACCTTCGATCTTGTACTTTCTCTAATTGGGTAGTTGGATTGTGGTTTGCAATGCTAGCCATTTGATATTGTATTATTGAATCTTTATTGTTGATGATAACTCTAGGAGACTGTGGTGAAGTGTTGGCTTGCATTGATTCGTGTGACTGATTTGTATCCATTGATCTTAGTACTCCCTTGATCTAGATCTTTGATCTAAACTCATCGAATGAGTTAGATCCAATTGTGGTTGAGTCAACAAGTTAAATCGAAATCAACCAAATCATTTTGGTCATTCACACTTTCTCCCATGAGCGGAAAATCCCTAGAGATTTTTCTCTAGGCCACCATTAATTCAATATTTGAGCTCGTTTATCTTTGCAAATCAGTCTTCTGAGCATGAAAATTATGCATTCTACTCATCATGAAGGTTTTGTTTGAAGTTTCTATGATTTTTTTCTTTTAGAGACCTTTATCATTTCAATGCTGCCATTTGCGGTCTTCTCAAGTTTTTTGTGACAAATTCTGTGCAAAAAAGTGTCTTTAGACTTGGCCATTATCGTTTAAGGTAAGCTTTCTAGTTACTTGAACCCCTTAACTTGTTTTAAATTTTCTCTTAAATCTACCGTCACTGATATTTTGAAAACCTTGGCTTCTGTATTGTGTTTTTGTATATTCTGAGTTCGAATGGGTTCTAGTTGGTGTCATGTTTGCTCTGAACTCTACTAGATTTGAAGATTTCAACAATATCGTTATGAAGCTAGTGAGTTTCTTGCATTGTTTCTTGAATCCTTTGAAAAAATGTAAAAATTTCACGGCCATGGAAGTATAATTATTTCTAAGTCTGTGAAACTTATCCTTTCAAACTTGTGGCTTTAAGAAGTTTTGTTTTGGTTACCCAGATTTGGGATTTCCCACATTCACTTGATGACCATAGATCTGTAACCTCTGAGTCGAAGGAAATTATTTTGATTACATGTAGCCATTTTTTTAACCTCGAATATTTACCTACTGTGCAAGAAGTTTTGTTTATGATATTTAAATTCCTCCACCCCTTTTGATTGATCGATTCGAGCTCAATATTTATGGGTTACAGTTATCTGATATGGCCACATTAGCTTTAGACTGTAATTGATTTACTTTTTTGGACAATGGATATCATTTCTAATTCTATAGCTTCAAGAGCTTCACTCTTTAAGGGTATATTATGTATTTTTCCATGATGTTTTAGCTTTACAATTTGGAGATCTGTGTTGGCATTCAATATCATTCAACTGGAATATATCACTGTTATTTTCTCATTTGGGTGCATGAATTAATCACTAGAAGTTGTATATTATCATTGTTTAGATGGTTTTGTATAACATTTTTGTTTCTTTCTAGAAAAAACTTCCAACTGCCCTTTTGATTTCATCCCGAGCATTGTATTATTGAAGCTGATTTCAGCCTCATCTTTCATTTTTTTATATATGATACTGCTATCGCCAGCTTCCTTTACTTCTCCATGTTGTAGTTTACTCAAGTATCATGCACAATAATGAAAACCCATTGGCTTGAAGTAATGGTAGCATCATAAGTATTTTGTTATCAATGTACCTGATCAATTGCTTATGGATTGAATAGTTATACCTAAAATTCTGCAACTCTCATGCTTTCTAGAAGCTTGATCAAATTGTGTACTTTTGAATGCATGAATTTCAATTCTTGTAACCTGATTTCTTTAGAATGGAAAGATGTACCTTCACATGTACCATATTATTATGATCTTTTGTATCTATAATGGTTCACTTCAAACTCTTATTGCTCCATTAAACTTGAGTCTGTTTCATTCTTGCAATATGCACTAAAATGGATTGAAGACTTGTTTGATTTTTTGATAGACTTCCTTGCAAGTTTTGTTTTAGATTCAAAATATTGATGGTATACTTGGATAAAAGCCTATACTTCACACTCTTTCCACTCTATTCTTATATGGCCATCAGTTTGTTATACTTTCAAACTTTTTAGCCTCCATGACGTGTCCTGTTTTATGAAAGTTGTTTCAGCAAATCTAAAAGTTTTATTTGTTAGAAGCTATCACAAATGAATGACTGATTGTAATATTTTAGAACATTTTTAGGTCTGCTGTAGACTACCTTGAATCCTTTACTTTATGCAAAAACATTATACTTCATTATCTTTAAAGTTTTGTCCAGTTTCTGAACTGGATTTATTTGTAGATTAATTTCCTCTTATATTCTGAAAACTGTTCTTGACTTCTACTTAGTCATTCTTGATTGGTCTTCAATATATGATGATGGTGTACCTGATGCTGGAAACTATATTCTATGCCTTGAGCAATTGAACTTTGTGTTTAATAAACAGTTGTGCCTTTTGTTTTGTGATGCATTATTTGTACAGAAGTTTAGCACTTTGGAACATGCTTTGATATGGTTGCATTTGATGAATTATTATTTTTATCTTTTTAAACAGTCTTGCTATCATTATGCATGAATTTTTTTTTGTCTTGCTATCACAAAATGGAACTGTTACATCCATTTTTATACCATATAGTAACTTGTACCTTGACTCAACTTCTGTGTGATTTTTGATGCTAAATTAGTTTACTATTATGTAACTTGGTATTGAATTGATATATGAGAATATCCCTTTATTTCAATTATGAACTCAGTAGCTTGAAATATATTTGGTCCTTATTTGGCATTGCAATGCTTCACCTAAGATACATGTTGAAACTGAAGATTTTGTCAATGTGCATTTCTTTTCAGTCACTGTAAAATTTTGTACCTTCACTTGAAAATTTGAAAACCATATTCTCTTTTCCCTTTCATTAATAAAGTACTTCATTTTGAACCATGATGGTCATCTTTCACCCATATATCAGAGAGTTTTAATTGTACTTTGTAGCTTGTTTGGAAGTTGAAAACTAGTCATAGCACTATGCATTCAAATATCTTTCTATACTTTTGGATTCTATCTTTGAACCTGAAACCATTATTTTCTTTATAGCTGCATGATCTTGATCATTTTGAAAAAAATTAATGCATTTTCCTCTTTAGCCTAGAATTTTGTTTATACATTGAATGGAATATGCATATGTTAGCCCAATATTCAAATCATGAATTGAGTTCTTTCCTTCTACAACCTGTACCTACACACTTAAGCAAAATAGTTAGAAAACAATAGACTTTAGCCTCTCTTGTATTTCATAGTGATTTTATTTTCTTTCTCTTCTATCTGTCATGATTATGAGAATCACATGTGCTTATGTAAGATAGTACATTTTCAAATCTGCATCTATTACTTTGATATACCTTATGCTTTTTAATATTCATCTTCTTGAAGCTATATAACACATGAATAGAAATTAAACCCTGAGCTCAGCAACTAATGTGCTTTTATCTTTTTCTTTCAGGTACATTCATGGGATGGATGATGCATAAGATAAAGATGGAGCTGGAACTGAAGAAATGATGGGTTTCTTCTATACTCTTTTGATTTTAGCTTTATGCACATGTATCTTTTAATTCAAAAAATCATAAGTTACATCCCACGGCTTATGTGGGAGAGATTGAATTTCCTTGTGAATAAATGATATTACTTCTATAATTGAGTTTTGTACTTCCTTTAACTTTCAGCTCTTATGATGTGTAATGATTATACAATGAATTAAACAACTCAATAAGATACTTAATAAGACTTAATCATAGGAAATGATCAAATTTAATATACCTGTATCTTAATAACGAAATTTGCAACCTGCAATGAGCAACTATTTTTTCTGCTATGGAGTTTAACATCACACCTAAGATGTGATTCCTGCCTTCATAAAGGTAATGCATTGCTACTTCGAGGCTTTTGTGTTTCCTTGCTGAAGACAAACATGGAATAACAACCTATGTGAGGTGTTACATTCTGTAACAACACACATAGCTACAAATTGCATATTGTTAATCAATTACTACAAATTAAAACATAATGAAAACTGTATGACTTCCCCCTAGTTAGGTCCATCACATCAATTCCTTTCATCGAAAATAAAGTTTTGAGTTGCTCATTTTTGCATGAGTGTAAAAATTGTCAACGATACCTTAAAATCCTAAAGATACCTTATTTACATTTCCCCACACCATAAAATCCATGAAAAAGCCCATACTTATTTATTCATACATTCCAAATGCTATCAACTCAAAAGACATGATTACTATACACAATGTTTTTGGTTCTTAAAACTTATTTGCAAGATCACTTGTTATTAAACATGAACATTATTCCTTTAAGATATTTAAAGAACTTCTACACCCACATATAATTTCATTTCTACATTATCTTACCTCAACACTTTACCTTCCCTTCTTGTGTTAGAATGCCATTAATACCATTCCCACTTGTTCTCAGTATTATTTGTGCTCTATATAGGTCTGCACCGTCTTAATTCCCGTGGGAAATTCATGTTGGTTTGAGTCATATTTCACATCATCAAGAGATTCATCTCACTTAGGTGAGATCATATGTTTGTGTGTAATTTAGTGGTCATTATGAGATTCTGTTACACATCAGTACGTCAGTTGCATCATTGGGAGTTACTTCCCATTTTGAGAATGTAACTCCCCCTCTTCACTCGAGTTGTTATGATTGAAGCACTTGGGTTACTCATTACCCATTTATATGTACACCACTTCATATATATGACATAGAGTGAGAGTTTTTTGGCTTAACAAGGTTCTACCCCCTTTTGATATTTATATGCACTTTCGGTTTCTTCTCACTCCTCTCGAGATATCATTACGCTTTCATTCATATGTCTGTGGATGTTCACGTTGTCCCTCGTGATCCTCACACTTCAGGTTTTCAGATCCTCTTTCATGGTATCAAAGTACATGTTGTGGATCCATGCACTTCTTCAAGATTTTTATGTTTTTTGTCTATCTGGTGTGATATACACTTTCTCATAATGTTGGTGCATCATCTTAGCTCAGCGTCATGATCTTGATTAGATCATCCTCCTAGTTAACCCAAAGTTATCTCCCTTAGGCTACATGTTCTACATGAGATCCATAAAGAGAGGGAATTAAATGAGAAAGATTCTACTCCACCTTTAAGAAGTATATATATCGACCTCACAAAATCATAGAAAAACTTGTCTTGAGATATTTAAATGATACATCACATGCATTAGACCATTAAGGCCATCAAACAAGGTTAGATATCTTCATGCTAATGATGTGTCTTTTTTTGAGGTTCTAAATATATCTTTAGACTTATATGCCATGTCCTTCATGGATCAATATACTCTCATTTTATTTACAACACTTGTTCTTCCAATCTCAATGAATATATGGTCAAGATGACTTACCTCTGGACTATGTACCTGATTAGCTTCCATGTAACAATTGATTATCAATTACCTTGATTTAAAGACCTCATGCACTCTCTCCTCTCTTAAGAGGTTATATTATTTATCATAACCTAGAGAAAGGTCACTTATTTAGATTCCCCTTATCCTCAAATTCACTAGCCCTGTCCTCCTAGGGGTGATGTCTAACATGGAGACTTTCTAGCTCATATAATTCCTCTATCATGCCCTGTTACAGTCTACAATGGTATTAGCTATCACATGGATAGAGTAAGATAATGAGTTCTACATTATCACCTTCAATTTATAACCATCTTAGTGACCTTATAGGAACCAATACATGCATGAAACTAGGGAACAAAATTTTAGGATCATTCAGTCACCATTATCTGCCCAGCTCACAATGTTCTTCCTCCATTTGGCAACACACAGTCAAGACAAAAAATATTTAATAACTCAAAAATTATTCATTTTAAAGAAAAACCGTTAAAAAAACCCCTCCTACAATACCTCATGACCTTACTATCCAAATTTCAGATAAATTGGATTCATTTTTAAGAAGTTATGCCCTTTGATACGGCCCAGTATACACCAAAACGTAGTCTACATGAATCTGCAGAATTGTTTCATGAATATCTCAAGCCACACTTATTGGATTAAGCTGAAATTTTTTGATCTTGGGCATTTAGATGAGGTAGATATTCCCTGAAATTTTAGATCGATTGTATGGCTAAATATCTCAAAATGTGATGCCCTAGTTCGAGCCTATGAGTACATGAAGGCTTATTAAAAAAACCATGAATTACACTTTTGAGAGCCACAATAAATTTAAATGGATTTAGAATTATGACCCCCTTCTTCCCATTATAATAATATAAATCTTTGAGATTTTATCATAGGTATTAGAGAGGATTTATGGCTTGTTATCTCCCCAATGCCCTCATGCACAATCAAGTACAAACATGCAAAACACATAAACATATCTTCAAGCATAATTTCACTATAAACCATCAATGTACATGCAATTAAAGATCTCTGGTTCATGGATCAAGCTTAATAAAATTGTAAGCTATCAAAACACATGAAATAAAATAATATTTAGCTCAATCAAAGCTCAAGGAACTTAAGAAAATCTTTATTCTTTATATAAACCAGTCTTACAACATTTTCTCATGCATTCCTTGATTCTTGACTCCCAAAATCCACTACTCCATGCAAGTTCCTCTCTTCATTGTCTCTGCCTTCATGAATTTGACCTCTTCTCTCTTTATTCTCTTTATTGACATTGAATTTTTTATCTCTTATTTCCTGTTTTTATCCAACTTTCCTTATTTTAGTGATATCCCTACACACATGCTTAAGAATAGGAACAAATTTCCCATCTTTGACCTTATGACAACTACACCAAATAATTAAGGAAGATCTTATCCCTCTTCTTACGTAGATATAACAACTAGAAACTCACATCTCACTTTTCACTTTCTTACATCATGGTAACAAAAACCATTTACAACACAAATATTCAAATTTTGACTAAACTTAACAAGTAGTATGAATTTGCAAACAAAGAGAAGAAGGTTGTTTCCCATTTGTTTCCGTCCAACAAGCCTTATGAAGATGCTCCTAAATCAAATGCATATTCTAGTTGTACATTTAGTGCATTGATTTGGGGATTTTAAACCTCTTTTAATTTTTCTGGTGTTATTGATTTCTTGTTTGTGAGTTTGTGGTTTTTATTTTCAGATTTATTTGATTTGCACGAGTGTTTAGAGGTTTTTTCAGTCTCATCTTGCAATTCTTTCAAGTTGAGGTTCTAGTTTTTTGTGTAGTTTTAAAGGTGCTGAGAAAGTATTTTTTCGGCCCAAATCCACCCCAACTTACCGAGTTGGGAATTGAGCTGGCCTATCTAGCTCGTCGTTCACCTCATAACTAGATTTTTTTCTGCTCTAGTTTTCCATCTGTGACTCAATTTTTTTGTTTTACATGGGTTTTGCTAGCTTCACTTTAGTTTTCACATTCTTTGGCTTATGTTATTGCTTTGGATCAATCTCCCCCACTTTTTTAAGCCTTTTCCACCGTACTTTGCATTTCTCTCTGACCACGGTTCCAGTTTAAGCCACTTCTCCTAACATAGTTCCCTGTTTTACCTTCCATGGTTACCTTTGATTCACACCCTACTTCCTAAACTCTGTGTTACACTAGTTTGTTTGGATGCCACCTTAAAATATTCCCCATCGTCATTTTTTTCACCTCTTGCTCCATTCATTCCTATCTCATCCACTATAAATTCCTTCAGCCCGTGCATGTTTGACTCAACGTTCAAACTATCTTCCAAATTAGTTCCGATTGGTTTGGCTAATTTCTCACCTCCTCATGTGTTTTGCCTAAATTTTTCATGAAACTCTGCGTTGGCAGACCTTTTCTTGGAATACCCCAACAACATCCTTGGCACATTGGATCCCCTAACAATATGACCTCAATCCAGCTCGAGCTCATTTATTCACTTGGAGTGACATGTCACCTCTCCGGACCAATCTTCAACATGCACTCCTACCTACCTGATGCGTCCAACTCCTACTTTTGTGCATTACTTCAGGATTCATGACCGGGGCATCCCCTGAGCCACCTTAGTTAACCTAATTTGACTCCTGTCAGCTTGTCATATCAGTACTGCCTCTGTTAGACCCGACTAACTCTCGCAACCTCCATGCATAGGCTTGAATACCTCTCCTATGGAGCCACTCACCATATTTTGCCAACCTAACTCTTCAACTTGACTTACTGGGCCACTCACCCTCTTACCGAGTTGCTCACCATTACAATTTCCTCATTGAGTCACCTTTGGCCCACTGATCATCCCATCTCACCCAGCTCATCTAACTGCTAGCCGAGGTGCTTGTCGAGTTACTCACCAAGTTTCCTCCAAGATGGGTGCTTCTTCTTGCACCCTTATAGCTTAGATACCCCCCTATCCTATAATATGATTTATTTTTCAACTCTTTTCTCCTTTTCTATCCGTCTAGAGTAGTGTATGGAGAAAATTGATAAAATTAGCATTGTACAGGGGGGATTTATTTTCAAGATCATTTTACAGGGTTCTTGGGCTTTCCAAGCCACTTTTTATAACTCATGTTATTGTAGCACTCCTCTTTTCTTGTGGCTTACTCATGCATCCGCCACAACCTTGTGGCAAGAGAGACTTATTTTTTACACCATGAGATGTTATTTTTTCTCATGTTGAGCAATGTGACCTTGTCTCTTACACTCTTTTATGCTTGATTACATGTGTTCCTCTTCTTTTGAATTAGGAATTCATTGTGGCCTCCAATCTCATGTGACTTGTCTCCAACTACGAAGTGAGTTGTCAACTTTTTGAGATCACATGAATCCATTCTATTGTTGTCACACACTACCTTAAAGTACCGCAGACAGGGGGGTTATCACTACTTTTCTCAGTTTTTTTGTTTCTTACAGATGCATTATTAGTTGAGTCTAACTTCTTACATTCTTACACCCTTCTTTATGTGCATCTTGCACTTCTTGCTTCCACTTCTGCATCATGGAGGATTCCCTTTCTAGATTTGAGCATCGCAGGATCGCATTACATCTTCCACCATTTATTCTTTACAAAGAGAACTATTCATCTTGGTGTGTTTCTATGAAACATTACTCCACTTACGAGGGTCTTACACACTTTTTTCTTGGGACACTTCCTACACCCATTGATTCTAGTCACCTTGAGGAATTTATCGAAACTTGTGACCATGTCGTTGGTCACTTGATGTTTTCTGTTACTAGACCTCTCTGCATTCACATGACAGACTCTAATCCTTCCCACTGCATCTAGAGCATCTTTCAGTCCCTCTTTGGAGACAATTCACATACTTCCACCATTTTTTTTGTTCATGATATAATTTTTTCCTCTTCTTATTCATGTGATGGAAGTTTCAATGACATATACTTGCTTGGTTCTTCTTTCAATGATGAGGATTGTGAACCTAGTTCTGATGCCAATAATACCACAAAGGACTTATCTCCTACTTCTCCCACCTTTCCAAATAATGTTGACACTTCCCAAATCTCATTAGACATTAAGTAGTCTCATACTCGCCCTTATACATTCATTGCACCAGCCTCCCTTCCACTTCTAGTATGCGAGGCCCCTTTCACTCCTCTTCCTTCATGCATGGAGGACTTATACCTGTTTGAAATTGATCTATTTTTTGTTGAGGCCCCTCATAAAGACACGTATCTACCAAACCTTGGTCATCTTTTTGCAGACTCAACTTGTGATGCACTATAGGTTCCTCATCAATCTACTGGTTTTTTGGGGATTTCCTAATCTCTATTATTGGAAGTGCCCCTTCTGGGACTCTTATCACTTCCAATTTTCAAGAGATCTTCATTGATCCACTCTTGTTTGTGGATTCTATTTCTATTATGGGGGTTGTTCTGTTTCCTTCACATCTCTTTGACATCCTCTCTGCAGGTGTTCCTCTTCTATATTCTGAAATTTCTATGCACGTAGCATTACCTTCAATTCCTCGACACCTTTTTTCTAAACCTATGTCACACATCCATTGAAAAAATAAGAGTTCTTCATGATGCTACCTTATTTTTCCTTTGCGAAGTGGGAAAAATTTTGACACTTTGTTTTTTTCCTTCCTAAGGGAAAACACATAATTATTTGTGACTTTCTCTTCTTTAGTCTAGAGGTAGAGGACCATGTCACTGTCACTCTTCTGAAAAAATTTCTAGAGTTGCAGAGTTCATATCCATCCATGGAATATTTTGTGTTCCTCTTGTCTTGCTCTTCTTCTCTCTTCATTTTCTTTCCAACAAATTTCCTCTTTTTATATGGGTACCTTATCAATATCCTCAATGTCTGGGACCCATATTTGACATATTTCTTAGATTAGAGAGTTTTGTTTTCACTTTTTCTAGATGTTTTTCCCACTGGGGTTTCATCCATTATTTGGGACCCTTTTGTTGTGCATGGGTACATCATTAGGATTTTGTGCTAGGACCCATTTCTCTATTCTAACTTTAATCCTCATCCTAATTTTCAATGAAGGGGGGTGTTTGTGTTAGTCATATTCCACATCATTAGGTGCATCTCTCACTTAGGTGAGATCGTAGGTCTCCATGTCATTTAGGGGTCATTATGAGATTCTCTTACATGTAAGTGCATCAATTATGTCATTGGGAGTTACTTCCCATTTCGGGGATGTAACTCCCCCTCTCCACTCAAGTTGTCATGATTGTAGCACTGGGGGTTTCTCAACACCCTCTATATGTACACCCATTTAGATCTATGAGATAGAGTGACCATTTTTTGGCTTAACAAGGTTCTACCTCTTTTTTGATCTTTCTTTGTACTTTTCATTAATGCTCGCTCCTCTCAATATCTCATCACACTGCCGTTCACACTCCTGTGGATTTTTGTGTCATCCCTCGTGGTCCTTACACATCAGATTTTCACACCCTCTTTCAATTCATACATATTTTTATTACATTTAAGCCTTGTTTCATCAATACATAATGTGTCATACCATAATATACATTCAAAAATATTATATTAACCAAAATAAGGTTCCATTATATATATCAATGAACTTACACAAAGCTCATTGAGCCTTAGGCTTAGTTACAAATGTGTTTCCTCATTTCCCATCCTCTATCACTCGAATTCCTCATTATGATTATGAAGTATGAGAGGCGGTTAGGTTTCCATCACCTAACTCATACATGATTTACAAAACTTTAGTGATTTTACACGTTGGTAGGCTAAGTAAGATTATTTGACACATGACCACATTATTACAATAATATCAATCATAGAATACCACCTAGAAGACTAACATTCTAACACATGGGTATAGGATGCAACAGAAGACTAATTTGAATATTTAAAGGTTGTTTTTGAAGGAAAAATTCAAAAATACCACTTATTACAAACACGTGTCCAAATGGACTAAACATAACTCCAAAGCATCCAAATAGACCACAAAACACCTATATCACCATGGAAATACAAAATTGGGATTTTTTCAATGATGTTCCTACATCAAGGGGCTTCATCTCTCCAACTCTATCTCAATGGATCTTGATAATAATGTCTAATAATATGTCCAACATGATTACAGTTATAACACACAACCTCATTCCTACCTTCATTTCTACAACTCTATCTTGTTGGTTCATGAAGACAATATCTAGCTATGTGGCCCTTCTCATGACAGTTAAAGAAAATAATGTTTCTTGATTGTTCATCTCTACTATCTCTCCATGGGTGATCATTCTTGATTTTTTTCTACACTCTTTTTCTCTATGCCAAAAACCATTCCAATTGCAATAATAACCATTGAAATTTATTTCATACCTTGATGCATTAGGTTTCCTTACTAACCTTGACTTCATGTGTTTCTTTGTCTCAACATCTCTTTAACTAGTAATCTCCTTTATTGAAATAACATCATCTTTCTTAACCTCTTTTCCGTTAAGGTTCTCTTTAACCATAGAGCATTCTTATCTCCTGCAGACCTCTGAATTTCAAAGAGATCATCTAGATCCTTGGAAATATTATCAAACATTTGGAATGACTTTCTCTTGGTATAATATTCACTATCTCTGCTATTAGAGACATAATTTCCTTTTCCTTAGATTCTATATTTGATGAGCTCATTTCAAGTTTCTCTTCAAGTTGTTTATTGATTTCCTAAAACTCCTTAGCATCCTTTCTTAGTCTCTTTTAAAGAATACTAAACTATAATTCATAGTATTAAATGTGTGATCTCAAATTCTTGTTCTTCTTCTTAGCATGTTTCAACTCTCCTTGAATGCACATTAGTTCAGTCTCAAGATCACACTCTTTTTCTTCTTCTTAACAGTCCACACAAGATCCAAAAATCGAGTCTTCAATTTTGGATCTCTTAGTACCTTTTGCAATATATAGGACTTCATCACCTACATTATCATGATTAGAATCAAATTCAGAATCAAAAACACCATCATAACTACTTACCTCTGATGAGCAGTAGTCCTTTTTTTAATTATAATCTCTTCTTAATTTTATTATTTGTTTCAAACTTCTTGAAACTTCCCATGTTCTTATCAAATCCATGAAATATATTATCATGCTATTAATCATATTCATCATTATTCCTATGGGGAAACTTGATTTCTAAATGTCCAATATCACCACAATTAAAGCATTTGAAAGGAATTTTACCCTTTTATTTACCTGAGCCAAGTTTCAACCTCCTAATGGACGTTGCAATTAGTTTGTTGGCATGTGAATTTTGATTTTTCATTGATGTAAAAGGAAAATTAATAAAAAATTGGGATGAAGGATAGAAAGAAGAATAATGGATTGAATGTGATAAGGAAGAACAAGGCATGTCACGAGATCTTGGTGTCATGGTTGAGATTGCCTGATTGAGACTTAATTTCTTGGGTAGATACTGTCCTATAGAGGCATAATGGTGATTTGAGAGCATGTGAGGATTATGTAATAGAATGTTTATCAAATATTTTATGAGTAAATATAGTTATGTTGATGAATACAACGGTTCATGAGAGGGATTGCTGTGACTAGTTCTATCCAGTGGAGCTAATCTTTAGGCCTAGTTAGCAATATAACTTGGAATGATGGAATCAAGGAATGAGATAGATGGAGAAGCATGTTCAAGGAATGAAAATCATGAACATGGTATTTTAAGGAAGTTTCAGGATGAAAATAGGGTAGGTTCAAGAAGCATGAGGTGAAAATAGAACAACTAGGCCTATTTCCAATACCTAATGTAGCCATATCTTGGAGAATTGAGAAAATCATGATGAGGAATAACGTTGAAATCATTAATTGTGTGTAGGGGCATTATATATAGGTTTTGGAAGATGTTACATGTCATAATCCAAATGATAGAGGCATGTTTAAGGTATTTTGGAGGCATATCCTTGAGAACTTGATAAGTATGCATGAAAAAACCATGGTGGTTGATGAGATTCAGGTAGCTAAAGATATAAATGAGAATTGGGACATGTGAAATAGGTTTAACCTAGTTCTCTAGTCAAAATTTTAGGTCAGGAGTCAAAAGAAGAATAAAAAAATGATTATTTGGCTATACCAAGTTCCTGAAAAAGAAAAAACTAGATCGAATGTGAACTTCATTTGCTGAACCACATGTGTGAGATGTGCATGGAAACCTGAGTATTTTAAGGATTTTTTACATGGATTTTATAAGAAAAAACAAAAATAATGGAATGACATGAACGACAAAACTTTATGAACAATTTTTAAGAAGCTAAGGAGGTTACAAACCATCCTAAAATGCTACCTTTAGAGTGATGGTGAAGAAACCACTTTTTTGGTCATAAAATAAATTGGGAAAGTTGAGTCAGTTACTTGGGCATGTAGACAACTCCTTGCACTTTATTTTGGTGGTGGTATCACTCTCGAGGTCAGCTCGTAAGGCATTGAAATCCCTCTATTTTGAAGAAATTTTATGGTACAATCTTGTATATCAAGATTCAAGATGAAAAACCTGAGTGGAAGAAATATTGTGATGTTACCTAGATGTCTATGAAGTTTTAAGGTGTTTTCTTTTCAAAATATTGATGAATCATTTCATACAAGGTAACATATTGCTTAAAGGCTATAAGAGAAAAACTATTCAAGATGGTTTGAAGGGATAATGATGTAAAAACATGGTGTTGAAGAAAACTCTAAGAATTCATAATTAATAGAGGTATAATACACCATTATTGATCTCATGAATTGATTTGGTGAAGTGTTTTTGTCTTAAAGTTCAAATAGTGTAAATTTCTGTTTTAGGCTTGTCAAGAAGGTATGAGAAAATAGGTTCCAAATGTCATATTTTCCACATAAGAAATGAAAATTAGTTCTTGAATTTTAATTTCAGGTCCAATGTGATGTATTTCATTCCTCTCTTGGTCATGAACGTGTTTTTTGAAGTGGTAGAAGCCATCTAAGACAAGACTAGTTTCTTTAGCCTGAAACCTAGTTAGATCTATCTTAGAAATGCAAGTCATGATAAAAACCTTGAAATGAAGATTTTTGGTAAAATGAAAAGATGAAAAAGGTAAAGATATTTATAGAAAGGTATAATTTGAGCTTTGATAAGGTGGATTAGTGCATTAACTAACTCTTTTTGTGAGGACTAATGTTTTTTGTCTCAAACTCCTTCAGGTCCTTATCCTAATCAGTGTGTCTTGATGAGAATGAAGGAGTTTTAGCTGATATAATTATTTTAAGGTGAACCATAGGTCCCTACCATCAGTATTAAAGCATCAGAAGGATTTTAATTTCCATACATTGTTGTTGATGAAGAAATCGTGTGACTGTGCATGCCAAGATGATAAAAAGTGATTGAATGGAGTCTTAAGTTGTGACTCGTAGTGTTCCAAGTACATGATTATTTTCTCTACATATTCAATATTATCTCCTCCTTATTGCATCACATGACAAGATTTGAAAGTGTTTTTTTTGCAATCAAAGTGAAGAATGTTTTTGAAAACCATGCACCTAGTGAAGGATATGAGCTCCAATGAATTCTTGGTGATAAAATGATGAGTTAAAGATTTTCTTATGTTTATAGAAGACAAGGATATTTATATTATAAATTTAACACACATCCATAACACTTGGAATAAGCTATGTTAGCAAGAAGAAAAATATTCCCACGTTAGAAAGAAGACAAAATACAAAGATGACAGTTACAAATGAAAATGTCATATCAGAAAAGGGTATCTTCACAGTTGTTTTAGTTGTGAAGTGAGTTGAGGAAGGTTCTCTAGGCCTTAAAAAATTTCATATATTTCATGACATGATGAAGAATGATTATAACTCATATCTGACATGTTGTATTGTAATGATTGCATTTTTGGCTGTTTTGATGATGACATACTCAACCATTGGTATGAGTTGAAGAGACAATTATGTGAAGGGTTGGAAGTGGAAGTTGAATAAGATATTATTATATTTTATATGAATTCCTTAGTGTACAATAAAAAATTTTCATAATTATCATATTGAAAATAAACATGAGATGATTTTTTTAAGGCACAAAAATAGGCTTATTCTAGTGTATGGAAAAGAAGGTCTTGAAGATTAAATCAAGTGATGTATGACTTGATTAGAATGGTGAAGTGGGAGAGGATAATATGAGTTGATTATTTTTTGAATGAATGAAAAAAGTATGAGAGTAAAATAGGCATTAAATACTATACTTGAATCATATGATGTGAGAATAAGATAGGTGATGAAAAAGGTGTCAGGGAGAAAGAAGAGGAGCTGAATCAGATATCACAATTTTTTTGGCTCAAGTAACTTGATGAAGGTGATTAAAATCTTGTAAAATTCTAAGGGGATGCTTAGCAAAGTAGGGATTTTTTGCTTCCTTGAAGTTTTAGCTTCTAAAAGGTTAAGTTAGAGCTTGACTGAATTATTGGGAGTTGTTGCTTCCATGCAAGTAGAATCTTACTAAAGGTCAAGTAGGTGTTCGGATAAATTTTGGTGTGGATGCTTCAAGTTGAGTGGTTACTCAATAAATTGAAATCTACGTAATATTTATAGGACAATTTTCCTCATTAGTGCATTGATTTCAATGAATTTTTCTCTCGTTAAGGTTTTCCTGCATTAAACATTGTGTCAAGGTGCACTTGCATGTTATCTTATTTTGTTTGAATGTCTATGTTCCCTCATGGTAAATGCTAGTTAGATTGGTTATCTTATTGATTTTGTGAAATTTTCTCAATTTTTTGAGAAATAATGATTCACACCTCCCCTCTCAGTAATTTTGTTTTCCAACAATTGGTATCAGAGCCAGGTCCTCTTAGAACAAGTTTCAAACCTTGTCAAAGATCCCTAAAATTAAAGCATGCGTAAATTAGCTGAAGCAATCTTAAAAGTAAGTTTGATATTGTTGAGTCCCTGATTGATGGGTTAAATAAGGAAATCAAGTATATCAAAGTTGAACATAGTCAATAACTCAAGAATATGGAATCTTGAGTTAAGAATGTGTCAAAATCCATAAAATTCAAAGAATGTGCTTTCCTCATACATGAAGAATAATTAAGAGCCTTGAAATTTGAGTTATAAGAAGAAAATAACAGGTTAAAGATGTATGGAAAGTTGGAAAAGAAAAATACAATTCTTGATGGAATTTTGGAGACTTAAAGAGAAGTAGGTGACAAGACAAGACAAGGCTTCAAAGTAGGGATTATGGAGAAGTGTGAAGATGATAAGGCTAGTTAAATAATAAAAAACAAACATGAAGGTGACTACGAAGACAAATGAAAGAAGTCCTAAATCATTCAGGCAACCTAATGCATCAAGGTATGAAAGAAAATTTAATGGTTATTTCTTTTCTTGTCATAATTTTTGACATAGAGATAAGGAGTTTAGGAATCATTTCAAATATGATTGTACATGGAGGGATAGAAGATATGAGAGAGAAAGGAATAGAGTATGCTTCAATTGTTAAGCAGTAGGACACACTGCCAAGTACTGCCTATATGAACCATCCAATCAAGTATGGAGAAATGAAGACCCCATAGGTAAGAATGTAATTTTATGTTACAATTTCAATAGGGTTGGTAATTTTTATAAGAAGTTTCATAATAAAAAAGATGCTAATTATAGTTGTAATCTCAAATATCAACAATTTAGAAGTACGAATGGTGTTATATGTTATAATTGTCATGGATTATGAAAATTTGAAAATCATTTCAATCAAAACGATTCTCCTAGGTACAATAATAGGATTCCACCATTCAAAGTGAAAATTAAGAAAGTATTAAAAATTAAGAACAATCCCAAAGGTGATCCCAAAACAATCAGGTCTGAGATAGCCACTGAAAAGAAGGGTACTGAGTACAAATAGAAGGTCAAGGAACCTAACTGTAGGTATGAAGATGTAAGATATGAAAAAGAGATGATATGTGTATCTGATGGAAAGAAGAAGAAATAAATAAAATTCACATGAGATCCTAGTTCAATAAAAACATCAGAAGGTGTTCATATAACTAAGAAGGAAGAACACAAGTCCAAAGAAATCCATGAATAACCTTTAGCTATAACTAAGAGAGAGCAAGTGGATGAAGCATTATTGATAGGTATTCAATCATAAAATTATGAAATAGGAGATGAAATAATCACACATAAAGGGACATCTAAGAATAATGAGAAGGACTCAAAGGAAAAAATAGATAAGAAAGAGTCATTGAGCTCTTTTTATTACTATATAGTATTTTAGTGATCTAATAAGAAACTATGTGTCTCCTCTAGGATTCTAGGAGAAATGTACCATTGGAAGGAAGCATGTTAGGATTTAAGAGGTTTCTCTTCACTTTTAGATGTTGATGAAAGTATTCTCCATGTTGCAAATTGAGTGAACAAGAAAAGGTATATATGTGTGCCCTCTCATAGGGTCTTTTAACATGTATGATCTATGTAAGGTAGTTTGAAGGACGTGGCTGATCATATGAACAAAGTAAATTTTATTCATGTCTTTTATATATCTTGACAAATTTATTGCCAATAAGTCCAAGTTTTAGTCAAGTGTATCTTCATATAAAAATTGTGATTGGTTTGATAAAAAACGTTATTCTCTACAGTTTGCATAGAAGTTACGAGTTTTCTTTAAACAAGTTAAAAGAGTGTAAGATAGTCTCTTGAGATCATAGTTTTGGATAATTTGTTATGTTTTTCCCCAATTAGTTATTTAAGTCTTGATCAAGTGTGTGAAAGTGTTATATTATAACCACCCTAGCCTTTAAGAATAAAGTCATGAATGAAGTGAAAATGGTAAGGTTTGTCATGGTATATAAAACATCTGTTTGATGTGTTAAGTGAGTGTCCTAGCTATGAAAAGTGTATGAGAAAAATTTTCATGTTCATTTAAAGGTTGAAGTACTCTTAAAGATTCTAATAAGATGTAGATGCCATGCATATGCTATATGCTCTATGAAAATTTGAAGATACAGTCCATCAATGAATGAGAAGAGTAATTGTCTTAGGAGGTTAGTGAACAAGATTGAGAATGCTTAAGGAATTTTACATGGTCATCAATACATCAAAACCTCTTAAGTCTTGTGAATATGAAAAGTAAACATTCAAATATCTATGAATCATAAAGAGAATCCTAATCAGACAATAATCAATTTTCAAGCCCCTTAATTAAAAAATAAGGATAATAGAGTAATGGTGCCTCTCAAGGTATTATATAATCATTAAGGATTTTGTAAGAAACTTCAAGTAATCATAAGGTAAAGTTGACGCACTCACCATATCATATCAGTTCATGAATAATTTATGTGTGCTCTAAGTCTGATTACAAAGGAAATAAAACAACAATGATTTATCACATTGATTCAAGTCAATGAGAAAGTAAAAAATAAAATATATCCATGTGAATCTTAGGTATTTATGGGAAAGTCCTGAGATCAGCTCACCAAGTTAGTTTTTTCAAACCCACAAGGTTGTCTTAGTAAAATATGTGTCGAATCATTTCTAAGGTCTACAAAGAGATCCAAGTGTGGTTACAGTCCTCTGAGAAGTGAAAATCATGTTGTTACTTCCGTTATCATCCGTAAGCTATGTGGTCTTCAAAATGTGTTGCAAATATGGTCACCCATGTACGTGATTGTTTTAAACTTGAGAAGCTTGAAGAACTAGTATTCTCTACCAATTTAATAGTCACAGAGGACTGAGAAAGAAGGTATAAATGAGTGATAAATTGAAAATGGTCTTAATATGTTATCGAGAATAATATTTGGTTTATTTCAGAATTGATTTGAAATGATCATCAGAAGTTGGATAATAGTTTCTTTTAGGCCTGTGAAGATCAAGGTTGAATGGCTAACCAGTGTTGCAAATATGGGACTGATTTGATCAGGTAAATTTTGATGTTTTTAGTATCTTTAACATGCTTTAAAGGTGTCTTGAGTGGATGTCTCATGAAGATCATATGAATTAGAATAAGTAAATTTTAGGAAAATAAATATTAGAGATAAGTTCTCATATGGGTATGTATTATGTCAAGATTGTATATGATTACTTGTGGCCTTTAGATTTTTCTTGAGTGGGAGTCGAGGGCATCAAGATTTTTTTATAAAACATACAGGTCTAAGATGGAAAATTAAAATGGATAAAGGACTATAAGGACTATGCAGATGAATTCAAGTTCTAGATAGGTCTTGTTGAGTTCATTAATGAAGATGCCAAATTTTTATTGAATTCATAAAATATTGTCATAGCTTGTACATTAGTGATCAATATGTCTTGATATAAAAGAATGAGATGAGAAGGACCTAGAGTGATCATCATGCGTAGAGAGTGATGCTTGAAAGAGTAACAATAATAGTATGAGAAAAAATTCTTTATTTCTTGATATTGTATCGAACAGAGCATGCTATAGGAATGAGAACACCACTTAAGGAAGAGGGAGATCAGTAGCAATCCTCAAATAGAGGTTTGGATGACAAAAATATCTTACAAGGAATATTTACTGATTATTACAACTACTTTGAGATGGGAAAAAAGTTTCATGACTAACTAGGTCATTATAACACACAAGGAGGACAATAAACACTAAAAGGAAAGTTCAGGGTAGAGTTCATTATGTTGACTCATCCATATGACATGAGACGAAGGTATGAGGACTTATTCTTACATAGTCAATTAGCAAGAGGTAGATTGATTCGAGGTGGAGAAACAAGGGATTGTTCCATGATGTATATGGGATTTTATGGATGGAAAAAGTTGGGATAAGTTGAACTGTTAATTTGGTTTAGGGATCTAAGGCTTAAATGATGCTTGCAACTAGTACATAACAAGATGAATCCCAGTTTTTAGTTTCTTAAACTAAAATAGACATATTTATGAGTTAGGAGGATGTTACCAATAAAATTTTAGTTATTTGGCATGTTTATGTGTTATGAAGGCATCTGTTCTCACCGTATGTTAATGAATTCAAGTATTAGCCTTTGTGATCACCAATCTCTATAATACATTTCTTTTTATCATTGATGAGAAATCAAAGTAAACGTTAGCTATTGTTAGGCTTCGACTAAACATGAAATCTAACCTTCAACTAGTTACTACGAATCATATTTTTTGGATCACAACATTAATACCAGAAGCTATGAAAAAATATTCTTGACAATTAACATGGAACATATTTTTGTAGGATTGTCTATTTTTTGACAACCATCCACTTTGCATAGATTGCATGAAAGGAAATGTTTGAAAACATAGAAGTTAGTGAGAGAGAGGATTAAATTCGACATATGAATGGACTATTTTTAATATTACTTGTTGGTAATTTACACCAATTGAGTAGACTAGCATAAAGGTGATTAATATTTAATCTCCATAGCTAGTAGAAAAGAATAATGTAGCGGCTGCTAAGCTCAAAAAAATATTTATTTGAAAATAGCTATATAATAACAAAAAATGGTCATGCTTTGTGGCCACTAAGCTCCTTTGATTACCAATTTTCATTATAAGCACTATATGTTCAACTGTGGATCGATATTGTTTTTCAATGATAGTAATTATATCATATTGGTTGGATTTCGCATTTCAGACCAAATTGCAGAACTACATTTCAACAAGACGGATACAGACTTATGTATTTCACCTAAAATATATCTTTGAAAATTATAAGCCATATTCATTTGTATCAAAGAAAAAATTCAAAATAACTATTAAATAAGAAATCATGGTCTAGCTTAGCAGCCACTACAATACTTTCATTACCTCTAGTCGTAGTAATCACTAGAAGTACAAGTTTAAAACAATTGTTATTGTCAATTGCTATAATTGTATCAAATTACCTGCACTTTATCAGGTGGAGCCAATTTCTACACTACTTTACATCAAGATGGATCAATAATTTATCTTTATATCAAAGGAATAAAGTTGTGGCCACTAAGATGGAATAAAGATTTCTAACTTTGAGAATAAATATATAATAACAAACAATGGTCAATCTTAGTGGCTGCTGGCCTCCTATCATTAGCATTTTCCATTGTAATCAATATATGTTCAAATTTGGATGGTTAGTGATTTTCATTGATTTTAAGTGTCACATATTGGGTAGAATTCACATGGACGACCCAATTACTGCACTACATTGTGTCAAGAGGAATCTAGTCTTATTTATTTCTCCCAAGATATATCTTTGAAAATTGTAATCCATATTCATTAATATAAGAGAAAAAGGGTATCAACTGCTAAGCTCAAGAATGTATTAATTTCAAAATAACCATTGAATAATAAATCATGTAATAGCTTAGAGTCCAATTCCTATAACACTCTACATTGAGAGGGATCAAGATTTTCTATTCTTATAAAATAAAATTCTTAATGAACACCAACCTTCATTACTCGTTGAAAGGAATAAGGTAGCGGTCGCTACGCTCAAAAATTTTAATATTGAGAGGATTCAAGACTTATTTATTTCTCCTAAGATATATGTTTGTAAATTATAATCCATATTCGTTCATATCAAAGAAAGAGCATGGTGTCCACTAGGCTTAACAATTTCTGAATTTCCAAGTAGCTATTGATTAACAACTTGTGATATAGGTTAGCTGCTGCCAGGATCCTTTCATTACCTCTTATTGTAGTAATCACTATCTTTACATATTTAGATTGATTGTAATTGTCAATGATCATAATTGTTTCAAATATGTTACACCTTACTTGGTGGATTCAATTTCTGCACTACGTTCTGTCGAGAGGGATTGACACTTTCAGCTCATATAAAAAAAAGGATTAGCGGCTGCTAAGTTCAACTACTAGTTGAAAGAAATAACGTATCATCCTCTAGGTTCAATAGTTTCTAATTTGTGAATAGTTATATTATAACAAATAATGGTCTAGCTTAGTGGCTGCTAGGATCCTATCATTATCACCTGTCATTATAGTTGTATCCTTTTGGGTAGAATTTACATGATAGCCATAATTATTGCACTACATATTTATCTCATACAAGATATATATTTTAAAATTGGAATCCATATATACCCTTGAAAGAAAGTGATATTTTTTGTATTTTTGATATGATAAATATGTTAAGGTGAAATCATAGCACCCTTGATTGCTTAAAAGTCGATGGTTGAGGCAGTCAGTGTGATTCATCAAACATGGAGTTATCTCAAAGTGTGGGACTTTGCAATTGGGATAACCCTCCGGATGAAGGCTGGTTCCTATTCCTCTATTCCTATGCACACATCCAAATTTTAGAGGATCTACTTTAAAATCTAGTCTAACTTGCTAAGGAGACAGGGTTAAGAAGTTTACAAGAAATTAAACCTAAACTAATAGAGGTGATACACCAAAAGGAATGCTAAACACCTACTTTACATGGAGATGGAAACCAAAATATTAAGAAGGATGAAAATACACCACAAATCAATCCACTGATGAGAATCCACTAACCATTAAACAAAAACCATTAAACATGTAATACAATAACCATGCACAAATAACCAAGATTGCAATGAGAGATAAGAAGAAAGAAATGAACACAAAAGAGGTTGAAATTCATCCACAAACTTATATTATTGCTCCATAAATTTGATGTAGTGCATTACGATGGCCGAGAGGCACAAACTTGCATTACAATGTGAATGGGAGGTTTGGAATCCACAAATTCACTTACAGGAAAAAGAAAAATGTAGGGTGCAAAGAAAAATTATCCAACATTAGAATAATGCCCCTCCTTACAATATATAGGAAGAATGAGAGAAGGGAGAGAAGGAAGAAACTCAAAATCTTGCTTCAACCACCCTAAAATGCATTAAATTCACCTACAACAATGATGTGTGCCACTGCAAAACCCATACCTCCATGTACTATGCCTTGTTGGGAAAGAAAGGAAGCCCATACCTTCATCATTTGGGTAGGTGAGAAATTTGAAAATAGCCCTTAAAATGGTGGACTGTATTTCTTCATTTTGAGCAAATTCGATTTTCTACAAATCTAAGCTCCCAGTCAAAATTTATGGCCATCTGAAGATGGGGGTGCTATTCTACAATAAATGTGGATGTGGATCTTTTCTTTTCAGACTCTAAAATTTCCTTACAACCTCTAAAGTCTGAAATTTCAAAATTTCAGAAGACTTCAGAGGTCGATGTTACTGTTCATTTGGCTTGATTCAACAAAACCTCCGCAACTCCGAAACCCTAAAGTTTGAAATTCAGACGACAGGTTTTATACTTTGAATTGTGATTTTTCAAACTAGGAGGTTGAAGGTTCCAAAATTTCAAAACCCCAAAGTCTGAAATTTGTACTTCTAATCCCTGAATTTGACCCTAACCTACCTCCGAATGGATCTACCCCCGAAATTAAAAATTTTAGAATTTTGGAGTTTCTTCATTTCTTGAATTCCTCTACAATTTGCTTGTCTTACATAAACCTATTCATCTAACCTTGAAATGTAAGCTCCCATGAATGAATCAATCTCTCCATTTTATCAATGTGCAAGGTTGTGTTTTTCCAATTTTGTCTAAGGGGCAAAATTGGATAACAATTTGGTGACTCATGGGGTCACCTTCCTGTTAGGTAGAATATTAGTTTCCTTGAAGTATCCATTGGGCATGGAGTTATGAATGATAGCCTGATAATAATCTTGTACTTGAAACTTACCCTTGAAATTTTGTAAAATGCAGACCCTGAACCTGATTTGTTCCTGAAAAGGACTATCCTGAAACTTGATTTTAAATGATCTGCATTTGTTTTCCTTTGAAATTAGCAATTGTTTCCCACAAGTATGAAATTCTTCCCTATTACAATATTCACGTGGAGGCACATTGAATGCACAATGATATAATATGGGAACAATAAAACCTATGCCAAAGGAACATAGGGAAATTGAGACCTAAACTACAATAAGACAATGTGCATATGCACTTAGAGGAGTTAAAATCCTAGGTTAATATTTATAGGGTGAAACCTTTTCTTTTTAGTAGTAATGTTTAAGATAGATTCCATTAACTAGAATCGAAATTTCCTCTCCATACATCGTAGAAAATTGGAAGGAATTGCTGTTCTTACATACCTTGATCATATAAGAGCCACTCCAAATGGCATCAAACTTGGAATTCTTTCCCGGTTTTTCCCGATATACATCCCACTTCAAAACTAGGTCCCCTACTTGGTAGGTTATTGCCTTGGCCCTTTTGTCGAATGTCCTTTTGATCATGGCCTGATCCTTTTCCATGGTTTTCATGGCATGTTTTCTTATCTCTTCCAATTCCATCAGTTCTGCATACCTAGCTATTTCATGACTTCCAATGCTGGTAACTCAAGTGATATACGCAACATTTCCTCTTTCCCGTAGACTAGCTTGTAATGGGAATTTCCTATCGACACCTTTGGTGTGATCCTATCAGCCCACAAGGATGAATTTAGATTAGTATGCCATGTCCTCTGATTCTCATCTAGATTCCTCTTGATAATTCTTAGCAAATTATTGTTCGTAGACTCTGCTTTTCCATTACCCTATGGGTAATAGTTTGAAGAGGTGATTAAGTAGATCGTGTTCCTAAAAACCCATTATGTGATCTTGGAGCCTAGGAACACCAATGTATTTTCTGATATGATAATGACTGGTACACCAAACCTAGTCACTATCCCTTTATAGAAGTCTAGTATGCTAGTCTCGTTAGCTTATTTTAGTGCTACCCGCCTCAACCCATTTGGTGAAATAGTCTATTGTTGTTAGAATCCACTTGTGACCTTGGCTTGAATTTAGATTGATGACCCTGATGAAGTCCAATCCCCATTGCATGAATGGATGATCAACTTAAATCATATGCAATGGAAGTGCTGCTAGTCTTTCCTTTCCTGTGAATAATGCACATTTGTTACACTTTTTGATCCAGATATAACAGTCATTGATACTATGGGCCAATAGTACCCCACCTTCATTATTTTGAGAGATGTTACCCATAGAGAAAAATGACCTCTGACCTCTCCATTGTGAAACTCCTGTAACACCTTCTCAATTTGACCAGTTCCAATGCACCTCAATAGAACTCCATTAATGTCCTTATTGAACAAAACACCATCAAAAAGTACATATGAAATGGCTTGTAATATGAAGTATATCCTCTTTGCTTTTCTCATTTATAGAGGGCATAAACCTATTTTAGGAAGTGTATCATGTCCTGAGTCCAACAAGGAGTGGGAAAATGATCATTTGCTTTCTCTTGATCATCATGTAGTACTAAGATAGTTTCTTTTCCATCATCTTCTTCAACCTGTTGACTCAAGGCTAGATGTTCACATAGTCCTTTGCCATGGAATAGTTTGGTGACCTTGATCTTGATGTTGTATTCCATGACACAAGTGATCCATCTTACACGTTTCTCATTCAAATCCTTATTTAGAAGGAAGTCCTTGAATCTTGCATGAGACACTAGTAGCTAGATTCTATTGTTTGAAACTAGGTGCTTGAACTTATTTAAACTCCTGATTACTGCAAGGACATGCTTCTTGATGAAGGAGTACCTAACAACTTCATATTCTTCCAAACTCTGACTGAAGAAGGTAAGTGGCTGCTAAGACCCCTCTTTGTTTTACTACACTAGGATTGCAGAAATTGTGTCCACACCACCAAAGGCATATAACATGAAGTATTGGGAGAAGTCTGAATTAATGAGAGTTTGGGATTGAGATATAGCCTCTTTAATAGCATCAAAAATAGTTTTACCCTCAATTATCCACTTAAATTCCATTCTCTTCTTCAAAATCAACATTATTGGCTTCACAAGAGAGGAAAAATTTGGTATAAACATGCGGAAAAAATTGATCCTTCCTAAGAAGCTTTGAAGAGCCTTCTTATGACTTGGTAATGAAAATTCTCAAATTACTTCAAATATTTTGGGAGAAATTGTCAATCCTTCCTTTGATACAATATGGCCTAGGATCTTACCTTCATGAGCCAAGAATATGCATTTTTTGGGATTCAATGATGCCCCAAACCTCTTACTCCTCTGAAAGACTTGTCTTAGATGAATTAGGTGATATGCTATGTTTTTAGAGAGCACAATGATATCATCAAGATACACTAGCACTATTTTGTTGATCAACCCCTTTAATGCCATATCCGGATTACCCTTTGGAAAGTGGCTTCAAAATTTGACAATCCAAATGGCATCTTCTTATAGGAATAAGTGCTCCACTTGGTGGTGAAATCCATTTTGAACTGATCATCATCCTTCACCATTATTTGATTATACCCCGAGTAGCCATCCAAAAGGGAAAACCTTTCCGAGCTGATTACCACTTGTAAGATCCGCTCCATTGAAGGAAGTGGGTAGTGGTCTTTGAGAGATTCCCTATTTAGGTCTCGGAAGTCCATGCACAACCTAATTTCTCCATTCTTCTTCCTTACTGGAACCGATTTTGAAACCCAGCTTGAGTGCTTGATTGGAAATATAATGCTTGCGTCTATTAGCTTGTTTAGCTCTTTCTTCATAAGAGGCTAAATGTGAGGGTTGACTGGTCTTTGCTTTTGCCTGATGGGCTTAGCATTTGGATCCAATTCTATTGTATGTTGTGCCAAATTTGGATTGAATCCTCTCAGGTATCCATATCTCCAGGTGAAGACATCCAAAAACTCTTGACAGAGCTGTATGAAATCTGATTTCTCCTGCTCAGTTCTTACTTTTCTAATTTGGAGTGTTTTACCTTCTCCAACCAAAATTGGTTCTAAATCCTCTCCGTTGACCTGTATGTTGGATTTATCTTTATGAAATTGATAATTAGGATTGAAAATGGACTCCAATGTCACTAATCCTTTAGGAATCTTGTTGGTTCATAGTTGCACTACTTGATCCTTGTATTTTTGCTCCAATCTCTCCTGGTTCCTAGCTGAAAATTCAGACTCTTCCTATAAGAAATTAATGATCTATTGATCGGTATCAAACACCTGCCACCTCATGTTATTATCTGGCATTGCTGGATTTATAACCACATAGATACGTGGTTGTGTTTTGTATATTTTGATACTATCAACTACATCAAATGTTGCCCCAATGACTACAAGTATATCTGTGTCTTCATTTTTCTTTCTAGGTATGGACTCAATGTTGAAAGCTTCAAAGTCTTATATTAGGTCCCATACCCTTTTTTTCATAGCTATTGAGTAGCTCATTCTTTGCAGCATGTTGTCCCCTAACTTGATTCACAATTATTTCACTATCCCCAAACACCTGTAAGTTCTTTATGCCTCTTTTCCTGGCCCAATGAAGTCCATGAATAAAATCCTCATATTCAGCTGCGTTATTTGAACAAGAAAGATGGAAATGAAAAGCTGAATAATACTTGATGTCCTGTGGTGAAACCAACATTTCACCTCCTCCAACACCTTGTTTGCTTCTTGAACCATTGAAAAATAGTTTCCATACTTCATTGTCATCTTGGTGAGACTAGGGACGGGTGAATTTTCTTCATGCACATAATATACACCCAATTCCGATTCTTCCATTTCCTTGTAAGGATCAAATACATTTCTTTTCTTTGCTCATTCATCCAGAGTTAAATCTAGAATTCCCTCAACTTTGGTACCTATTTCTAAATCATTTGAACACTCTTCTTGATCGAAGGATGAGCAATTGGTGTTGACTGGGCTTGGCACATGGGGCTCAATGTGAAATTTTACAATTAGTTTTGACCTGATTTTACTTTGGCCCCATACCTCATCTTGAATAACATGTGGGTCCAATCTGTAGATAGATATCCACCAATTTTGGTAGTGAAGTCCCTTGATAGACATAGTGTAAAGAGTGGTAGAAGGTCAATCATAGACACATCTTGCAAAACTGTGACATTTGGGTAAGCATGTAGGGTTAAAATTAACCATTTCATGATCCTAATTGTTCCTAATGATGTTCCATCCAGTTGCACTACCCCTTTCAACATCGGCTCATACTTTAGACCTAATTGGTATGCTATTTGCTTTGGCATCACTGAGGTACTTGCCCCCGAATTAATCATGCAGTTGTGTACCAAGTGGTTCCCTACAATCAATGACACATAGAAAGGTGAAGAATTAAAATTCTTGCTTGGTGGAACCCCTTCTTGTGGCACTGCATTAGTGATAACTTTCACTTATCTTTGGTTTGATCTATTTGAGGCAGACCAATTGGCCATTGCAACTTGTAACAAATCTCGTTGTCCTGGGATTTCCAGTGATTCTCACATCGAAATTCCCACATGTTTTTTCTTCATCTGATCTATGATGTTGAAAGAGGATGGATTATCCTTTTATTGTCCCTTACTTGGCACAACCTTTTTGGAGCATGAATAGGAAAATGTGTTGTTGCAATGGGTGCCTTAGGTTGATTTGGTACATTTGGGGCTTCACTTGTCTTATTAGCACCTTGTGGTGCAAGAGTGGGTTGAGAAACTACATGGTTATACGACTATCCTTCCTCAATGTTCCTCTTCTTTGACCATGTATTGGTAGCTACACCCTAGAAAGGAGGTTAATTAAATCCATAGAAGTCTTCTATTTTCCAATTGACTAGTGTGGTTTCCATTGGAGGTGCCTCTTGATGGGTTCCTTATTGATGAATTCCCTCCTCACTTGGTTCTTGGGACACACTGATGGTCTACACCATTAGATCCCAATTCAGTGCACCATTGAAACACGTTGATTGATTCTAAGGTAGATTATAGGGGTAACACCACTCGTACTCCTGTGACATGTTGTTTTGAGTCAGAAATAAGGATCTTAATGTTAAAACTACATTTGGATCATATGGTTGGAATGTCTTGGCTGTTTGATGTTGTCCATGGTTTAGATTTTGATTTGCAATCTATGTTAGTGGTTTATTTTTCTAATATGAGGGCTTGGCTTGATATTGAGTTTGAGGTTGACATAGTCTAGAAATTTGAGCTTGTTGTCTCTCGATAGGCACTATCTCATTTCCTAGGTTTTGTATCTATTTCATAGCCTCCTTTAGTTCTTTTTAAGTGCTTTAAGAAGCAGAAGCTTCATTGTTGCTTTGATTTCTCGGAGCTGGAATAGGATTCAACTCAAGTGTCTAACTAGTTGTAATATCTCCCATGTCTAGATAGAGGGGCATTGGTGGCCTTGGTGCACGCTTAGCGGCTTGAATCAAGTATTTTTCTACCTTGATAGCTATGTCATAGGCCCTTGGCAGTGTTATTCCTCCCATCGATTGGATCATCATAGAAATGTTAAAATTCATAGCCTTCAAGAAGTAAAGGAATGCTCCTTCTGCTGTTGGTCTGACAACTATCAGAATCTGATCCCATGTCCATTGGAAATGGAATTTAAAATCTTCCATTTCCTCATTAGGATCCCTTTTGATTTTCGTTAATTATTCCAATAAAGAAATATTATCTTCCCTCTCTCCAAACTGGTTGCAAAGAGCTAAACACAACTGATTTTAATTATGAATAGATGATCAGGGGATAATTTTTTACATCAAAAGTTACCTAAACATCCCTAAATTGTTTTAGTGTAGAAGATATTTTCTATAGCTTTCCGACGACTATGAGAATGTGACAAACAAACATTGGGAGCTCTAGTTATGTCCGGTCAAAGTTTAGTCAATGAGAAAGTCAAATCTAGTCAACATGTCAATATTGGACCAATATCACTACGACACATGGCTAAAGGGTGTTAGAAAAAAAGAGAGAATCATTTTGGCTGGTTATCGACCTCTGGTCTTCGATAAGCATAGAAGTTGGTGGTTTTGATAAGAGGCTCAACTTTTGTGATGGAGGGGAGCCTGACAGCCATGTGGACTAATTTTTTATCACTGACGTGGTGGGTCGACAAGCCACCACACTTGATTTACCTATCGAGGATTGAGTTATATTTTAGCTCGGAAAGATATTTCTATTTGAATTGAGTTAAACACATTCCCTCATGGGTCAAATTCATTCAGGATTGGGATTATCCCATATTATCAGCGAAGAGGACTAGGCATATAGCTTGACACATGGCTCATTCAAAAATTGATGCATTTAAACAAACCACCACTCCAAACATAGTGGCCAATATATAATCCACTAACCTCATTTCATGCAAGGATCCACGTAGTGGATAAGCAGTGGGGACCAATACATAGGCCATGTGTGGTAAGTCCACGTGAAAAGAGGGGGTTTTAAAACCTTAGAAAAATTTAAGGGCCGCCCCATGTGGGATTTAACCCACTTAAACAAACATGCCGCCCACCATGGAATTTATCCCATCCATATGATACGGTTAGGCTTTGAATAACCTATAGGATAAAAATTAAGGCATTATTTTTAGGGACCTATTTAATATAAATAGGGGGACCCCTCTTCATTGTAAACACACAACTTGGAAGCTCTTTCCTAGAGCTCGAAAGGTGAAGATCGAGTCAAGAGGATAGTTAAATGCCATGTCAACAACATAGTTGTGTGAAGTCCTAATTTATTTAGGCATTATTATTTTAATTATTATTGACCTATTATTTTTTAGGCAATAGTAAATTAAAATTATTGTGACTAGGAGTTATTGAATACTACATAGTGGCTCATAATGCCACACTAAATTATTGTGAATCCTGTTATCGACTGGAGTAGGGCATCTCTAGAAGGCCGATCGAGATCTGGAGGGTTCTGAACAGTGGAGTTAGTGCCATAGAGCTTGCCAAATACGCTAGGAAAGGGGAAGTCGGGTGCTATTTTTCACCCTTGTCGTCTGAAGGTCTACATATTCTTCTAAGAAAGTTCTTAATAGTTTCCATTAGGTTTTCTTGTGAAAGTACTATTGTAACTTACAAGTTTTGACTAGTGGAACGGTTCGAAAGAACCCAGAGATGTAGGCAATTTATGAACTCCGTAATCAACCCTTTTTGCAAAGTGTCATACTTATTGCATTATTTTAAGTTGATTTTAATGGGGTAAAAATTAAATGGTAATTTTATAAGCCTACAAGGGTCCGAAGATCGAGAAGATAAAAATTTCGGTTTATTTTCAGATCAATAGACTACTCATTGTTAGGCTTCTAAACCATTATAAGGCCTTACCTTTGAAAGATGAAGCCAACAATTTGACCACAACATCCATTTCATTAATTTCGTGGATTGCACAGACATTTGTAATGTCTTGGAAATGTGGTCAATAGGAGTTGTATTATTTTCTCTTATGAAATACAAAATGTTCTTTAATGTTGCAAATGGAATTGGGTTTTAGAGCATTTAGGGCAAGTGGACTACTACCCGTGAATTCGACAAAGGGATTCAGTGGTTTTTGTTGTTGTAGATGTGCCATTATGATTGGCCACCAAGAACCCTGGTTGATTGTGAAGATTTCCAAAGAATCATCTTTGGTACCAGGTGGAGGTTTAGATAAGGTCTTATCAGGTGGATATGGTGATCTTTTTGGTCTTCCTCCTCTCCTTCCTCTGCCTAGTGATAACTACATGGTATAAAAATAGGTCCTCTTCTGGTAGTATCATATCTAGTGGTAGAATTCTTCTCATGTACTTGGGTAACCTATGCTGTTAGACCGTTGCATTCTATCCCTTTGGATTTTCGCCAGATGTGTTGGGGAATGATCCTCTAAAGGCCAAGATTTTGCCAAGTCACACATTTGAGCAAACTCGAAAAAATTAGAATAGAACTTTTAAGGACCTGTATATTTGATATTATGGAGGTTGATTTTTTTTTGAAATGATAGTCCCAAAAAATTAAAAATAAAAAACCATTGAATGTCTAATTACCTTGAAATCTTTCATAGTTTGGAGAACTTTGAAATCCTGAATGATTTGAAATTCTAAAATCGTGAGATGTTGGAAATCCTAAAATCCTAAAATCTGAAACTTAAGAAACTCTGAAATTTTAAAATTCAAAATTTCAAAAACTTAAAAATATCCTTTTGAAGTTTAGTGTCCAAAACCTATCAACTGGTGAAATTTGGACTTGTTTTGAGCAAGTTAAGCCCTTGAAAATTGATTTTGGAGTTCAACCTGAGAGGTGAGAAGTCTAAAATTGGAAATTTGCAGTTTCCTAAGTCTGAATTTTTTGAAAATGCCTTCAAATCTCATAGGATGACTTCCTTATCCCACTGGGCATGCGAAAATTGTTAGACGAATCACACTAACTGCCTCAACCATCCACTTGCAAGCAATCAGGGGAGCTGTGATTTCGCTTTAACAAAATCATTGCACAAAAATTACTTAATTTAATAAATAGCGATGGAATAACAAATCATGATATAGCCTACTGGTCACTATGCTATATACCAATACCTCTTGTCATTGTAAACACTATTTTTACAACTAAGAGGTGATAGTGATTTTTAGTTACAATTTTTAATGCCAAAAACACCTTCTAGGATTTCAGAATTTTCATACGACATGTCCTAGTCGTTTCTAATGGTAGGTATTTATATTATAATATCACAGTTTCATATAGTTTTAAAATATTTTATTATTATATCTTTACAGGTTAAATTTTGTAATAAATGTGTCAATTATAATGTTTTCTAACTATTATGTTAAAAAACATGTTGCATGTGGAACAATATAATTGGATAATTAGTTTCCAGAGCGTTGCACACTACATCTAACATTGTATAGGTCAATTTTAATAAAAATTAAAAAAAAATGTTCCTATACATTTGGAAACTTTAAAATCATTTGTTTTATTACAATATTGTATCTTTTTATTGGATTTCAACTATTTTAAGCTATAACCAAGATGTCACCATTTTACTGGTTGTTATTTATATTATAATATCATGGTTTGATATTATACTTATTTCTTTACATTTAAATTTCATAATAAATGTGTAAATTATAATGTTTTATAACTGGATCATTAGTTCAAAAACATGCCAAAATGGCAACAAATAATTGGATAAATAGTTTGCATTTGTGCATTATCTAAAATAGATAGGTCAGTTTTTAGAAAATTAAATAATATTTATGTGACAACTATACATGCATGTAATTGAATATTTAACATTTTCCTCTTTTTAGTCAAGTGTTATATTTTTTAATTACCATTTTAGACTAATTTTCAAACTATAGCAATGTGATCAACCAGAGATACATGGTTGAGGTATTTACATCCCCCTCAAATCTAGGGATCGATATTATACGAAAAAGAATCTATCACGACTTTTAAATTCAGAATAAATGCCTATAAATTAGGAATGTTTTCAATGGAATAGGATGAGATAAATGTGATACAAAATGATTTACCACTAGGGAGATTTGATAAGTGCAATAAAATACCAAAATATGAAAAGGATGCTCGTTGATCTTGGAGGAACAAAATGGTAGGGACTTTTACATAACACGATCATCAAGAGAGACAACTCCATGAATCCATTACAAACCTGTGGATTATCAGCACCATAGCCTTCACCACAGTATCTAACCATGATTTTTTCCAGACCAATGGGAATCACGATATGGAGTGGATGTACAAGTTCGTGGGACCATGTATGAATCTCAGATAGAAAAAAATCCAAATTATGCGTAAAAAAATTTGAACACTGGATGGTCAAGACAATGGTCTCCCTGACAAAATGTTGGGGGGACAAATAGGATTGCAACATCCTTCATGCATGAGGAATCGAAACTATGCATTTCTGGTGGGACAAAGATTGAAATAATGGCTACAATGGAGGGCTTAAGTTAAGAGATGTCACTATCCCGAAAGGGAAAATATCATCCCCTGGCCGCAAAGATTTGCTGCTTGAGATTGCGATGAAAGATATGTGATGATATAGATAAATAATCACATTTGATATATCTCGTCAAATAATGAGCCCCAGTGGAAAAATAAGGTTCCTGTTATGCTTGTAATACACACATCACAATTGGAAGAAAATATAATCTCTTTAAGGAGAACTTTCCATGATCAAGGCCAATAATCTTCAAACAATGACTTCATCTAGGTTTGGGTCAACAACAATTGGATAGAGTCGATCCTCCCTTCCTGGCATGAATCGACGGTGACATGGGGTTGGAATGCCTATCTAGATTGGCATGGATGTTAGCTGACTAAGCTCATTTACACGACCACACCATTTGATGATCAATAGATTGGAGAGGTACAAAAGCTTGAGATTTAAGTAAACTTTTTGGCCAGTGGAGGAGGAAGGAAGTTGCTAGAGGTCAAGGATTAGCGGTAAGTTTGAAAACCCCCTATGTAGTTCCATCACATGGTCCAGTTGATTTTCCCATTAACATTACATCATCCTATTTAGTTACCACCTTGTCTTGGACACACAAGGGGTTGAGTGCACACAAAAGGCGATCAAAACTATTTGGTGGTGTACAATTGTGGTAGACCTAGATTGCATTACGTAATTTCTTTGCATTTCCAAGGAAATTTCAACACTATTTCATCTCATCTTTAGGTTCAACTATCTTATAACTATGATATGAGTATTTTATACATTAAAAATGATTATTTTTGGGTGATTGGAATGTTAATGGATGATTGTTTGATTAGATTTTTACAGGCTATATACCATGCTTATATATCACCCCTACAGAGTCACCAGAAATATTAGGGATGATGACTTGCTAAATGTTCCTAGAAGCGTGAGAGTACCACCACCTTTCTTTCAGTTGAGATTGGGTGAACTGTGTCTTCTATTATAAGAGGGTTCCTGAAGAGATACATGGATCATCATTACATTGATAAAGGGTCTTCCATGGACCCTTCCATATGACAAAACCTTATCACATTCAGGATAGGAGAGATGAGGATCATACCCACAAGTCTGGACTAGGCATGTAAATCATATTATACAATATTATTACCTTTCCAGGGGGCACTATTTATATGCCTATCACAATAGAGGGTAAGATCTTGGTTGTATTCAAATCATTAATCAACTTGGAGTAAATTCCCAAAAAATTTCCTTTGTATCAGGTAGGCTATTCCAATCATATACCACTACCCTCTTGCAAGATCACCATTTACTATCTACTCCAGGGAAACTTGGACTTATTTTCTTTGTCTATGGTTGGAGAAGTTCATTCTACGAATAAATGTACCAGAATTAGGTACCAGCTAGATTCCTCTATAGCCAAATTGGCAGTAGTGATATTATTCAACATAGTCAATAGGTCCCATATGACAAAGTCTCGTACTCTACCTTGGTCAGATCAAATTTATTAGCTACATTTATATGCTTGATACCTGTCTCAGATTGTATGTCAAAACAAGGAGGAGGTCAGGGGATGGAATGTGGGCTTCCTTGAGAAAACAAAGGTATTTCTAACCAATGCAACAATGAGCACATAAACCACCTGGTGAGTTCTTGTGAGGGTGTAACATGGATCACAGGTGATCACAGGAGAGCTAACAGTTATGGATGTTGGCATGATAGGAATAAATGGTAAGCTCAACATAAGTTTTCATAACTTACACAGTTGGAGAGATGACACAACTCTATGCTGGTATGCAGAGATGAATGGATAGAAAACCACACACATCCCTACAGTTAGATGGAGGACTTTCATAGAGGGTTTCTCTCATGCTAAACCTGGACAAGCAGATATTACAACTAGCAGGGATAAGGAGGGTTAGATGGGTGTAGGGGAAGAGGCTCGGCAGAGCTGGTAGAGTAATTACTATTTTACATGGGTGATGCGGTAGTTTGGAGTGATTCTCAATTGTGCCACTTAAGCACTGACTAGATACAAATGTGATGAGACTCCCATAGGTAACTTCCTACATCCACAGTACATACACTAGTACTCCAAATCTACCCAGAGGAGGGGGGCCTTTGTCTATCCTTTCACACAGAATTAATGTCCCTACCCATGGAGAGGGATACTGTGGATTCCCTATTTTGACATAGAAGCTGGGAAGTTTCACAACCAAGTTTGAGGAGGCAAAAATCATTTTTACTACCGATTTTAGGAGGAGAGGCGAACAGTGCATATAGATGAATATGTGACAATGCCTATATGAGGTGGGAATTCCAACAGTGCAACTATGGCAGATCCTCTTGACTACATGAGGAGTTAGATGTGACTCTCGAGGAGATAGATACAACACACTAGAATTTGAGAGGGGATGTGTAATTCCCAGAGGGACTTGGCCATACAATAAAATGAAATATACCACAATTCAGAGAGGTGCCTTATGGGCCCCATATGGATATGGGGTTGTCACCAAATATCCAAGGTGACGAAAGGGTGAGGCCTAGTGATCCACACAGGGAGCTGGTATTACCATTGCTCTTCCTAGTAAAACTATCACTGGAGTAATATCGGGCCCTAGGCAGGAGGTACATTAGTCACGATTTCAGGTTACCTGATGTGATTGTACTATGCATGAATACCCAAGCTCCTAAAGACGTGTATATGGGGAGATTCTCAGCATGATAGGTGGCATTGGGGAGAATGATTAGTATGACAAAACTAAGGCATTACAAGATGGCCTGAATAGTGGACAAGGCTTTACTCCTCTTCCTGTTAGGAATTAGAGAACAAATATGTGGAAACAATTCCTCAAATCACACAGCAGTAGGAAACTATATAGCAGAATTATACTTGCAAAAATATAATAGCATAAATAAATAATGCACAAAAGAAGACAAGAAAAGATTTAACATGTGTTCACCCAATGTGGGCTATGTCCACCAAGAACTTGCTCAGATTTTATTATCAACAAGATTAAAACAACTCTCACAATCTTCTCTCAGTTATGAACTCACAACAGAATTCCAAAGATGTTAAACCACATCTAAACCACAATTGAAACCCAATTGCTTAACCTTGATCACTCTTGATCACCTCTTGATCACTAAGACTCAAGACCTCTTGAACACTCAAGATATCTTCAAGATACCCTAACACCTCTATTTATAGGATTACAATCCTTCTAAGAAGTCCTAAAGCCGACCCTAGAAGTTTGAAAGTCATGATCTTTCAACTTCCCATGGCTAGAAAAATAGTTGTCATAATAGTTAACAACCATTTAACAGCAACATCAACAGGAATGGCACAAGGACACACACAATGAATGGTAAACAACGTGCACAGAAAATGACTATAGAATGCTCATCAAGTCTCCAAACTTAACCATTCTAGCTCCAACACTTCAATACTGATTCAAGAAGACCAAAAACAGGCTCCACACCCTAACAATCTCCCACTCGGAGACTGTTTCCACTGAGTAAAGTTCTCAACCCTTCATTATCAACCATGAAGGCCAATCAAAGTTGAACACAACTTCAACTTCTCCCTTGTGACCGCCTTGGTCATCATATCCATAGGATTCTGACTGGTATGAATCTTTTCCAGCTTCAACTTATCTTCTTCCAAAGCTTGCCCTGATGAAATGATATCTCAGCTAAATGTGCTTCATCCTAGAGTGGAAAGCAGAGTTCTTCACCAAATGAAATAGTGCTCTGACTATCACTATGTAGTCTCCCAACTTCCTGCTTATGACCCAACTCATCAAGAAACTGATGTAGCTAAATCATATCCTTTGCTTTGCCTCTGTGGCAGCAACATACTCAACCTCTGTGGTTGACAAAGCCACAACCTTTTGTAATCATGAAATCCAACTCACCGTTATATCACCAACTGTAAATACATAACATGTCGTGCTCCTCCTATTGTCCAAATCTCCTACCATGTCTGAATCTACATAACCACACAATGTAGTGTCTGATCCACCAAAACAAAATGTTGCTCCCATGGTCCCTCTCAAATACCAAAGGATCCACTTCACTGTCTGCCAGTGCTCTCTACCTGGATCACTCATAAACCTACTCACTACTCCCACTGCATGGGAAATGTCAAGCCTAGTGCATACCATAGCATACATCAAGCTACCAACTGCTTGATGAGTACGGTACCCTGGACATCTGGATTATATCCTCCTCAGTCTTGGGACTCTACTCCTTTGATAATTTAAAGTGACCTACAAAGGAGTACCAACCGGTTTAGCATCCTGCATACTAAACCTCTCCAAGACCTTCTTTATGTACTCTTCTTGAGATAATACCAGCTTCCTCTCCTTCCTGTTCCGAGTTATTCTCATACCAAGGATTTGTTTTGTCTGCTCCCCAAATCCTTCATAGCAAAGGAGTCACCTAGCTATGCTTCTTGAGTACCTTTATTTCCTTGCATGTTCTTCCCTGCAACAAGCATATCATCTACATACAGGCACAAAATAATATAACTACCATCAAGAAACTTCTTGATGTACACACAATGGTCTGAGTGACACCTGGAGTAACCCTACTCCTGCATAAAACTATCAAACTTCATGTACCACTGCCGTGGAGCTTGTTTCAGGCCATACAAGCTCTTCTTCAATTTACACACTAACCTCTCCTTCCCTTTGACCTCATAACCCTGTGGCTGCTTGCATGTACAATTCCTCCTCCAACTCACCATGAAGGAATGCAGTCTTCACATCCAACTGTTCTAAGTGCAGGTCTTCTACTGCAACTAAACCAAGAACAGTCCTAATAGAAGTCATTTTAACAACAGGAGAAAAAATTTCATCAAAGTCTATACCTTTCTTCTGTGCAAATCCCTTGACCACCAACCAAGGGCCTTGTATCTTTTCCTGCCTCCATCTTCCTCTTTGATTCTATACACCCACTTGTTCTGCAATGCTCTCTTTCCCTCGGGTAGCTCCACCAGATCCCAAGTCTGGTTTTCCATAAGAGATCTATGCTCTTCATCCATGGCCTGCTCCCACTTCTTCCTGGCATCCACCTGCACTGATTCCTCAAAGCACTCTGGCTCTCCACTGTCAGTGAGTAATAAATAATTCAAAGATGGAGTAAATCATTTAGGTTCCCTTCTTACCCTAGAAGACCTTCTCACCTCAGGAGTTTGGGGTTCCTGATGAGTAGGTACCTGAACTGGCTATGTGCAGAACATGTTGTACCTGAACTGGCCCCTTGGACACCTTGTTGTTTGCAATGTCCTCTAACATTATGTATTCTTTCTTTGATTCCTCTTTCTGTTCCTGCAACTAATCTTTATACATGATTTTTTCATTAAAGACAATATCTCTAGACCAAAATATTTTCTTGTCTTTAAGACTCCAAACACGGAAACCAAAATCATCTTCACCATATCCAACAAAGGTGCATTTCTCAGACTTAGCCTCTAACTTGGTCCTATCATCTTTATCAATGTGAACAAATACCTCACATCCAAATACTCTAAGAAATGAGTAATCAATTTTCTTACCAGACCAAGCCTCCTCAGGTATACCTCCATCCAAGGCCATAGAGGGTCCTCTGTTAATCAAATAAACAAGTTATGCTTACTGCTTCTACCCAAAACATGAGTGGCAGCCCTGCATGTAACCTCATGCACCTAGCACACTCCATGATTGTCTTGTTCATTCTCTCTGACACTCCATTTTCCTGTGGAGTATTTAGAACCATTATTTTCCTATGGATCCCATTTACCGAATAGTAATCAAGAAATTCATTGCTGCAATATTCCCCTCCATTATCCAACCTGAGACATTTCAACTTGAGACCTATTTCATTCTCAACCAAGGATTTCCATCTTTTGAAAGTTTCAAACACATCATATTTCTTTCTAATGCAATATACCAAAAATTTTCTAGTTGCATCATCAATGAAAGTGACATAATAACATGAACCACCAATAGATTTACCTTAGTTGGCCCCCATACATCTGTATGCACTAACTCCAACTTACCCTCCTTCCTGGTAGGTCCAACCTTGAGGAATCTCACCCACTTCTGTTTCCCATAAACACAGTCCTCACAGAAGTCCAAATCTAACTCCTTTAATCTGGGAAACCTGTCCTTTATAATCTGCATGCCCTTATGACTCATATGACTAAGTCTCTGGTGCCACAAAGTTGCATCTCCATCTGCAGCAACTAAATTACAATAATCAGCACCACTGGTTAAATACAAAGTACCATTTTTCTTACCTCTTGCAACCACAAGAGCTCCCTTGGTAACCTTCCAAGAATCCAACTGTAAAACTAACCATACAGCCATCACTACCTAGCTTTCCCGCTGATATCAAGTTTCCGCCTCAACTTAGGCACATGCCTGATGTCCTTAAGTAGCCATGTGTTCCCATTCTACATTTTCACCCAACACAACCTTTCCCTACTATGTTGCATGGTTCATCATCACCAAGATATACATGTCCAAAATCACCTTGAACAAAATCAGTAAAGTAATGTCTATGTGGGGTGGCATGGAAAGAATCCCCTGAATCTAACACCCAAGATTCAACAATATTATCTAAAGAAAGAATTAAGGTATCTTGACAAACATCACCTGCTACCAAATTTACCTCTTTAGTTTCCTCCTTCTTGTTCTTCTTATCCCAAAGAGCCAACAATCTTTCTTAGCATGACCAACCTTCCCACAGTGCCAACATTCTAACTTACTCTTGGACTTTGACCTTCCGTGATCATTCGACTTCCCAAGGTTACCTTTCCCTCTATTCTTTTGTCTCCCTCTACTCTCCACCATCAAAGCATTTCCAGAAGTAGAAGAATCTCTGGTGCTCTTCCTTCACATTTCCTTTCTTAGGATCACACCTATTACATCCTCAAACTTCAACTTTGAGTTATTAGAGACTGAATTACTTACAGCCATAACCAAGTTGTCCCAGCTATCTGGTAAGGAGCACAAAATCAACAAAGCCCTGACCTCATCATCAAAGTCAATTTTTACTGAGTTTAACATACTCATAACCATATTAAATTCATTCAAATGATTAGCAACAGAACCATTCTCAGAACATCTTCATATTAAATAACTTTTTCATCAAAAATATTTTATTAGAGGTAGAGGGTTTTTCATATAACTTCCCCAACCAACTCATGAGACCTTATCATGGTCTTCTCCTGCGATATGTTGAAAGCAACCGAAGATGCAAGGCATAAACGAATTTCCCCGAGTGCATTTCTATCTAGCAACTCCCAATCCTCATTTGACATGGTTGTAGGTTTCTTTACTTTTCTAGCCAAAGGAACATGGAGGTCCTTCTGATATAAGTAATCCTCCATTTGCATCTTCCACAAACCAAAGTTCTACCCATTGAACTTCTCAACCCTCGATCTTCCCTCATCTGCCATAGCTCCCACTCAAGCTAAACTTTTCCTGTGATTTACAACTTCAGCAAAAAACCACCAAAGCTCTGATACCAATTGTTAGGAATTAGAGAAAAAATATGTGGAAACAATTCCTCAAACCATAGTAGTAGGAAACTATATAGCAGAATTATACTTGCAGAAATATAACAGCATAAATAAATAATGCACAAAAGAAGACAAGACAAGATTTAACATGGTTCACCCAATGTGGGCTACGTCCACCAAGAACTTGCTCATATTTTATTATCAACAAGAGTAAAACAACTCTCACAGTCTTCTCTCAGTTATGAACTCACAACAGAATTCCAAAGATGTTAAACCACATCTAAACCACAATTGACACCCAATTGCATAACCTTGATCACTCTTGATCACCTCTTGATCACTTAAGAATCAAGACCTCTTGAACACTCAAGATATCTTCAAGATACCCTAACACCTCTATTTATAGGATTACAATCCTTCTAAGAAGCCCTAAAGATGACCCTAGAAGTTTGAAAGTCGTGAACTTTCAACTTCCCACGGCTGGAAAAAACTGTCCCGACGTTAACAACCAGTTAACAACATATTAGCAACATATTAACAACAATGGCACAGCAGACGACACAACAACGACACAACAGAAACTGCTTCTGAAGTCTCCAAACTTAACCGTTCAAGATCCAACACTTCAACACTCATTCAAGAAGACCCAAAAATAGGCTCCCCACTCCAACAATCAGTCCCCTAAAAGTTTCCCCTAGGATGGTATGCTTTGACAAATAAAATTAAATTATTTTGAGCTCACATGGCATCATGTTGTTTCCACAATAGAATATTTTGAGCTTGGATGTCTCGAGCATTTAACAAGATGAAGAATCAAAATTTTATCTTGATTTTTTCCACCTTATGAATAGCAACATACCCATTATTTGAAATATTTTGTCACTAGGATTCAAGTAAAAACATGTATCCAGATAGTCTAGCTTCAGTGGAATCCATTGGGTTATGCCTCGAAAACATATCTAATGAGCTTAGAGATCGGTAGATCTAAAAAATCGCATTATGAAGCTATATGCCACCATGACATTGCAAAAACTCCTATTATTTGGAACGTAGTGGCCGCTAGACATTTCTCAAAGGTCCATAAAGTAATTATTACGATTCTAATGTCCGCTAGGTAACAATTTCTCCACAACATATTGTTTATACCATAGCGGTGTGACTATTATTTCACAAATTTCATTAAGGTGGTATGAAATTAGCAGCCTGTATACATTGCTCACAGACATAATATTTCAAAAAAAACATCTGCAACACCATACCGTTTTAAATGTTTCCATTTCCAGATTTGAGCTTAACAACCACTAGCCTTTACAACGATGTAATAATAATCTTTGCGTTCTTTAGGATAGAACACATTGGATATTGGGTCATAGAGGACACAAGAATTTAACACATTAACATGAGATTCCATGACCCTTAAATCCTCAAGAATATGCGTACTCATAATGCTTGCAGCTTATCAGTGGTATGATTTAACAAATCAAATTAACAAATTTTGAATCTACATCCATCTACCTCCACAATACAATATTTCAAGCTTAGATGTCTCGAGCATTTGGAGCAAGATTCCCTGAAGTATGGAATCTTTTAGCTTGACATACACTATCTTATGATGCAACATATTATTTAAAGATGTTTCATGTCAATAGGATTCAAGTAAAAACATGTCATATATTGGAAGATTAATTCCCATCTGTGGGTTATGCCTCAAAAAATTTTCTGAGCTTAGAGATCGGTACTCAACCTCAAATATCCATGAAGCTATACACTGCCAAGACACTACAACAACATATTCCCATTTGGAGCTTAGTGGCAATCGCTAAGATTTCTCAAAACTAAAGAAAGGTATGTGAGTGTAGAGCCCACTAGAATTTACGTAACATATTATTTGTAACTAGGTGGCTAGTATTTCACAAATTAAATTAAGGTAGTAGGAAATTAGAGTCCTCTAAGACACTAACTAGAACAACATAAAATTTAAAAAAATATCTTCTACAGGATTTACACTTTTTAAACCTCAAATTCCACTTTGCTGTTTAGCGGTCGTTATCCTATACAACCATGGTAACGATTTGAGCGTTGCGTCCATTAGGATTTAACACATAAGACTTGAGTCAAAGAGGTTGCAAGAATTGTAACACATTAACATGAGATTCCATGAGGCTTTTAGCATCCACTACAATATGTGTAATCATAACTGTCCGCTTGTGAGTTGTTGGTATCGCTTTAATAATATAAAACATAACAAATTTTTAGCTACATGACATCTAGTTGATTCCAATCATTAATAGAATATTTCAAGCTTGGATCTACTAGTATTGAGCATTTAACAAGACGAAGTATGGATTTTTTCCCACAGCTTGATGTACTCTATCTTATGTTGTAACATATTATTTGAAGATACGATATTGCTACAATTTAAGTCAAAAACTTGTCAGATATTGCATAGCTTAGTGGTCACATCGGTTATGCCTCGAAAACATTTTCATGATCAAGCTTAGAGCATCAGTACTCCAATGAACAAATATTTTCATGAAGTTATACCTTGCCACTAAGACATTCGCAACAACATATTATTCAGAGCTTAGAGGCTGTAATTTCGTCAAAATAAAGAAAGGTCACTTACGAGTATAGAATCTGCTGGGTATTATTGCAACATATTATTTGATACCGTAAACCAGTTGCTAGTATTTCAAAAATTAAATTACTCAAGCACAGTATGAAATTAGTGGCCTCTACATACTAGACCAACATAATATTTTAAAAAAATGGTTTCTAGAGGACCTACCATTTTAAATGAAATTAATTTCAGATTAATGACCACTATGCCTTTACAACAATGTAAGCAATTTAAGCTTCACGTTCGTTAGGATTTAACATCATAAAGATTTGGGTCATAGAGTCTCACTAGAATTTAGGCACATTAACATGATATTCTAGGAGGATAGCATATGGAGAATAAACACTCATAATTCTTGCAAGTTGTCCCTCTGGCACGGTATGCTTTAACAAATAAAATTCAACAAATATTGAGCTACATGGCATCTACTCTTCCACAATAGAATATTTCGAGCTTGAATGTCTCAAGAATTTAACAAGACAAAGTATGGAAGTTTTATGTTGATGTCCACTATCATATGTCCTACAACATAGAATTATTTGAAGATATGTGGTCACTAGGATTCAAGTTAAAAACATGTCAGATATTGTAAGCATAGCATCCACTGGGTTAACTGCCTCTAAAACATATTTCTGATCTTAGAGATTAGTACTCAAGAACGGATATCATGAAAGCTATACGGCCAAGACAATGCAACAACATATTATTTGGAATTAGCGACTGCTAAGATTTCTCATAAATAAAGAAAGGTATTATGATTCTAGCATCTGCTAGGTATTTCTGCAAAATATTATTTGTACCTATTAGCGGTCGCTAGTATTTCACAAATTAAATTAAGATCATATGAAATTAGTGGTCTATGTACTACAATGGACTTAATATTTAATTGCATGCTAACTCATTTTATAGGTTCTACCATTTTAAATGAAATTCTATTTGAGCTTTTCCAGCGATCACTACACCTTTACAATTATGTTATCAATTTAGGCATTAATCGTTCTGTTTCATTTAATATCACATCATATTCTAGCAGGCTAGCGTCTGCTATGAATATTAGTTACTCATAATGTTTGAAAAGTTGATCGGTATAATATTAAAAAATATGAACACATCTAACATAATTGAGGCTACATGTCTATGGTCTTAGCGCCCAAATATTAGAGTCCGCTAGGTATTATGGAAAAATTTATTTAGGATCTGGCAATTGACAGTACGACTCAGGATTTCATTCATTTAAGTAAGGTAGTATGATTAGTGTATTCTACGTACTGCCTTAATGTCATTGGTGCACCTAATTTATTCTTAAACATTTGTTAGTATTTAATGTATAATCTCAGATGCATAGTGATCAAGTCTTAAGGATTAAACACTTTACATTAAGATTCTACGTGGCTATATTTTTGAGTGCTTCCACAATATCTTGTTGGTTTTGATATTTAAAGTTCATAGCAAAAGTCAATGTTAGTGTCTATAAATTGAAAACAATATAAAATGCTTGAGTAAAAAAGTGATTGACTCCATTACAGCCCGACCAAATACACACAACTAGAGTTAGAAAAAACCAGAGCAAAATAGTCCCGCACACCAAAACCAACCCAAAAATAGTCAAGCAATAACTTCCCTAAAAACATTTTTCCATGTCCTCAAGTGACTTGGATTGCCAACGACATCGATTTTATGAAGCCCTGCTCGTCAAAGCTACAACAAAAGCTGACTCCACTTTCCTTTTTTGATTATGACATATCCTTTCATCATGGAGAACATTAACCCTATTGTTCCAAGCATTGTAATCCAGTGCATTATACCTCCAGTTGCTTTCCCCCAAAGCAATATTCCTATGCATGTATTTATGAGCGTTGACTTGTGTTGGTGAGAAAATTTGTCGGGTGGACAAACTTGTGGATTTCTTGCCAACGCTCTGGGAATCTAAGTCCCTCTACTTAACCGGTGCAGCTGTCGTATGTGCATGCACGAGAAAGTGTAGATTTCTGTGGTGGTATTTCGACCGGGGATCCAACAGGGGCACTCCACTGACCCTGTGGAAAAGCTAGCAATCTCTTGCTAGGGAAGTCTTCATCTATAGAGTGGGAAAGGGGAGTGAGAAAAGAGGTAGGAGAACTAATGTTGTAGGTAGAAAATCAGATTCCTACACACACACTAGTTAGAAACTTCAACACATGCATTTATCAGAAGAAACAACTCTGCGAATAGCAACAAGACCAAATAGAATTCACCGATCACCAAGTATCAAGAAACCCCTTAGTCAAAGAAAGCTAGAAACTCCTTCTTCTTGTATTGATTTCTCAAATCAAAGTTGTACATAATGTGGGAATGGAAGAAATTTGAGAGGGGAAGAGAGTAGAAGAAAATGGCTATCTCCTTTGCTTTCTCTAGGTACAATGCACTCTTGAGTTTACAAGATCAATTACCAACCCTTTGCAATGGGAATGGCGTTACAATTTATAGAATGAGAGGTGACTTATTGTCTTCCTCATGACCCTCCATATTCCTTAATATGACTTAAGATTGTTCATATTCCACTTTAAATATTTAAGTCCCTTTTATAATAGCAAGGCGACTTAATTTACATTATGTTTATAAAATCACTTTTAAGTGACTTAAAGGTATATCAAAAAGTGCAAACCCCAATGAAGAATTAGAAAATTTGAAAGTGAGAGAAAGTTTTGGGGAAGAGGAGAGAGAAAGAGAGAGAGAAGAAGAAGAGGATATGTCTCCTGATGAAGTCTGTTGATCCTCGTTGATGAAAAGCTCCAAATGCAGTGAAGTTCTAAATGTCCCATTGTGCCAAAACTACCCTTTGAGTGTGACTTACTATTTTTAGTAAATGGTCATTTCCACTATTTTCTGCTCTAGATAATCATTCTAGCCTTTTGGAGATCTTCAGTGTACATTGCTCTTTCCATAGCCGTTTTTGATGAAGACTTGCCAAAAATAGCAAGTATGTATAGGAAAACTTACTATTTTTAGAAAGTGTCTTTCCAATGCTCGATTTGCAATTGAACATACTTTTTTGGACTCTTTTTGTCGTTACGATCACACCCTCCGAATTTCACATAGTTTTTCCCACTAGAATGCCTCGAAATAAATTTTGAAATTTTGACCTAGCAGTGGCTTCAAGCACAGAGCTGTCATAGTGGCCATTAATGGAGCTCAAAATTTTTAGGTCTGGTTTTTGTCTTTATTTTCAATGAAAACAAATACATTGTGATATGTTTTTCATTTGGAACTCATGTGTAAGTTTTTAACTCATTTCCATTGCTGGAATGATGGGAAATTCGATGAATGTGAGCCGGTGCACGAAGTGAGAGTTTAGTTGGAGAAAATGATTCTAGGAACCATTTGACCTCTTGTTTGTTGGATCTTGATCACCTTGAAAAATGAGGAATTTTTCAAAAGATGGCATCTCAATCTGACTTGTATCTTGCAAGATATGAGGATTTTTCGATCGAGTGACTTCACGGTTATTTGGCAAAAAATCTCCATTTTTCTCTTCGTTCTTCATCATTTCACTCAATTTTTCTATGAGGTCTAAATATTTATATGCATTCATGGTTTGAAGAGTTTATGTGGCCATGGAGGATTTGGTTCAGAGCAACAATGGTGGACCAGGTTTCTGGACAATCATGCACAGAGCCATGACAAGGTATGAAGTTGTAAAGGAGAAATGAGAGGAAGAAAATGGCTAAGTGCTGGATTTAAACTTTAAAAACATGTACATGGAGGGGATGGGTGAAATTTTATGTCCCTAATGTCCCTGACCTTATGGATGTGATGGACATCAATTTCCACAGTGGTCAAGGCGATGCCATGTGTCCTCAATCCGACGGCAGGGGATTTACTCCAAAAATGCACCTGGGGGCTGCAACTCGGTCACGTGGGTGTCCAAATGACTCCCCATAGGGGCTGGGAGAATTTTTCCATGTCTTATTTCCCCCACCTTAGGTACATAAGGGACATCAGTTTCCATTGTGGTCCTAGAGGTGACACATGGCGCCCGATCCAACGGTAGGGAATGGATGCTCCAAAAATGCACCTGGGGGCTGAACTGCAGTCACGTGGGTGTATAGAAGACTCCCCATAGGGGTTGGGTGCATTTTTCCATGTATGATGTCCCCCACCTTAGGTACATAAGGGACATTAGTTTCCATGGTGGTTCTGGAGGTGACACATGGTGCCTGATCCAACGAAAGGGAATGGATGCTCCAAAAATGCACCTGGGTGCTGAACTGCAGTCACGTGGGTGTCCAAAATACTCCCCATATGGGCTGGGTGAATTTTACAAGGGATTATGTACCTGACCTTAGGGACTTTGGGGGCATGAAATCCTTCCAGGCTCCTGGTGCTGACACGTGTCCTCTCAAAAAAATGACTAAGTCCTAAACTGCCTTTGAGAGGGTAACTTGGAATGAAGATAACTTGAGCTCCTGGTGGAATTTCTTGGTGAAATGTTATATGATCCTGACTGAAAATGGAATTTTTAATCCAATTATGTGTTTCTTATGTATTAATTCGACCATATGATCCCTAAAAAATCAGATTTTCAATCTGGGACTCCGCTTGTGCCTGAGAAAAACTACCTTCCAATAATATGCGCCAAGGTGTTGTGAAAAATATTATTTCACTGTAATGTAGGTCTTAGAATCCTATTTTTGAAGATGTTTTTTTTTACTTCCAACTCCATCTGGAGCTCCCAGAATCTTCTTATGAATCCCAGCAGCTGTTTTAGGCCCATGTACCTCCTAGGCTTGAGAACCTTGTTTTTCTCTCAAACTGCTCCAAGTATTTCAAAACTTCCCAAAGCCTTCCAAAATAATTTCCATGATGTTATAATGTATTAAATTCATGTCCATGTTTAATTTGGCCCTTATTTTCCACTCTAGGGGGTTGAATCCAGTCCTGGGAAGGCCAGCGATAGCCCTTCCCAATACTGCTAGAAGATAACATCTTTTCAAAACTCCCTAAAATAACCTAGGGGGAATGAATAGAATTTCCTAAATCACCTAGGGACCAATTTGACATCAAATAGAGGGTGAACAGACTAATAGATTTGGCTTGGGGTTCCTGGGAATGATAAAACATGAAAATTTCGACATCTGGGTATAGTTGTCATGCTTGGATATTGTCAATTTCCCTGTTGCACCTTTTCACAACAACAGTAGGATCTAGCTTGGGGACATGACATGGACTGAGTGCAGTGAAGACATGACATGGGAATCCAGAATCTCAATTTTAGACCATATAATTCATTGACTAGTGCCTTATCCATTGGGCCCTGTGGAGTCATACACAACTTCTAGAAAGGAAGATTAGAAGAAGGAAACACACACACACAAAACGACTGAAAGGAAACACACAACAAAAAACATGAAGGGAAACACACACAAGGGAAAGGAAAAAACACCTATCAATCACCTATGGTACAAAGCAAGGGACAACCCACTTTCACTGAAGTACTTTTTATTTCTCAAAAGTTACCCCTAAAGAGGCAACAATGAATGATGATGTTCTGCGAAGCCGTTGACGAGTTCCAGAAAGTATCCTCAGCTGCTTATAAAAGCCAGGTGCTTTCACAATTGTCTGTGTACTTGGTATGAGTGAGTCCATGTGATCTTCTTGATGCTCAGGTCCTTTCTTGGAAATTCCACTGCCTTCATGCTCTTTGAAATCGGTTTCATCATGCCAGTTGCCTTCCATGTTTATAAATATAGTTAATTATCCATAGAGCATCTCATTGCTGCCCCAATGCTGATTTTCATTCCAATTTCTTGAATCTTCTGAGTTAATTTCATTCCCGGGTCTATGCTCATTGACATCTTATTCATGAGAAACATTTGAATCATCCCTTATCTTTATTCCCTTGTGAGGTGTTTGAGTCCTGACGCGAGGATCAAAGGAAAACTCATACTTGTCTTGCATGTCCATGACATGAGTGAAGAGATTGAGAATCAGCTCGGGATCTTCTACAAATTCTACTACATCAACAATTTATTTCATGGAGTTATGCTTCATTATTTCCTGCAACTCATCTTTGTACACATTTGAGGAAAGCAACTCAAGGCAACTATTTGGAGGGATTACCCCATCATCTTGGGAATCACTGCACTCTATCGATCCTTCAAAAAAAAGAGATTCATCTTCAGATGCTTCGAGACTCCTTGCTTCGATTTCTTCATCATGGAAAGAATATTCATCCTCAAAAGGGAAAGAAAATATCTCCATTTCGTTATTGCATCCATCAACCATTAGCTCTAGAGTACCATCATATTTTTCAATATGGCCAACCTTCACATTGGTTAAGGCTTCAAAATTAGCTTCATGCTTGTCTTGCAGATTTGTGGCTTGCATCAAGAGCTCGAGACTGATCTCAGGGTCTTCTTTTTCTTCCATGGCTAACAGTTCTTGTACAGATAGTTCTTTCCAATTGCTCAAGGGCTCATTGTAGATTGGCTTGGTCTCTTCCTGGGTGACATGATCAAGGGAGTCCTCATCTTCAAATGCGAAGGGAAAAATTTCTTCATCACAGATAAGCATATAAACTATTTTTTCTTTTTGAAAATCTTCAAGAACCATATCCTCTTCTTCATGGTTTGCATGATCCAGCAATTCAGGGTTGCCCTCTTGTAACTTGAATCTCCTCAATGCTTCTTCAAAATACAAATCTCTCTGGGAAGGCATGTCTGGCCCTATCAAAATGGGGATATCCTTTCCCTCCTCTGTTGTCACCAAGTGATTCATCTACCTGCTACCTTGATACAAGATGTTAGCTTCTGAGCTTCTAGAATTTCATTTTGTGTACCTCATCTTCTTCTCGGGAAGTAATTTCTCCATGTCTCCCTTCACTGGTATGGTTGCAAAAGACTAATTCATCTGAATTTTCCCTCCCAACTCTCAGTATAAATTTCTACTCAACAACATTCTGAATAAGGATGGGATGTCTACTACTAAAATCATCGCTGAAACTTTCTTGTCTGGAAATCTGGCGAGAGCCACTTGTGCATCTTTAACCTTCCCTACAAGTGAGACCTTTTTTGATTCCAAAGAGTAACAAGAGCCACTAGGTGGAGTCATTATAAGTTTAAGAGCCTTGGTGACCTTCAAAGGCATCACGTTGTCTGAGGCACTAGAATCTATTATGCAATTGTTTAGTACATATTATCCAACAAGAAGGGAGACGTAGAAAGTTTCAAATTTATCAGTCTTTGATGCACTCAAAGAAATCATGTTCTGTGAGGGAGGTGTAGGTGAGTTTGGTAGCATGCCTTTAGAATGATGAGCTACATCATTGGGTGTTAGACTACCACTCCTGATATATCAGACGAACCTCTCGAATTGTTCAGGATGAGTCCACAAATATTCGGTTTTGGTAATCTGAACTTTGGCTTTGTTTGCATATTCTATGAAGTCAAAGGGAGCAGATGTGGACAAGGGGGGTGAAGGGACTGATTTTGGAGTCTGGATAGGTTTAGGAGTAGGATTTGATGTTTGAGGAATGGACGATATTTTGAAAGGCACACTAGGAGCTTTCAAGGAATTAGATTTTTTAGGAGTAGATTTGGGTTTAGAAATGGAAGAGACATTGGAAGACTTACTTGGGATTTAGGGAGTCTTCTTACTTGCTACGAGATCAGGATCCAAAAATGTAGAATTCATGGAAGATGGAAGTGGGGATCCTTGACTGATTATTTTATTTTTTGGAGTCGCCATAGGAGGATCATCAACCTTCTTTTCTTTTGCAATAGTGGAGGGAGATGCTCTTTTCTCAGACTGAGAATGAGTGAATACCGTGCATGAGAAACTAGGTGCATCTTCTTCATCTTCTTCATAACCTCAAGAATACTCACAAAACCTGATTTGTGTATCATTCTCAAACTCATCACTTTCTTGGAATTTTCCACCTTCTTGTTCAAGCTCTTCTTCACTTTCTTGAAATCTGAAATTTACATTCACGAGTGGGGCCTCTAAGGCAAGTCTTTGGGGTGCTCCTACAATCTGATTTCTATTGCTTCTCTGAGAAGAAACTCATTCAAATAATTCCCTCTTCAAAGAGGCCATCTCATTCACCAAATTTTTCAGTGATGGATTAGTTCTCTCATCTTCAACATGTTGGGCCTTGCCCTTTGATGGATTCTTGATCTTTCCGGAGAGGATGAGATTGTCATCCAATTCAATGGCCCTCCTTTGTGCTTATACAATGTTCCTTGGTTGAACTCTTTGTAGGAGAAATCCTACCTCCGGTGATTGAGCATTTATGAATAATCTTTTGATATTGTTCTGAGAGGGTGAATCTTCTTCCGGTATCCTACAAAGCAACCATTCGAAATGAGCCATGAAGTCTCTCATCATTTCACTTTCTCCTTTCCTCATTTGAGCCAACTGCACCAAGAGGTCTTGACAATCTTTAGTTGATTTAAATATTTCCTCAAAGGAAGCCTTGATGTCATCCCAACCAGTGATGGATCAGGAAGGTAGGAGGTAGAACCATTCTGCTACTTTTTCTTGGAGGGACTCCATGAACAATCTTACAGCAACATCTTCATGCTGGACACCAAGAATTCCACATGATGTCATGAAAGCAGCAACGTGTTCTTCAAGATGTTGTGAGTTGTCACCTTTGAACTTTGGAAAGTTCTTACGGGAACCCATTGGTAGATCATGAAGAGGGGGTTCAAGAGCAAGTGGGCCTGTATTCCTTCCCCATGGAACAATGGGTTGAGGTCTTTCTTCTTCATCTGCCATTTTTTCTTCTGCTTCCATTTCAGCTCTTGCTTCTTCAAATTCTTCTTCTTCCGCGAACTCGATGTTCAATGATGGTTGAAAAATTAGAGAATTTGAAGGATTTTGGATAGGATTTCCAGGAGAACTACTTAAAGTGCCAGATGGAGAAGAGGCTTGAGAGAAGAAGTATGGATTATCTCTAATTCATTCTTGCTGATTTTTCAAAGCTTCAAAATTGGAATCAGCAACACCTCTCGACCTACTCAACCTCGTGTATCTTGTTTCAGCCAGCTTTTGAAAACTTCTGCAGTTAGAACACAAAAGGGCACCATGGAATGTGAAAATTCATGTGTAGAAATCAACAGTGTATCTTTCGGCAATGGAATTTCATGAACTCCCTTTTTTTATTTTTTCAATATTTGATTTTTTTTGAATTTTTGGGACCTTGTGGTCATATATTGGGTGTAAATGCTGCTAAATCTACCCCACGGTGGGTGCCAAAAACTGTTGGTGAGAAATTTTTTTGTGTGGAAAAACTTGTGGATTTCTTGCCAACGCTCTAGGAATATAAGTCCCTCTACTTAACCGGTGCAGCTGCCATATGTGCATGCATGATAAAGTGTGGATTTCCGTGGTGGTCTTTCGATTAGGGATCCAATAGGGGCACTCCACTGACCCTGCAAAAAAACTAGCAATCTCTTTCTAGGGAAGTCTTCATCTGTAGAGCAGGAAAGGGGGGTGAGAAAAGAGGTAGGAGAACTAATGCTGTAGGTAGAAAATTAGATTCCTACACACACACTAGTTAGAAATTTCAACACATGCATTTATCGGAAGAAACAACTCTGCGAATAACAACAAAACCAAATAGAATTCATTGATCACCAAGTATCAAGAAACCCCTGAGTCAAAGAAAGCTAGAAAATCCTTCTTGTATTGATTGCTCAAATCAAAGTTGTACATAATGTGTGAATGGAAGAAATTTGAGAGGGGAAGAGAGTAGAATAAAATGGATATCTCCTTTGCTTTCTCTAGGTACAATGCACTCTTGAGTCTACAAGATCAATTGCCAACCCTTTGCAATGGGAATGGTGTTACAATTTATAGAATGAGAGGCAACTTATCATCTTCCTCATGACCCTCCATATGCCTTAATATGACTTGAGACTGTTCATATTCCACTTTAAATATTTAAGTCCCTTTTATAATAGCAAGGCGACTTAATTTACATTATGTTTATAAAATCACTTTTAAGTGACTTAAAGGTATATCAAAAAGTGCAAACCCCAAAGAAGAATTAGAAAATTTGAAAGTGAGAGAAATTTTTGGGGAAGAGGAGAGAGAAAGAGAGAGAGAAGAAGAAGAGGATATGTCTCCTGATGAAGTCTGTTGATCCTCGTTGATGAAAAGCTCCAAATGCAGTGAAGTTCTAAATGTCCCATTGTGCCAAAACTACCCTTTGAGTGTGACTTACTATTTTTAGTAAATGGTCATTTCCACTATTTTCTGCTCTAGATAATCATTCTAGCCTTTTGGAGATCTTCAGTGTACATTGCTCTTTCCATAGCCATTTTTGATGAAGACTTGCCAAAAATAGCAAGTATGTATAGGAAAACTTACTATTTTTTGAAAGTGTCTTTCCAATGCTCGATTTGCAATTGAACATACTTTTTTGGACTCTTTTTGTCATTACGATCACACCCTCCGAATTTCACATAGTTTTGCCCACTAGAATGCCTCGAAATAAATTTTGAAATTTTGACCTAGCAGTGGCTTCAAGCACAGAGCTGTCATAGTGGCCATTAATGGAGCTCAAAATTTTTAGGTCTGGTTTTTGTCTCTATTTTCAATGAAAACAAATCCATTGTGATATGTTTTTCATTTGGAACTCATGTGCAAGTTTTTAACTCATTTCCATTGCTGGAATGATGGGAAATTCGATGAATGTGAGCCGGTGCACGAAGTGAGGGTTTTGTTGGAGAAAATGAATCTGGGAACCATTTTACCTCTTGTTTGTTGGATCTTGATCACCTTGAAAACTGAGGAATTCTGCAAAATACGACATCTCAATCCGACTTGTATCTTGCAAGATATGAGGATTTTTCGATCGGGTGACTTCATGGTTATTTGGCAAAAAGTATCCATTTTTCTCTTCGTTCTTCATCATTTCAATCCATTTTTCTATGAGGCCTAAATATTTATATGCATTCATGGTTTGAATAATTTATGTGGCCATGATGGAGTTGGTTCAGAGCAACAATGGTGGACCGGGTTTCTGGACAATCATGCACGGAGCCATGACAAGGTATGAAGTTGTGAAGGAGAAATGAGAGGAAGAAAATGGCTAAGTGCTGGATTTAAACTTTAAGAACATGCACATGGAGGGTCTGGGTGCAATTTTATGTCCCTCATGTCCCTAACCTTGGGGATGTGAGGGACATCAATTTCCACGGTAGTCAAGGCGATGCCATGTGTCCTCGATCCGACGGTAGGGGATTTGCTCCAAAAATGCACCTAGGGCAGAAAATCGGTCACGTGGGTGTCCAAATGACTCCCCATAGGGTTTGGGCACATTTTTCCATGTATTATGTCCCCCACCTTAGGTACATAAGGGACATCAGTTTCCATTATTGTCTTGGAGGTGACACGTGGCGCCCGATCCAACGGCAGGGAATGGATGCTCCAAAAATGCACTTGGGGGCTGAACTGCAGTCACGTGGGTGTCCAGAAGACTCCCCATAGGTTATAGGTGAATTTTATAAGGGCTGATGTACCTGACCTCAGGTACATCAGGGGCATGAAATCCTGCCAGGATTCTGGTGCTGACACATGTCCTCTCGAAAAAATGACTAAGTCCTGAACTGCCTTTGAGAGGGTAACTTGGAATGAAGATAACTTGAGATCCTGGTGGAATTTATTGGTGAAATTTTATATTATCCTAATTGGAAATGGAACTTCTAATCCAATTATTGGGGTCTCATGTATTAATTATACCATATGATCCCTGAAACATCAGATTTTTGCTCTGGGACTCCACTTGTGCCTGAGAAAAACTGCCTTCCAATCATATTCGCCAAGGTTTTTTGAAAAATATTATTTCACCATAATGTAGGTCTTGGAATCCTCTTTCTGAAGATGCTTTTTTTTACTTCCAAATCCATCTAGAGCTCCTAGAATCTTCTTCTGAATCCCAGTAGTTGTTTTAGGCCCATGTACCGCCTAGGCTTGAGAACCTTGTTTTTCTCTCAAACTGCTCCAAGTATTTCAAAACTTCCCAAAGCCTTCCAAAATAATTTCCATGATGTTATAATGTATTTAATTCATGTCCATGTTTAATTTGGCCCTTATGTTCCACTCCAGGGGGTTGAATCCAGTCCTGGGAAGGCCAGTGATAGCCCTTCCCAATACTGCCAGAAGATAACATCTTTTCAAAACTCCCTAAAATCACCTAGGGGGAATGAATAAAATTTCCTAAATCACCTAGGGACCAATTTTACATCAAATAGAGGGTGAAAAAACTAACAGATTTGGCTTGGTGTTCCTGGGAATGATAAAACATGAAAATTTTGTCATTTGGGTATAGTTGTCGTGCTCAGAAATTGTCAATTTCCCTGTTGCACCTTTTCATGACAACAACTTGGCAAACAATATCCTCTAAATATTGTATTTTTCTCATAATAAATTCAAACATAGTATTACCCTCCAACAAGCCATCACTAGGATTACCGTCCTTATTTTTCCCTGCAAGATTTTGTAAAACATTTGCAGCATCCAACTCCTTCTTGGATCTCTCTTTCATTTTTTTAAGCCTAATCCTATCGGCTAAAGAAATGTAATCCTCCTAATATTCCCCAAACCTAATGCCAATTCCCTTTGTTTGCGGAATTGGATTACCCGTGTTAATTAGAAAAAAGATTAGCCCCTGATGAAGGAAATATTTGTTTTTTTCTCCTTAAAAATCTTAATAGATAATTGAAGAGAATTAAACAAGTAGAACGTGATACTCATCTTCCTTCCTCTGTGAAAATTATTAAGAAGCATTAGATGCCACTGATGCAGTTTCTAGTACTTACCATCCAATGTGATATATTTCATTATGTAGAAACAATTTTCTGACCATCTCTACAGAATATATTTATGGCCTATATCATCCTCCATAAAACATATTTTCTCCTCATTATCAAGAAAAAATATGGACTTCCTCCTAGAGCTGAGTCCTATCCTTAAACACCTTGCTTCCACTACAATCCATATCAGTAACACTGCTAATCAAATCCTCAGAGATAAAAAAAACTAACACCCCATATAGTAACTACCCTGTCATCCCAAACCATTACAAATTCCTTTGAAATATTTTCATCATAGCCTTGCAAGTGCTACAGAAAGTGAGTAATTCCCCCTTCCTTACAAATATACCAAAGAACTGTATCTCTCTCCAAACCCACACAAGATGACGACTCAAACCTAACCCTAGCTCCACCCATCTCAAGGAAAAAAAAGTGAAAAATGAATCAGTCTTCAATGAACCTACACAAAAATTTGAAGCATGCATTTAAATTAATGGACCCTGCTGATGCATTCCAATAAATGATGGCCACAATAATTCTCGCACACTAAGGAATTATATCAAGGATAGCTTATATCATTTTCTTACTCTTGAATCTACTTTTCTTCATTCAGGAAAACTTTAGTACTATCACGTAAATCCACCTCACTTTGCCATAAAATTTTACTACGAACCCAAACACCAATATAATCTAACATGTTAGAACATGAATTGGCTTCACTGAAAACATGATTGAATTGAATATTATAAAAATTTCACAACATACTCTTAGCATATTTAATAATTGAATCAATATTAATATGATTCTTAGATAGACCCTTCATAAAATTAAGAATGTATAATGAATCCCCTCCACTTGAATATTTTTAGTTTGCAAAGAATTTGCCCACTTTAATCCAATTAAAAGTGCTTAAGCCTCAACATAGTTATTAGATTTATTACCAATTGGTTCACCATAAACAAGAACAGGGGAACCCACCTCATCTCTAATATTACCACCCACAATAGCTAACCCAGAACTACCTTTAACTGCTCCATCAAAATTCAATTTCATCCAACCATAAGAAGGTTTAACCATTTTTGCATTTTTCCTAGCCACTATTTTCGACAGAGAAATTTGTTGAACACACTTAGTAATGCCTAAATCCTGAATAATATCCATCTCATGAATAGGATAACCACCTTAATTTTTAATCTTGACAATAGAAATATTATTTTTCAAAGCCCCTAGAATAACACTCCCCACCCGAGTAGATCTTATCTATTTTTCTTTAAAAATTCTATTATTCCTTTCAAGACATATCCCCCTTAAAAAATGAGGAAAAACGAATATCCAAGCCTTTGAAAGGATTAGTGAAACAAAATGACTCATCCATTGAACATACCAGTCAGAAAAAGTCTACAGAAAGACCCAAGAAATATGGAAATATCTTAGAAAATTAATTATAGATCTTTGAGAAAAGGAGCACTGAAGAAAAAGGTGTTGAAAATATTCACTGGATTCCTTGCAAAGAATACACCTATTAGGGATCATCATTCCTTTAGCCTGTAAGTTATCAATAGTTAAAATTCTATTTTGGACAACATGCTAAAGAAATAAATTAACCTTTGGAATTATATTTTTATCCCACAATTTTTTCCAATATGGATTAGGAGGTGGAGCATTTCTTGCTATCCCATAACCTGTTCTAACCGAAGATTCACCATCTTTTGTTAAAGACCATATTATCTCATCCTCTTTCTGAACTGAAGGAATGTGTAATCCTCTTAGATTAGTATTTAATATTCTTATTAGTTCATTTACTTCTTCATCGTCTCCTTCCTATTCCAAAATTTTCCAATCCCATCCCCATTCATATTTTCTCCAATAATCTCTAAGAAACTTCCCATAGAAACCCGAAAATGAACAACCACATCTCTCCATTTTTCTTAATTAGCGAGGAAAGCATAAAAAAACCACTAATATTCCTATAATCTAATTTTTGTACCATCCCCTATCATCCACTTACTACCTTTCAACAAAATATCCCTGCATTTACACAAACCATTCCAAAAACAAGACCCGTTCGGGAGAGTAACATTAGAAATGAAAGAGGCTTGATCAAAATATAGATACTTAGCTTTTAGAATCCTAACCCATAAACCATTTTCATGCTGCAATCTCCATACCACTTTAGCCATAAGGACTTGATTCATGATTTTGATATATTTTAAACAAAGACCACCAACACTTTTAGGAAGGGTAAATTTGTCCCATGCTGCTACAGGAATTCTATCTTTTGATTCAATTCCTAACCATAGAAATCTACGCTAAATCTGAGTAATACTATTTCTAATTTTGGTAGGAATTTTAAAAATTGACATTAGATACACCACCAAACTCTGAAGGTAATGTTGAAGTAATTATAATTTACCTGCATGTGATAATAAAGTCCCTTTCCATGTTGCTAACTTTTTTTGAAATCTAATAACTAGAGAATCCCAATTTTCCAAATTCATTCTCCCTTTAAAAAATGGCATACCCAGATAGGAACAAGGCAGAGCTTTAATTGGACATTCCAAAACTGCTGAAATTTTATTATGAAATTTAACATCCACATTTAAAAAGAAAACATAACTTTCCCTAAAATTAATGAGTTGTCATGTAACCTCCTAAAAACATTGTAGAATCTCCTTAAACACAATGACTTCAGCTAGAGTCACCTTACCTAATTAAAAACCATCATCCAATTTTTTTTGCAAATATATAGGATCCAAACCATTAGAAACAATTAACCCATTGATCTTCTTTTTCTTCTTACCGTCAACAAAAATTATGCCTAAAGTCTTTGCCACAATGATATAAATAAAAGGTGAAAGGGGATCCCCTTGTCTTAATCCCCTCCCTGACAAGAAAAAATCTTCAGATTTACCATTGACAAGAATTGAGTATTTCGGAGTAGAAATACACTCCATTACAATGTTAATGAAATAATCATGAAAATCCCATTTTTTAAGAATAATTTTAAGAAATCTACAAGACACCCTATCATAAGCTTTATTCATATCAATTTTTAGCGTCATTGTAGCCATTTTGGAGTTATCCACAGAGTGAACAACTTCATGAATAGTAATGAAACTATCAATAATTTATCTTCCTTCCACAAAAGCTCCCTGATTTGGATAAATAAAACTTTCCAAAAGGCCTTTGATTCTAAAAGAGATAATTTTAGTTATTATCTTGTAGACTGTATTACATAGGCTTATTGGTCTAAAATCTGTAACTTTTTTAGCACCGTGCACCTTAGGGACAAAATGTATAATGGTACTATTAACCTTATTTAGAAGATTTCCATGCAAAAAGAAATCTTGAATAGGTTCTTCAATATATTCATGAACTATTTCCCAAAACTCTTAGAAAAGAAGAGTTGGAAACCCATATGGACCAGGAGATTTTTCACCTTCCAAATAAAAAAACCATTCTTATCTCCTCGGCAGAAGGAATTTTAATCAACTCAACATTATCCTGTTGAGAAATAATAGGTTGAAAAAGGTTTTTCAATATAACTTTCCTTACCAAGATTAGGTTCCCTACTAGTAGCCAACAATTGTGAGAAAAAATCTATAAATTCCTACGAAATTGCACCATGTTTCTTAATTTTAACCCCTATTCTATCTTCAATTTCCAAAATAGTATTAATTTTCTTATGGATGCAAGAAGTAAGATGATTTTTTTTTTATTCCTATCACCCTCCTTCAACCACAAAACTCAAGAATTTTGTTTCCAGTAAGCCTCATCTTTAGCTTCTAAATTATGATATTCTGACAACAAAGATTTCTCCTTATCCCTTAAATCTTTATTCAGACATCTTCTTTCAATTTCATCCTCAATATTCTTTAGATCATCACTAATCTAGGTTTTTTGAACAAAAATATTACCAAAAGTCTCCTTGTTCCAAAATTTCAGCTAGGATTTAACATGCTTTAATTTTGACACAAGTGTAAACATGGGATTACCTTTGACACTAGTTTTCTAGCTAGACTTAATCTCATCCTTAATATTAGGATGTTGTAACCACATCTTAAAGAACCTAAAATGCCTTCCTCTTTCCCCAACATTGCTTCCTATTTGAAGACAAATACTACTATGATTAGATCCAATCCTTGGTAATGCAACCAAGAAGCCATCTAGATTCGAATACCAAGATAAATTGATAAGAAATATATCCAAATTAATTTGAATTATATCCTCACCAATTATCCTATTTGACCAGGTAAAATAGGCTCATTTCAACTCAATATCCATCAAATTACAATCTATAATAAAGTCCACAAAATCCCCCATACTATCACTGTAGACATTCAAACCACTTTTTTTTATCTTCCATGAACAAAGGAGTATTAAAATCTCCGTCAATTAACATATTTAAATAAATAAAATGGTTGTGAAACTGAGCAATATTTGCCCATAGTTTTCTTCTCTCCACTACAGAGTCAGGGGCATATATATTAGAACAAACCCATAAAGATCTATTATCCTTTTCCTTAAACAAAATAGCTAAATGATGTGGAGACTGAAATAACAAAGTCCCTTCTCTATCATTATGATTCCAAAAAGTAACCAAACCCCTAGAAGAACCTACAGAGGATACACTCTACATATCATAACTAAAATAAAATCTATTCTTAACCTCACCCATTTTCTCTTTAGACATTTTAGTTTCTTGAATCAAAAGGTTATCAGGCTTATTAATTTTCCTAAAACTAGATAAAATACTCTGTTTATTGGGATTATTTAAACCCCTTATGTTCCAAGATATGAGCTTCATATTATTGTATTTGGTGATATGCTCTCCTTAATAGAGCGCTACTTACCATAATCAATTTTCTTTTGCCGTTGTTTTCTCCCTCTTATCCCTATTTGACATATTAATTTTTTAGAAGGAACCTTCTCACAATCTTCTCTAAGTCTTTCTTGTTTATGAGAACTTATTGTATTGATATTCTTTTATTCCAACAGCTCCTTATTATTTTCCATAATGAAAGAACACGAAACTTCCTCTTCCTGATATAGCACCTTCTCTTCCTTCAAAATAGGGTCACACTTATTAGAATGATACTTACTCCATTGATCTATATTTTCCATACTAGTTTGTTACAACTCAACAGGGACCTCCTTAACAGAGATCTTTTGATTTTGGGTTTAGGTCACAATGTCCTTTAACTCATGAGCTTGATCTAAAATTTCCTTAGCCTCCTGGTCTGGTTCCTTTTTAATATCCTCATTTAAATATAGATTTTCTTGAATCGTAGCTTCCTCCACCTCCTCTATCTCTAACATATTAAAATCACACTTACACGAAGAAAATTTATTTGGAGATGACTTACTAGTTTCCTCATTTTTCCTTGAATCCTTTTATTTTCTTTCCCAAACATGTTTTCCTTTCTTAGTCTCCTTACACTATCTTTGTTCATGCCCCATCCGAATGCATTTTTGGAAAAACAAAGGTGAAGCTTCATATTCAATCTTCTGGATCCAAACCCCAAACTTCGTTTTAAGTTCTATTTCCTTTCTTTACATATTTCCAACAGGAACATTAACATAGAACTAAGTGTACATTATCTTGGTTCTTACCCTAGTTGCTAGATCAAAAAAAACCAGGGAACCTATGACATTTACAATGGTGGTTAAGATTTCTTCTTCTCAAAATTCCATCTGAAGTTTCAGTAGTTTTATCCACACAAGAAACTCATCTGGTTTCTCTTTATATAGATCAAAACCTGAATACCATTTTTGAACCAAAAGACTAGATCTACCCATAAACCATGGCCCACCCAATAGGATGTTTTTACAGTCCTCAGAGTTTGAAAGGTTGATGATTAAAAACCCATTCACATAGGAAGTTATTTCCAATGAACCCTTAGGACCCCATTTTCTTCTAGCCCATTCAAAAAAATATTCCACATTTGGTCTCGATCCATAAAAATTTCCACCCAGGGCATATTCCATCCTAGATTTAGCTTTTTTCGCTAACTCATTAGGGATAGAAAGACTTAAAAGCCCATATTTTTCCACAGTAACAATATTTGAAACAAAAGGCTGATTCAAAAATTCCTTATTAGGGCCCAAAATCCTATCATCCGACGATGAAAACTGAAAAGACATACCTCCCTCATGATGATTCCGTGGGTCCCCAACCTGTAGAGCATTGATCCGAGGGTCCCCTATGTCCTTCGATAGTCCCTACCCATTTGGATTTTGAAAACCTCCATGCTCCTGCTCTTGCTCCCACTCCTCCTCCTCCACAATAGAATATTTTGTTCTTAGATATCTCAAACATTTACTAAGACAAAGCATGAAATTTTAAGCATGGCGTTCGTAATATTTTTTCCAATATATTATTTGAAGATAGTGGCCGTCAGGATTTAACAAAATAGAAAAATATATTTTGAGTCTACTGTGTGCTAGGTATTACAACTCCATATTATTTTTAGTTTATACCAATTTTTTTTTTTGGAGCATTTGTCTCAAACATTTATTAAAACAACAAATGCATCTTTAAATAAGTATAGCATTTGGAATATATACATGATCATTGTATCAATTATAAATATTCATCTTTTAAAATGTCATATATATCACATTTTTTTCTTGTCTATCTCACATACTAAAATTTATGATTCACTATGAAAATAGGTCATCAACGGGGTCTTTCCATAAATTCCTGAGACTTTCACGGGCAAAATTGATCTTTCTTATCAATGAGTTGTATGGCCCTCTAAATTTTTCCTTCCCTGGGCGGAAAATTGCTTCCTAGGAAAATGTTTCCCTAGTTTGGGACCTATTTTATCATCTCACTATTTTCCCTCCTGAAAGTCTTAGAAAAAATTTGGATCTTTTCCATATCTGGGGAATCATGCTTCTATATAGCATAATTTTCCACCACCCCGTCACCCCAAAACCAATCAGAGGTTGCCACGTGGCATGGCGGAGGGACAGAAAACCTTCACAACCTATATCCTTTTTGAATTTTTTCCCTTGTTTTGGAAATATTTTCAATAACATGAAAAGTTTCTCCATGGCACTGCACCTCAATTATTCTGCCTTGGAAGAATATATTCCACGGATTGTTGAAGCGGGCCCATGTTATGCACTTATCCCTTTTTCCCTCTCTTTGGTGAAATTCCCCAAACTCCTTTGCCACCCTGCCCTTCCCTCATTTTCTCCCCTGACTTTGGTTCATCTATGGGCACCACATGACTCTCCTCTAGACATAATGTCAGCAGAAGCGCAAGCGCAAATTTATCTTAGCTTCTTCACCTTGTTCACGGGGACTTCACTTTGTCATAATTAGCATCTCCCTGACATCATACCCATATCAACCATGGTCATAAGTGCAGGGTCTTTATCCCCCACTTTTTCACATGAATTGCCCCATTTGTGACAATTTTGCATTCCTGGGCAACGGTTGGCCCGTCCTTGGGGAATGAATTTTTCATTTTTTTTCAAAGCCCTCTTAGCTTCCATTACTTGAGTTTTCATAAGGAGTTATGAGGACTTCTTTATATCATCAGACACGGTGATGAAATGCGTCTTCCTATCCATCTGGGAATGATTTAGGGAGGAACTATGGCCTTTAACTGCAGTTTCAAGCTGTGGGACATTTCTTACACATATTTAACTCACTAGGCCTATTAGATGAGTCTTCTATGGTCCTAATAAATTACCCCCTGAACCTAATTAAAACTTCTAACCCTAAATTTTGGATCCTTATGGTTTGCCTTATAATCTATTAATAAAAGAAAATTATACTCTAGGTAAATTAGAATTGTTCATGCCAACTTTCTAGTGACATTTGTTGCCTTGTACACCTAGAAGCTTGGTTACACTTTTAATTCAAAAAATATCTCATTCCATGAATTGAATTCCTAACTAATCACTAAGGTTGATCTTCTTGTGGTTCTCCAATATGGAATTGTATTTATTGGGCAATCATCACTTGGTACTCTAGAGAAGTGGTTTCAGAAGCTTGTTGACTGAAGTGGGCACACTAGAAGACCTTGAGAGGGTTGCACTGAAACTTAAATAGCTAGCACGCTTGTAAATCCCTCAGAAAACAACTTAGCTTAGAAACTCAAATCTATATTCATTTGGTGGAGATAGGGAGCACATGGAAATTGAATAAAACTTATGAATACAAAGAAATAACTCTCATCTTGGTTTGTACAGAGGCTCCTAGAAAGGATGAGGGGAGTTTCTCACGGAGGTGGAACAAAACTTACCACCACCATATTCAAAGTGTAGCAAGCCTATCCTACCCTAGATGTTTAGGTAGACCCTTCAACCATGTTAATGTATGCATCATGCACATAGAGGGCATACAGCCAAACATAGTAGGGGGCCTGGTAGATAATTGAGGTGCTGGGAAGCCCTATCTCCTTTTGGCATATTTCCTTAGCGAGGAGCATTTGGAGGAGATGAAAATCCCATGTAGAGTCAGCCTAAGGTAGACCTTACCATAGATCGGGAGACAGGGTGACCAAGTTTGCAAAGCATAGAGATAGGTCTTAGAGCCATAGGCTTAGAGATGAGCATGCAAAGAGACTTCTTGAGGCCATTAGACCACAGTTAAAGCAGATCACTATTAGGGAGAACCTAATATGTATCTTCTTGAACTACTCACATTATTCTAGTGACACAAGTGGATTTCATGGTAGAGGCCTGGCTAGTGAACTTGAGAGGTTTCCTTCAAGCATTTTAACTATGTATCTAGCAACACGAAGAGATCCGTGTTGCATATTCCATCTACTAAGGGATGGAGTAGGAGTATGGTGGAGGACAGAGGAGTCTTGAAGCTCCATGTTTTCATTCAATTGGTGATAGTGACCTGGGATACTATTTGAGGAGAGATATCAGGAGTATGCATATTTGTCATGGATGGTTCTTACAAGTATGCAGATAGATGAGTTTCATTTACCTTCGATAGGCATCTCTTTCAACAACAGAGTATGACCAGTAGGTTTGATAGATCTACTCCAAACATGTTGAGTATACCAATGACAAGATCAAGAAGATATGAAAGCCATGTGAAATGATTTCCCATAGGCTCGATCTGAAATTATCTCTGGATTGTAGACATTAGAGGTGATAGTGTGGATCCATTGTCCTAGGGAGGGAATATTATCTTGAGGCAATAATCGAGAAGGCCTATATAGCATAGGAGATCTTAGGGAAAGATAGAAAAAAATAGATTGACCAAGTTCCATATAGCCACATACAACAGATGCAAGACCAGTGGAGAATCGAGGGGGTCAGTACACCGTCCTCGTGGTAATGATAGGGTTAGAGTACTTAGAATCATCCATATTAGACTATAGCAGCAGCAGTAGTCCCCAACTCTGCAAATCATCTCTTACCTCCACTTTTGAGCTGATGCACAGAGAGGTTGGAGTATGGGGCCTCCTCGTATAGGCAGTCCCATTAGGACACAAGAAGTGGATAATAGAGCTCAGTTAGTGGGAGCTCCTAACAAAAAAACCTATTCTCTTTTTCCCCGATTTAGAAAATAATGACAAATCCTTGGACTTGGCATGAAATAGATAGGACGTGTACAAATCAGGAAATGGAAGCACCTTTAGTTTAGTAGTAATTAAATGGTGGCCAACTCTTTTTATTTCCCTTACATATCAGAGCCGTAACACTTTCTCTTCCTATATACCAATTATGTCTATGGCAATAACATCAAAACTTTCATTATGAAATGCAGAATATAGAGTTGAGTAATGCTAAAATTCATCATCTAAGGTTATTGGATCGAACATGATATCTTGTATTACTTTTTCATTGTTTTTGTAATATAAATAAGTATCTACCATCATAATTTCCCACTCTTTATCCATTTAAAAAAATTTAAGGGCCATGAATGCTGCATACAATCAGTAACAAATTTTTTTTTGAGATAAATGACGTAATTAATTTTACAAAAACATTCATATATCCCTTACTATGATTATTAGGTAAGCTTAGAAAATAATTTCCACAAAAAGATAGATTTTTTGATCCTTACGGTTGCTAGGGTCATCAATTTCTAAATATTTAGAGCTTGGAGCTTGCTAGGGATTATTAACATACTTACTACCAATGGAATGATAAAAGCATGACTAGACAAACCACCACTGAGGGGTCAAGGCATATGTATTTTTGACCATGGAATTTTCCATTCATCACTCCGATAAATAAAATTAATGCAATGATCTAAGTATGTCAATACAAGCACTCTTGAGGTTTCAAGACTTACATAGTTCATATCCTAACGATCGCTAAGTTCATAAACTATGTAAAATTATTCATGACAATTAAAATGTGACATATTTTGGAAGGATTACCCATTGTTTGAAAACCATCCACGTTGTGTACATAACATCAATTTTTTTTTTTTTGAAAACATCAATGTTAGCAAGAGAGAGGATTTATGTCAACCATATGATTGTTGGTAATTAACATCCAATTGAATGGACTAGCGTAATGGCCATTAAGATTTATTTTTTCAAATTTTGAAAGGAGTGTGCGAGGAAAAAGTGCAATAATGGGTCCAACGGTCTTTAATCAGAATTTGTAAAAGAAAAAAATGTTTAGTTTTCCCATTACACATTTTGTAAAGAATAATGTAGGACCCCTAAATACCTAACTAGTCTTATTTGAAATCAAGCATTAGAGTATGCCATAATTCACATCCATTTGTACCAAAGAAAATGCTTCGTAGTCATAAAAATCCATTACTAATTGAAAAGAATGACTTAAAGAGTGCTAGGATTTTCTGGTTCTTGTTGTTGCAGACTCACAGCACCCCTGGATGTAGATCAGGCTTCTAGGTTGATCACTCTAGCATCCAGTGTGATTGCACAACATGGAAACCTCTCTCCAAGTGTGGGGACTTGTGAAACTGAGAGAGGAATCTCCAGATTAGAGGCTGGTTCCTCAAAATCCTCTGATTTAGATCTAATGCTTGCACAACTACAGAGGTTCAGATCCTAATCCTACTCTAACTTGCAAGGAGACAGGGGTAGAAGTGCAAGAAATTGAAACTAACTAAAGATGGTGATGCACCAAAAGGAGTGGTGAAACATATTTGTCATGCAAATAGACACAGATCAAAGTTCACAGCATAAATCATACACAGACTGATAAGGTATAATTTAGGATCTGAAATGAAACAAATAATACAAACAGAGGACTGAAACCCATTCACAGAGCTTGCATTATCATTTCAGTGTCAAAAAAACACTGCATTACACCCTCAGAGAGGTAAAAGAAAATTGTTACAATCTTTGGAGAGGTCTAATCCTTACATCAATCACTTGCTAGAGGTGAAAGAAGAAGTCTTCTTTGCCCAAAAATGTTCCCACTTTTGAAATGAGCCAAATCTGGCTTTTACAGTGCAAGGGTCGAGCCCAAGGGACAGAAAACGTACAAAAACATGAGAGCCCATCCCTCCTTGACTGCAAATGCATTAAAATGGCATGGGGGACCTTACAAACCCATACCCTATCACTTTAACCGAATTACAGGAGAATGTGACCCATTCTGCATTAAATCTGGTCGCTGAAATGTCGCTTCTGGCCATGAACACGCGTCAGAGCTGTTTCTCAATTTTCTCTCTCTAGACTACACCAAAATTCAAGATTAACCCTAGAATCACGTAGAGAATTTCATAAGCTTTCCGTTGATATAAAGAACGTGCAAATCCGAGCTCTGGATCGAAAGATATGTCGATCTGAAGATTTAGGGCACAAAACAGGTGAAACTACGTTTTGAAATTTTCCCACGCTTTGCCACCTGGATGACATGTGTCAAGCGCTGATTGGATGCATAATTCTCTCTCCTTCCCTGCCCATGGGTCCTATTGGACACGTGTCCTCTTTTTATTGGCTTGGGTCAGTGCTTGAAACCTCACCCTTTGACTTTTGGACTTTCTCCCTTGTGACACGTGTCGTGATTTGATTGGTCCGCGGGTCTACCGGCTTTTCGCGCCCTTCGCGTCTTTTTGTCCCGGATGTCCCAGTGCTGTTTGGGACAAAAACTCCTTCGATCCACCCGAAATGGGCTTCCTTGTCCCTCATCCGGCCGATGACACGTGGCGTTGCTTGATTGGCTTTCGGCTCCTTCGGCTATCCGCGTCCCACGCGTCCCTTTGTCCCAACTGTTCCAGTGCTGAAGTTCCTCGTTTCAGTCGAACCGGCTGGTTCACGTCCTTCGCGTCCATTTGTTCCAACTTCCCTAGACTGTCTCGAACAAATTCTTTTGCCGCCCAAAATGGTTTCACACCTCCGTCTCACGCACTTGTGGCCCAGATGTCCCAGTACTTAGTGCGAAAGTTCTCCTTTCGGCTGAACCATTCGCGCCCTTCGCGTCCCAAATGTCCCAAAGCAATTAGTCAATTTTCTTCTCCTTTGGCTGAACCACTTTCCACGTCCCATGCGTCCCGATGCCTAGATGTTCCTTTGCCCTGCAGACTGCCTGGCGGCTTTTCGGCCGATTCGCGCCCCAGACGTCCCAAATGTCCCGACTATTGCGAGGACTAGGACTTAGCCAATTTTCACAATTTTTCTGGCCCAAGCTTGTTTTTTACAGCTTTTTCACCTTTTCTCAGAACTTGCTCTTTTCAACCTGGACAAGAGAGTTAGAAAAAATCTGAGGGGACCCTGGAAACATGATTTTTTACCCTGAATCGATCCATTTGCCTGGGACTTGAGAATTCTGATGCATGTTATCAAATTAACCCTGGGGGTGAATTTGGATAACAATTTGGTGACTCAGCGGGGATACCTGCCTGCTAGGTAGAAGATACCAGTTGCCTGAAGCAGTCCATTGGGCATGGAGTCATCAAATATTCTGTTTAGAACCCTAATTGACTCAGAATGTGCAAGGAGGAAGATGGAATGTCACCTGATGAAAGCAAGGAATGCTAAACATCTCCATGGACAGCAAGCTGTGCCAAAGCACTTAGGGAAAACAAAACTAACCTACAGCAAAACAATGTGCACAAGCACTTGGAGGAAAGAAAATCTAATCTAATATTTACAGAGGTAGTGAACTTCCCTCTAGAAGCAACGCTTGAGATAGATTCCATTGACTGGAATCTGTAGTTCTTCACCATCCAATGAGGCCAATTGGAAAGCATTGCTGTTCTTGCACTTTGTGACCATGTATGGGCCACTCCAAATGGCATCAAATTTTGAATGCCTTCCTGGTTTTGCTCTGTCCACATCCCATTTCAACACTAGATCTCCAACTTGAAAAGATCTATCCTTGGCCTTTCTATCAAAGGTCTTCTTGATCAAAGCTTGATCCTTTTCCATTGCTTGGGATGCCTGATTTCTGATCTCTTGTAGCTCCATCAACTCTGCATACCTCACCTCCATGGGCTCAAATTCAAGCAACTCCAGCTGCTTCATGAGTTCCAACGTTGGCAACTCAAGTGACATGGGCAAGATTGCCTCTCTTCCATAGACAAGCCTAAATGGAGAGTTACCTGTGGATCTTTTGGGAGTTATCCTATCAGCCCATAAGGCTGATTTCAGCTTGGTATGCCAAGACCTCTGATTCTCATCAAGAGTCCTCCTAATGATCCTCAACAAGTTCTTGTTTGTAGACTCGGCCTGGCCATTACCCTGAGGGTAATAGTTCGATGAAGTGCTTAGGTAAATACCGTTCTTGACAGCCCACTCAGTCACCTTAGATCCAATGAATGCCAATGCATTATCAGAGATTATTGTAGCAGGTACACCGAATCTGGTTGTTATCCCCTCATAAAAGTCTAAGATGCTAGACTCATTTGCCTCTTTGAGTGCTACTGCTTCTGTCCATTTGGTGAAGTAGTCTGTGGCTGTCAAAATCCATTTGTGCCCTTGGCTTGAATTGGGATTAATGACTCCAATGAAGTCCAAACCCCATTGCATGAATGGCTGGTCAACTGAGATTGGATGCAATGGAAGGGCAGCAAACTCTCTCTTTTCCTGTGAAGAATGCACAATTCTTACACCTCTTGATCCATGCATAGCAATCACTGAAGATTTTAGGCCAATAATAACCAGCCTTCATGATTTTTAGAGCTGTCACTCTTGGTGCAAAATGGCCACCAGCTGGTCCATCATGAAACTCTTCCAACACCCTTTGAATCTGACCTGTGCTAATGCATCTCAGCAGCACTCCATTTACATCTTTCTTGAACAAAACTCCATCAACAATGGCATACGGGACAGCCTGCAATCTGAAATGTCTCCTTTGGGTCTTGTTCATCTCTGGAGGGCATAGGCCTGTGCCTAGGAAGTGCATAATACCTTGGGTCCAGCAAGGAGTCGGGGCAGCATTGTCTTCTTCTTGCCTGCCACTCGGCTCATGGCTGTCTTGGACTGTCAAAACAGTTTCTTCTTTGTTGCATACTTCTTTTTGCTTCCCCAAAACCAGCTGCTCACACAATCCTTTCCCTCTTACCAAGCTTGGTGATCTTGATCTCAATGTCATACTCCATGACACGGGTGATCCAACCTGCCCTTTTCTCATTCAAATCCTTGTTGAGGAGGAAGTCCTTAACTCCAGCATGTGAGACCAGCAACTGGACCTTGTTGTTTGAGACTAAATGCTTGAATTTCTTCAAGCTTCTGATTACTGCAAGTACATGCTTTTCAATAAAAGAGTACCTCACCTCGCAGTCATCTAGGCTCTGGCTGAAAAAGGCAATCAGCTGCTCATCATTATCTTTGTTCTGCTGTACTAGAATGGCAGAAATAGTGTCATCACCTCCAAATGCATAGAGGATGAAATCCTTGGAGAAGTCTGGGTTGATGAGAGTTGGTGCTTGAGAGATAGCTTCTTTGATTGCCTCAAAACTCTCCTTGCCTTTCTGCTGTCCACTTAAAAGCCATGCTCTTCTTTAACATTTTGGTGATGGGCTTGACAAGGGCTGCAAAATCTGGGATAAACCTGCGGACAAAATTGATCCTTCCCAAGAAGCTTTGAAGAGCCTTCTTGTGACTTGGCAATGGTAGTGCTCTTATGGCTTCAACTCTCTCTGGATCAATTGCCAGTCCCTCTTTCGAGACAATATGGCCTAGAAGTTTCCCCTCGTGAGCCAGGAATATGCATTTTTTGGGATTCAATGATACCCCAAATCTTCTACACCTCTGAAATACCTGCCTCAGATGAAAAAGGTGATCCACTGCATTTTTGGAGAATACAGTGATGTCATCAAGATATATCAAAACTATTTTATTGATCAACCCCTTGAATGCCATATCCATTGCCCTTTGGAAAGTGGCCCCAGCATTTGATAGCCCAAATGGCATCTTCTTGTAGGCATAGGTCCCCCATTTGGTGGTGAAAGCCGTCTTGAACTGGTCATCTTCTTTCACCATCACCTGATTATACCCTGAGTAGCCATCTAGGAGAGAGAATCTCTCTGAACCGGATACTACTTGCAATATTTGTTCCATTGAAGGAAGCGGGTAATGATCTTTGAGAGATGCCCTATTGAGGTCTCGGAAGTCCACACACAACTTGATTTCTCCACTCTTCTTCCTGACTGGAACCAAGTTAGCAACCCAGCTTGAGTGCTTGATCGGGAATATAATGCTTGCCTCTATTAGCTTATTTAGCTCTTTCTTCATTAGAGGCTCAATGTGAGGGTTAACAGGTCTCTGCTTCTACCTGATGGGCTTAGCATCTGGATCCAATTCTATGGTATGTTGTGCCAAATTCAGATTGAATCCTCTCAAGTCTTCATAGCTCCAAGCGAAGACATCTGGAAATTCTTGGCAAAGCTGTATGAAATCTGATTTCTCCTGCTCAGTGGCCACTTTACCAATTTGAAGTGTTTTGCCTTCCCCAACCAGAATTGGCTCTGAATCTTCTCTCTTGACCTGTATGTTATCCTTTTCCTTACGGAACTGGTCGTTAGGGTTGAAGATAGACTCCAACGTTACTAAACCCTTGGGAAGCTTGTTTGTCCACAGCTGCACTACTTGATCCCCATACTGCTGCTCTAGTCTGTCCTGATTCCTAGCTGAGAATTCAGCCTCTTCTTGTAAAAAATTGACGATCTGTTGATCGTTCTCAAACACCTGCCAACTTATATTATTATCTGGAACTGCTGGCCTCACAATCACATGGATATGTGGCTGTGTTTTTTCCCTTTTGATGTTGTCAACCACATCAAACGTTGCTCCAACTGCTGCGAGCCTATCCGCGGCTTCATTTTTCTTCCTGGGTATGGACACGATGTTGAAAGCTTCGAAATCCTCAATGAGGTCCCATACCCTATTCTTGTAGTTCTTCAGCAGGTCATTCTTTGTAGCATGTTGTCCCCTGACTTGATTGACGATCAGCTCACTATCCCCAAACACCTGCAAGTTATTTATGCCCTTTTTCCTAGCCCAATGAAGTCCATGAATCAAGGCCTCATATTCAGCTGTGTTGTTTGAACAAGAAAACTGGAAACGAAAAGCTGAATAATATTTGATGCCTTGAGGTGAAACAAGCATAGCTCCTCCTCCTGCACCTTGCCTACTCCTTGATCCATCGAAAAATAATTTCCATACCTCATTGTCATCCTTATGGTTTGGTTTGGTGATGCTAGGAATAGGCTGGTTTTCTTCATGCATGCAATAGACTCCTAGTTCAGATTCTTCTACTTCTTGGTAGGGATCAAAAGCATGTACCTTTCTTGCCCATTCATCAAGAGTCAAATCTGGAATGCTTCCAACTTTGGTGTTGGCTTCATCTGTGTTTGGATAATCTTCTTGATCAAATGCTGAACAGTTGGCATTGATTTGGCTTGGAGTATGAGGCTCAATATGAAAGTTTGCAATAGGTTCAGATCTGATTGTGACCTTAGTTCCATATCTTGTTCTGAACAACATGTGTGACCAATCAGCAGATAAGATAGCCTCCAATTTTGGTTGTGAAGTCCCTTGACAAACATAGGGCAAAGAGTGGTGGCAAATCTATGACTGACACATCTTGTAAAATGGTAACGTTGGGACATGCATGCAAGGTAAGATTCAAACCTTTAATTACTCCAACTGTTTCTACTGCTGTCCCATCTAATTGCACTACCCCTTTAGATGTTACTTCATATTGGAGCCCTAGCTGATCAGCTATTTGCTTGGGCATTACTGAGTTACTTGCCCCAGAATCTATCATGCAATTATGTACTAGTTTATCCCTAATGATTAATGAAACATAGAAAGGAGGGGGCTTCAACATTTTACCTTGTTGTCCTCCATGACTTCCTTCAGGCTGGGCAGCATTTGTAAGCACTTTGTCTTGCATCTGAACCTGCTGATTCGAAGTTGGCCAACCCTTCATGGCAGCTTGTAGCAGATCTCTTTGGCCTGGGATAGATAGGGATTCCCACATTGATATGTTGACGTTTGTCTTCTTCATCTGATCAATGATACTGAATGGTGATGAAGAATCTCTCTGCTGTCCCTTGGTTTACACGTTCACTCCTTGCACGTGGGCAGCAACAGCTGGCATTTGAGTTGGCCTAGAAGGTGGTTTGGGCTGTCCTTGCATGTTCGGAGCTGTATTTTGCTTACTGACACCTTGTGGAGTGATGTAAGGTTGTAGATCACTTGGAGCCAATGAATGCCCTTCACCAATATTCCTCTTCTTTGATCCTTGTGTTGGCCTCAACACCTTGAGAAACTTCTTGATTCATGCCACAGAAATCTTCTGCTTGCCAGTTCACCAATGTGGTGTCATTTGGGGCTGATTGTTGTTGGAATGTTTCTTGTTGTTGACTGTTTCCTTGACTGCCCTTCGCCCTCCACACCAGTAGTTGTCACCATCAATGCTTGATTGAGAGCACCATTGAAACACATGGATTGGTTATGAGGCTCGTTGCATGGAAAGCACCAATCATATTCTTGGGCAATGTTGTTCTGGACTGGCACTAATGCTTTAGAAGCAGATACGACATTGGGGTTATAGGGCTGAAATGGTCTATTAGCAGGAGGCCTTACTTGGCTTTGATTTTGATTTGCAGCCTGATTTGGTGACCTATTTTGTTGGTATGGGGGCCTAGCCTGGTATTGTGCTTGAGGCTGATACGGTCTAGCACTTTGAGCTTGCTATCTTTTGATAGTAACCAGCTCATTTCCCAAATTTTACAACTGTTTCATGACCTCTTGGAGTTCATTTGAAGCACTAGAGGATGAAGTAGAAGCTTCACTTGAACTTTTATTTCTAGGGGTGGGAACAGGAGCCAAAGTGGGTGCTTGACTAGTGCTTGGATTTTCTAAGTTTGGATACCAGGGCATGGGAGGCCTAGGAGCCAGTTTACCAGCTTGAATAAGACAATTTTCAACTCTAATGGCAATGCTATAAGCAGCAGGTAAGGTTGTGCCTCCCATAGATTGAATTAACATAGAAATATCAGAATTCAAAGCTTTAAGGTAATATAGAAAGGCACCTTCTGCTGTTGGCCTGACTACCACTGAAATCCTATCCCAAGACCTTTGAAATCTGAAGTTGAAGTCAGTCAGCTGCTCGTTGGGGGCTCTCTTGATAGTTGTCAGCTGTTCCAAAAGAGACAAGTTATCTCCCTTCTCTCCAAATTGCTCGTGAAGTGCAATACACAGTTGATTCCAGTTTGTGATAGAACCAGCTCCAAGGCTCCTAAACCATTGCAATGCTTTACCCTTGAATGAAGATGCCAGTAACTTGACGACCACTTGAATTTCATTGATTTCATGGATTGCACAAAGGTTAGAAATATCTTTAACATGATCACCTGGAGTAGTCTGATTTTCTTCGGTGAAGTAGGGAATGTTCTTCAAGGCTGCAATAGGAACTGGATGTTGTGGATTGAGAGCAAGTGGGTTGCTGCCTGTGAAGTTGATGTAGGGGTTGTTCTGAGCCATTCTAATTGGTCTTAAAACCCTTGTTGACTGAATGAAAGGCCTGTCAGGTGGAGGAGTTGAGAGATTTCTGTTTGGTGGAGAATGAGACCTTTGAATCCTTCTTCCTCTTTGCCTTCTTCTTGGAGATAATTGCAGGTATTCAAACAACACTTCTTCTTCTCTAACTCTTGACCTTGTGGTGATTCTTCTCATGAGTTTTTAGGCCTGAGCTTGGAACCAGTTGATTCTTCCCCTTGGAGTCGCCAGATATGCAAATAATAGCTCTTTTTAAGAAAGAAAAATGCAGCAGATGCACATCAACCCTGCTGCAATAAAAATGAGACCTCTTGTCCCATTGGGCGTGCCAAAACTGTTGTTGCAGACTCACAACACCCCTGGATGCAGATCAGGCTTCTAGGTTGATCACTCTAGCATCCAGTGTGATTGCACAACATGGAAACCTCTCTCTAAGTGTGGGGACTTGTGAAACTGAGAGAGGAATCTCCAGATTAGAGGCTGGTTCCTCAAACTCCTCTGATTTAGATCTAATGCTTGCACAACTACAGAGGTTCAGATCCTAATCCTACTCTAACTTGCAAGGAGACAGGGGTCGAAGTGCAAGAAATTGAAACTAACTAAAGATGGTGATGCACCAAAAGGAGTGGTGAAACATATTTGTCATGCAAGTAGACACAGATCAAAGTTCATAGCATAAAGCATACACAGAATGATAAGGTATAATTTAGGATCTGAAATGAAACAAATAATACAAACAGAGGACTGAAACCCATTCACAGAGCTTGCATTATCATTTCAGTGTCAAAAAAACACGCATTACACCCTCAGAGAGGTAAAAGAAAATTGTTACAATCTTTGGAGAGGTCTAATCCTTACATCAATCACTTGCTAGAGGTGAAAGAAGAAGTCTTCTTTGCCCAAAAATGTTCCCACTTTGGAAATGAGCCAAATCTAGATTTTTACATTGCATGGGTCGAGCCCAGGGGACAGAAAACGTACAAAAACATGAGAGCCCATCCCTCCTTGACTGCAAATGCATTAAAATGGCATGGGGGACCTTACAAACCCATACCCTATCACTTTAACCGAATTACAGGAGAATGCGACCCATTCTGCATTAAAACTGGTCGCTGAAATGTCGCTTCTGGCCATGAACACGCGTCAGAACTGTTTCTCAATTTTCTCTCTCTAGACTACACCAAAATTCAAGATTAACCCTAGAATCACGTAGAAAATTTCATAAGCTTTCTGTTGATATAAAGAACGTGCAAATCCGAGCTCTGGATCAAAATATATGTCGATCTGAAGATTTAGGGCACAAAACAGGTGAAACTACGTTTTGAAATTTTCCCGCGCTCTGCCACCTGGATGACATGTGTCAAGCGCTGATTGGATGCGTAATTCTCTCTCCTTCCCTATCCCGTGGGTTTTCCTACTTCATTGGACACGTGTCCTCTTTTTATTGGCTCGGGTCAGTGCTTGAAACCTTGCCCTTTGACTTTTGGACCCTTTTTCCCTGTGACACGTGTCGTGATTTGATTGGTCCGCGGGTCTGCTGGATTTTTGTGCCCTTCACATCTTTTTGTCCCAGATGTCCCAGTGTTGTTTGGGACAGAATCCTCCGATCCGCCCGAAATGGGCTTCCTTGTCCCTTATCCGGCCGATGACACATGGCGTTGCTTGATTGGCTTTCGGCTCCTTTGGCTATTCGTGTCCCACGCGTCCCTTTGTCCCAACTATCCTAGTACGAAATTTCTCTATTTCAGGTGAACCGGCTGGTTCACGTCCTTCGCGCACTCGCGGCCCAGATGTCCCAGTGTGAAAGTTCCCCGTTTCGGCCGAACCGGCCAGTTCGCGTCCTTTGCGTACCTTTGTCCCACTCGTCCCAATTGCCGCGCGGACTGCCTGGCGGCTTTTCGGCCGGTTCGCGCCCCAACATCCCAAATGTCCTGACTGTTGCGAGGACTAGGACTTAGCCAATTTTCACAATTATTTCTAGCCCAAGACTTTTACAGCTTTTTCACCTTTTCTCAGAACTTGCTCTTTTCAACCTGGATAGGAGAGTTAAAAAAAATATGAGGGGACCCTGGAAACATGATTTTTTGACCTGAATCGATCCGTTTTCCTGGGAATTGAGATTTTTGATGCATGTTATCAAATTAACCCTGGGGGGGTGAATTTGGATAACAATTCTTAAATTAAAAAGAGGGATAATTTCATTACATATTGTTATAGCAATCACTGGCTGTACAGGTTTAGAATGATTGTAATTGTCAATGACTATTATTATATCAAGTTAGCTGAACATTACCTAGTGGAGCCAATTATTGCACTACTTTTCATTGAGAGGGATCAAGACTTTCTCTTTGTATCAAAGAAAACTCTTAGCGACCACTAAGCTCCATTGATAGTATAGCTTAGTGGCCGTTGGGATCATATCATTAACATTTTCCATTGTAATCACTATCTATTCAACTGTGGATCACTAAGTTCAGAAACTATGAAAAATTGTTCTTGAGAATTCACATGTAACATATTTTGGAAGGATTATCCATTCTATGAAAACCATCCACATTTCTTAGATCTAAATCTGATCTAAGTTTATCAATATAAGCAATCTGGAGGCTTCAAAACTTATGTATTCCAGATCCTAGAGATGGCTTTTTTTAGCCACGACGAAATATTTAGAGATTGGCCATATCTATGTATTACCCACCAGACAACTATTATTAGAATGAGAAAAATTTATCCAATGTTTGAACTGGTGGGGTGTCAAGATATACGTAGTGTTGATCTTAGTTGTCACTATGTTCAACCATAACGAATTATTTTGAGATTGGTCGTATTTACGCTTATTTCAAAGCCCAACTATTATTACGATGAGAAATAGAATGCCAATACTTGCCCTACTGAGGGGTACACATGTATTTCTTATCCTAGCAATCGCTAGGTTTAACCGTGACATATTTTTTAGAGCTTAACAGTTTATAAGAATCATTAAAAAAAACTACTTCTTATTGTAGTTGTTACTACGATCAGCAACAATGATATACCTATAGTTTAGTGGTCACTAGGCATCATTAATAGGAAAACTACTAATGCATTAAAAAGAAAATATACAAAGCTTAATGGTCAATAACATCCACCTTGAAAAAATATTTAGAGATTAGGGTTAGCAAAACACCATTCAATGGACATGTATCATTGACTTAAGAAAATTGTTCTATTACATGTATACGTAAGGGATAAAAATTTACTTATGTCTAATTAGTTTGTTGCAGGATCATGAATATGTCACGTTGCAAGATATCATTCACATAATTACTATCAGTGGAATGACCAAATCATTGTTGTACAAGAACCACATAGGAGTCAAGATATAAGTTTTTTAACCATGACGTTCGTTAGGCGTCACTCCAGTAAAAAATATTAATCCAATGAGATTTTTTTTCAATACAATAACTATCGATGCTTCAAGTCTTACATATTTCGGATCCTAGCAGTTGCTAAGTTGATCAACAATGAAATATTTAAATATTGGCCATATCTAGGATTTTATTCACATGACAACTATTATTAGAATGTGAAAAATTTCTAAATTCTTTGAACTGGTGGGGGGTCAAGATATATGTAGTGTTGATCTTAGCGGTCGCAATGTTCAGTAACAACGAGATATTACAACCTTCTCCGTATTTAAGCTTATTTCAAAGCACAACAGTTATTGCAATGAAAAAATGCCAATCCAATCACTACTGAGGGGTACAAACATAAGTATTTCTTATCCTATTGGTCACTAGGATCAGTCGCAACAATTGTTTTGGAGCTTAACATTGTATAGGAATCATTAAAAAATAATTATGTGCTTCTTATCCTTCCTGTTACTATGACCAACCCAAGGATATACCTATAAATTAGCATTAACAAGAAACTATATAAATATTAGGGGTCAATAACATCCACCTATATAAAATATTTTGAACTTAGTATTAGCAAAACATCATTCAATGTGTGTCTCTTTAAATAATTACAATTGTATAATCTCCCAACTCATTAAATATCACAATGAGTAGTCAACACATACAAAATTTTGTTCCTAGCGGTCTCTAAGGTCAGTCACAACAAAATATTTACAAGCTTAGCGGTCATTATGATCAACATCGACGAATTAATTTGATCTTAGTGTTCATAAGGTATCATTTACTAGAAATCTATTATTGAACTAAGAAAAGAGTTGCATTATATGTTTTTTTCAGGGGTCACACATTGCTTAGCTCTCATTAGTTTGTTCCATGAATTTGTTTGAGCCAAGTACTGCACTAGATACCCTCGTGAGGGATCAATCCTTAACTAGTTCTCATACTAATTACTATAAGTTATTGAAAAGAAGAAAAAAATTCAACATTTTAATTATAAATGAAATCTCAAAAGACATGGTGATCTATAATTAGTTAGTAAATGAAGTATCAAATGCCATGGTATAATTCTAATAAATATAATGAAAACACTCTTTGTCGTGTTAGTATGAAAATACAGACTCCAAACCCTATGCATAATCTCCCTTGTTATTAAACCTCATAATTTTTCATGATATCACATCTCCCTACTTCCATATGCTTATTGTCACATTAAGAAAGAAAAGACATGACATCTTATAATTTTTAGTGTTGATATATCATTAGCTAATTTAATTAAAACATCCAAATCCTATAATTTAAATCTCTAAATGTTGTATATGTCCTTCTAGAACTATCAATTAAGTGAAACATTATTTAGAATCTTGTTTAACCTAACTTCTCAAATAATAGGTTTTATAATTACCCATTTTACTCATTTTCAAAGAGGAACCTACATAGAAAAATCTCTTTACAATTTCACTTTGACAGTCACATATATGTTTTAAAAAAAAATTATTTCAAAAAATTTCCTAAAGTAATCAAACAATTACTGTAAACAAGAAAACAATTATTTGTGTTACTATTACTATTTCATCTTCTAGAAGTTACTATCATTATTTCATTGCTAAAATTTAATTTAAAATGAAATTTCTATAAAAACCAACCACAAACGATCCAAAATCCCTAAACGATTAACAACCCTAACTGAGAAAAATCTATTTTCCTCAGCCTTTTCAGCAACACCCATTTTGTTCACTTCCACTCAACATTGATGTCCATCTCAGTTATTTTATGAATCATTTCTTAGTCCTCTTGTGAAAAAAATACACATAACATGTTTTACATTGCTCGTAAGTTGGGTATACATGTATTTATCAAATCATTTAGGGATCAACAAAAAGAATGAAAAAACGAGGTCAAACCCAATAAGTTGAGAAGTGTTTGTCAAAGAGCGTCAAAGACTAGACATGTTTCACTACTAAAATATGAAAAAATAGAGTTTTGTTAAAAAGGCTACATAATTTTCTACATACATAGAATTTCAAAATTATGAAAGGAGCAAATGGGAGAATGCATACCGATTTTTGACACCTTCATGAAAACAAAATGTGCTTAGAATTTTGGTAATCCATATGTGATATGATTTTCAAATGAATTATTACACTTATGGATTTTTTCCCTAACGCCAGTGTTCTTGCACGAATATTCACAAAGCTAAGTGTCCTTGAAATATACTAATGAATGAAAATCTATAATTATATGGAACAAAAAATTCCAACCGCCACTTTCTTTGGCACATGATTTACAAAAGAAACATGAATGCCCTATATTTAATGGCTAATTAATGGCTATTAAATGGAAAAAATATTTCAAATATCACACGAACTTTACTTTGTTTGGTTGATGACCAATTGATTTTAGGGCAACCAATATATTAATCATATATGCCACACGTAAAAATTATTAATATTAGAAACAATATCATCAAAAGAATAACATGCTCAATGTCAATTTTATTATCTTTAAATTACATAGTGAGTATATAAGTATTCCATACTTTGAATATACTAAAAATGATATGTGGTTAAATTGATGTCTCACATATTGAATTATCATATTTCACATATCACATGAACTTTGCATTGTTTGGTTTAATGGAACTCACAAATATTAACCATATATGCCACACACAAATTATATCAACATTATCTAGAAAATAACACCATGCTCATTAGAAATATTATCGTCTATAAATTACATAGAGAGTATATAAGTATTCCATACTTTGACTATACTACCAATGATCTATGGTTCAATTAATGTCTCACATATTGAAATATCATATTGTCCTCAACAAAAATATACATGTTTACCAATATCGTGTTTAAATTATTTTGTTACACAAAGAGTATCTTTGGATGTGTGTGTCAATGATATTGGCGGCGCCCCTGATGATGATTGTTGACATTGTTCTGAAATAAAAAGGAAGAATGCAAAATAGGGAAGTATTAGCTAACTCAAATGCATGATATTTTTTCTTTTAAGATGGAATGAATGATGTAATACTATATTACTTAGCTTTAAAAAACTATAATTTACTTGGGTAAAAAGACTTGCAACTTGAAGTTGTACATCCAATATTTTCTCCATTAGCTTTCTCTCTTATTCCATTCTTTCATGGTCTAGTTGAATCCTTCCCAACTCAATTTATCTCAATGTATGACTAAATATACACATGTTATTTTCGATTACCTCTTTCAAATCCCCATAAGATTTTATTTTTCTCTTCACATCTTTTCTCACAATTCCATTTTCATTCAAAGGGGTTTCTATCTTTGCTCCTTCCAAATTTTCAATGTTGATAGAAGGGATTTTTGATTTCCCTCTCGTGTGTTTATTAGAAGTAGAAGTGGTTGTATTAACCCCATATTTTCCATTAAAATCAATAACCTTGTAAGTTTTCTATGTAATGTGATCTATATCTTCATAGAAAGTACAAGTTGACAGTGTTTCCAGTGTTTTGTTTTCCAATTATTTCTCCTTCTTAAAGGTTTTTTAAAACTTGTTCATCTTGTATTTGCATTACTTCCCAGTGAATATTTTTCAACAAAATTCATTCAAAGCATCTACTATATTGTCCCAATGTTTCTTGCTGATATATCCATGATTTAAATGTTCACACAACTCTTCATAATTTATAATAAATGTTTTCACATTAGATTCTGACCACAACTCTTATTTGTATTCTTTCATCAAATTCTCTTTTTTCGATCTCTTTCATATGCATGGGTTATTGAAAATGTTATTTCTAATTTTGAATCGTCGATATCATCAAAAATATATGAAGAATTTAGATCGATTTGTGAATGTGGAATGCAAGGACCAAATTTATATGCACCACTTGTATTCTCTTACAAATTTGAGACACTATTTCCATCTAATTTTTGCATGTAGAAGTCCTTTACACGACATTTTCTTAGCTATGGTGAAAAAACCCATATTGTCTGCATAGTTTCTTTGAGTTGATTTGAAAACTTGTGATTCAAATCGTGAAAACAAGGAAAATGGTGATATTTCCATGTCCTGCAAATTTATTAGTTACTATAAACAATCATAAATGAAACAATTTACATACTCAATCTTTTATCTAAACTTAATTTCATTTTCCATTTTCTAAAAATAAATATACAAGGGGTCCTGCACTCTATAAAATTACATAATTAAATTATGTTGAGAACCATTGAAAAATGGTTAATTACCTACTAAAAAATGCAATATTTATAATCACTGTGAAATGGGTGTATAAAATGAAATTCTTCAAAACAAAATAACAATGTCTTTCCTCTTTTAATTTTTTAAAACTCTATTCTTCCCCCATTTGTGTATGTGCTCCTTGTTTTGGTGTGTTCGCCTTAAAAAAAGTATATAGTTTTCCATTTTATCGCATTAAAAACAGACGTTAACAGAGTTTGTGTGGATTAAAATTTAATATTTTACCACTTAATATTAAATGTAGTACGAAAAAATACTCTAAAGTGGTGGATTTTACATTACACGGTTTAATGGGCATTTAATGTTTAGGGAAGCGCAATATTAATTATGTAACATTTGACCTTACAAAAAAGTGTAATTGCTATTGTATTATAAATTTTTTTAATCTTTCCCCTACACTATGAAGTTTATGGATAAAACTATACATATGGTAGTACGATCTAAAATTAAGGTAACATTTTTTTATAACATAATTTTTAATGTATGAAAACTACAATTTGACATTGGTTGAGACTAAATTTAAAAATTTAATTGAAATTAAGTCTTTGATATTGAGAATTATTAATAAAAAACTACTTAGGATGTGTTACTTCTACTCAATATTATAAACAATTATTAACAACATAGATATAAAAATCTTAGAAACAATTAATACACATAATTGAATCAAATCATATACCACCATCATTAATAAAATAAAGTATAAATTGTTAAAAGTAAACTTATATTGTTAAAATATTATGTAGGAAATAAAATCTTAGAAATAATTAATACACACAATTGAATCAAAGCATATACCACCATCGTTAATAAAATAAAGACTAAAACTTGAACTCTATACCATAAAATAAGCATAGCTATACAATTAGAGAATTAAATACATGAATGATTTACTTTGACAAAATATTAATGGGCCTCAATTTAAGTCCAAAAGACCACTAGGATATAGACATTTGTTGACTGGAATGATAGGTGAAAATATACCCTTCGATATGCGAGTGATCCCTATTCTAAGTGTGAATCTGCACATTGTCTTGAAAATGCATGTACTTTGTTGTGAAAGGGATTGCACTTAGAAATGTGAGGGATCACACTTCTATGTGCGAGGGATCACACTTTGATGTGTGAGGGATATCACACTTCTTCGTGTGAGGGATCACACTTCACCGTGCGAGGAATTGAACTTGGTAAATATGTATGAGGCCATGCCTCTCTTACTCTATGATCAACTATCAATGTCACCTCCATGTGCGAGTTTTTAAAATTGGAATTGCGCTCGCTCGTAAATTGAAGTGCGATCGCCAACTTCTGGCCTCCCATTCTAGTCAATATTTGAATTTTAGAGTGTAAAAAAATAATTACGTCACAACGGCCACTAAGATATACAAGTATTGAAAGCCACAGGGGAAAGAAGCCAATAACTATGCATAAGCCAGTGAATGTGAGTGGTAATGTGTAGGATAGTACCACTAGTTGTAAAAATCAAAGTCAAAATTTATAACTTGTATACTAAGAATTTGGAAAAAAGGTATCCAATAAGATGAGTAAAATCAAGTCACATGTACAAAGCATCCAATAAAAAGGTGACACATCATTCGTCCATAAAAGGTGATTTCATTCACAAGCAAGGGCCAATATTAATTTTCTTTGTACTAACAAGTACCTATTTTTAATCCCTTAGAAATACTTTTTCAAAAAAATTTAAATGCACAAAAGAAAATTTGTGCATTATAAAAATATTAATATTACCCCTACAGTATGTGGTTTATAGGTAAAATTATACACATAACAATGTGATTTAAAGGGTGTAAAACAAATTTTTATATGTTTAAAGATTTGGATTAAATGAGGTTTTAAAGATGTTCATATAAGATGTATATTTTTATTTTCTCATTGTGATTTCAATTATCCATACTAATGTTAAATATTTTAGTGTTCTTTGTATTAATTTTCTCTTTTTATTTTGTGGCTATAGTTGAAAATGAACTCTATTTTTGAAGGAGCACATGTGGATTTACTATCCAAAGGTGTGAAAGTTATAGAGGGAATAATTTATCCATTTAAAGATATACTCAATTGTAAAGATGTGGGGTCCACCTTATTTGTTATCACACTAAGTATTGTATTGAATGGAAGAGCGAGACTCCCATACATAATTGATGATTTTGAAACCCTAGAAAAAATTGAAAACAAGGGATACTTTATCCCATGGGAAAGGAAGAAAATGATTAAACATGTGATTTCAAATGTTTTACATGTGGGGGGTGATGGAATTCAAAACATCATGAGAAGTGACTCAGAGGATACATTTAATGAGCATAAGGGTTTGAATTCTACTAGTGATAGCCATTGTTTCACAACTCCTAAAGACATGGATGAATTTTATACAACCTATGTGGTGCTAAAACATAAATGTCCTGAGAAATAAGGTAACACAACTGAAGGGTTTATATCTCTGGTACAAGAACAACATGTGATTTCAGGAGTGGTGTTGGGACCCACACACTTTGGTGTTTTTGTGGATAATATTATAACTACATGCAATGATTGTTATCCAAGTCTACAATGCAACAACAAAGTTTCCTGGCAAATAAAAAACTTAGTTTATCTAGAAACAAGAACTACACTTCGTGTGAATGGAAATTATGAACTAAGGAGCAACCACCAAATCAAATAATGAATTCAATTTGAAGTTCAATGGGGTTAGTGCCAATTTGATACATTTTTGTTCAAAAGAACACAAATTTGTTGCAGAAGCAACAATTACAAATGTCTATGAAGGAAACATAACACACTTTAAAAAATTAGATGGCAATACATTTGGGGTGCATGTTGATAAATTAATTATGCCTTTTTGTAAGGGTTGCTCCATATCAAAAGGATATCTCATCCAATGGCTTGCCAACCATTTGGCCCATCAAGATAGTTTCTTTATGGAAGTAAGGATAAAAGAAATTCTAGAAGAGTTGCTGGTATAAATGTGGAGTGCATTTGAAGATCCTTTGCCTCAACTAGTATACCCAAATTCACAGGAATCCTAAATATGTAATAGTAATGAAAATGTGAGAAAAAGACCTTACAACACCTGCAAACACCAAAAGGTAAATTCTACTCCATCTAGTACATCAAAGGAAATGGAAAATAATGAAAAATCAAGAGAACTAATTTTTGTATGAAGTTGAGAAAAAACCTTATTGCAAGGAAGGATGTCTCTCCAATCTATCTCTAAGTTCTTTCAATCACAGTTGGAATTTAACTCTAGATATGAATGAACCTGCCATAAAAAAACATTGTACTTACTACATTCACTACAAATGCTATCAGTTGTGATCAAGGTCAAACTTCAGAACATATTATAGATAAATTGAAGTTATGTGGAAGGGATTTATGTTAGAGTGCATGGTACAGATATTATGGAATCATGAAAATCACCTATTACATATACAAAAAATCTTAGGTTAATGGCGAGAGGAGGGAAATAAATGGAAATACATGAAAACAAAAAAATGCCAAACATTGTTGCAACTATTGCATTGATATCCAAAATGGTGGAGAGGAATTTTGATATATCCTCACATATGTATCATTCAGTGGGACAAGATGGTACTAAAGTAATAATGAAACTATTGCCAACATGTTATAGTTTTACTTACATACTACAAAATTGTAACAAGGTCCTTGTTATCCAAAATGAGCCCCTGCTTATTTTGGCTAACTTGCCTTCATTCTTTCCTTCCTTGTGATTTAAAATTCAATTTTCACACATTGTAAGCACTCAAAATATTCTAGAAATGGCTTCATCAGATAGGAATTTTTCTTCCCCTTTCCAGAAAGGTAAATGAAAGTCATCCTAAATCCTTGTATTTTTTGAGTTATGGCTCGGCGGAGTTAATAGTGAAAATTTTCCCTGGGCGGGTCTATGGAGGTAAGGAGGAAATTTTGCCAAGGAAATTTAGGCCTGTAGAGAGGAATAAGGAAAATTTTACAAGGAAAAAGCTTGGTAATGTTGGTGGAGGCATGGAGAGAAAATTAGAACTTATGCCCTTTTTGGAGGAAAAGGGCGCAAAGGAAAAATTTGGCCCGCGGGCTCCGACAAAGGGAAGAAATGGACTCGTGGGGCTAGGGAGAAATTTTGGAAACTTAGCCTTTTGGATAAAAAACACAAAGTCAAAATTTGGCCCGAAGGCTCCATGAAGGAAGAAAGGTAAAAAACTTGAGCCACACCTTAAAATTCCACAGTCTGAATCAAAGGAAAAAATGGAGCCATGTGTCACATCATCAACGCATCGGCGGGGATCAGGAGGATTTTGGAAAGTTTTGCCAAAGTGGTGAAAAGCTGCAAAGGAAAAAATGTTGAACCGCACCTCCATGCCAATTAGAAGATGCCACATGTCTCGGAGTTGGTGGGGCCACGAATATTTTTTGGAAAAATTTCCCAATTTGAAAAAAGAGGAAAAAGGGAGAATTTAGGCCCACGAACCCAAATTTTGCCCTAATTTTGCCCTGATTTTCGCCCTAAATCTTCAGAAGGCCATATCTTTCGATCCAGAGCTCGGATTTTCATGATTTTGGTATAAATGGAAAGATGTTGAGATCCTCTACATGATGGAAACTTCAATTTTAAATTTTTATGGATTTTTGTGGGAGAAAAATGGGAAAACGTCTCTGACATGGAAAAATGTACAGAAAATTGACCCCAACCACTAAAATTAATGAAGTACGGGCCTCTGTTTTCCTTCTCCAATAGCAATGTACGAATAAATGGGATTTGATGAGGGAAACCCATCATGTTTTCAAGATTAATTAAATGGATCTTGTTGGTGGTTGGAGTTTTAAAATTGATTTTCCTACATTTTCTCATTTCCTTCATTTTGTTCAGGCTGATAAAAGCCAGTTTTGGCTCATTTGTAAAAAAGGTTGTTCATCCTTCTTCTCTGCCTCTCCGTTCTTTTCTTCCCTAGGGTTGAAAATGGACTTTGAACCTCCTCCCCTACTCTGTAATGGCATTTTTTCCTCTTACTCGTGAAATTATGCACTGTGTAAATTTTGAGCAATAAAAAAACGTGTTTTGTGATGCATTTGTCCATCCTTGGCTCGTTTTCTTTGTTGTTTTCCTTACCTCTCTTCATTACATGGTATTTAATGCATGTTTGGATGTTCATTGCAGGTTTTGGAGTGTGTTCATGGAGTTTTTGGAACATTATTCTGTGTGAAATCCATATTTGGTCTGTGATACACTTTTCCATCCTTTCTATTGTTCACCTCTTCTTGTTCCATAACAGTTATGATAGATAATCAACACTTTCCTTCTTTGGTGTATCACCATTTTAGTGTAGGAATCTATTTTTCATTGTTTTCTTCCTCTCCTTGTCTCCTTGGAAGTTAGATTAGGCTAGATTAGCTTGGTTGCACTAGAATAGCTTATGGCAGGTAGTTTAGGAAGAGGAACCAACCTTCTCTGGAGAGCTTTCCCTATTTGCAAAGGTCCCACACTTTGGGAAAGCTTAATGTTTTGCAATCACACCAAATGAATTTTCCTTAGAAAATCAGATCCATAACTCATTTGGGGGTGCTGTGAATTTGCACTAACAGTTTTGGCACTCCCGGTGGGACCAAGAGGTCTTCCACTTCATTTTTTGCAGGTTGATGTGTTCTTGTTTAAAATTTTAGCCTTTGGAGGCATTTGCAAACACATCTGGTGACTCCATCTGATCAAAAACCCATCTCTGAAGTTTCAGACCTTCTTTCATTCATTTCCATTCCTTTTTCATTAATTCTTCTTTCCATCCCTTTCACTCTATTCCATTCTATGAATTTGTGCAATCATGACTTCATTTCCATCATGGAATTCACATTTATAGCAGCAGCAGTACATTCCACCTCCAATGTGCTTTACAACTCCTTCAAATCAGCATTTTGAGCAGATTCAAGATCAACATGCTTACCCATATGAGAAGTAGTGTCAAAATTAGTTTGGCTATGGAGCTTTCCAAGAGCAGGGGTATGCCATACAATGAAGAAAATCAAATGCAAGATGTTGGTTTGTTGGAAAAGATCCAAAAAATGGAGATTGGCATGGTGCAATCAAGAGCAACAACTCAAATGAAGGCTTTCAGAATTGGTTGCAGGGCACCTTGTCCATGGGTTGGCCCTTTTCCAAGACACTTCAGCCCTTAGGAGAAGCTAGACTTCATGGTGGAGATGTTGCCCCAACTTGCACAATGGACTGAAGAGATAGAGGCCTATGAATTTGGTGCTGAGCAACCTTGTCAATGGGTAAGTTCTACACCATCATCTAGCTTTTCTCTTTCCATTCCTCAAGCAACACCATCTCATTTTGAATGCCAAATTCCAAATCCAGCCCATGCTGCTCCAAGTGTTGAAATCCATTTCTCCATCCCCTAGTTCTTCCATCCTCATCTCAGTTCTTCTGTCCTTTTCCCTTCCAAAGAGCCAAATCATCCCCTCCAAAGAAACAAGAAGTTCCACCTCCCTCCCCACCACAAACAATTGAAAGAACTAGTTGAGTCACAACCCACCCCTCCTCTTGCATTCCTAAATCCATGTTGGGAAGATGAAAATCAGAAAACTAGTCAAGGAGAACAACAGAAAAGAAGAGCTAAACAAAGAATGAAAATATCAAAAGTTTATTGAACTTGGCTCTAAAATTTGGGATTACAAAGATCCCCTTGATGGTTAAGCCAAAGGAGGAGGTGGAAGTTGAAGAAGTGGTGGCCAAGGCTGATTTTATAGCAGCAGTGGGGTAAGAAAACCAGTCAGTCTATTTGTTCTGAGTGTAGTGTCCATGTTGGCACATAATTTGAAGAAAATGCTGATCTAATCCAAGCTGCACAACCAGTCAACAAGGAGTAAGAACAATCAGCTCCAAGTCCCATTGAAGAGGAGCAACTAGAAGAGATCAAATCAGAATTGGAAGCCAGATGAAGGAAGCATTATTGAATGAATTTTTGCTTTCATTTGAAGGGCCTAATTTGATTGATGAAGCCATTATGGAGGTGAAAAAAAATTCCAAAGGACATTGAATTATGAGCAAAATGCACAAGAAACTTCATAGTTTCTCTCCCACTTCATCTCTCCAAAAATCTGATTTTTTGGATGAGTTCGAGCTGCCAAGTTTCATGTTTGAAAATGAAGTTACACATGGTGAAGAAAATGTAGATTTGAAGGCACCATACAAGAGGAAGAGACTTTGTTACAGCAGGACATTGAAGAGTTTGATTGGCTTATCAGACTTAGAAGAATGTTTTGATGAGAAAGAGCCTATAGAAATTGCAACTTTTCCTTCTTCATCATTCATTCTTCAACCACAAGAATCTGCTTCCATGGAAGAGAACATGCAAGCACCACCTGTAGTTTGCAACATTCCTCTTGAATCAAATTTGGAAGAATTTGATCTTCCAAAAGCTACAATGGAGGAACTCCAGAGCCAATAATGTATTGCAGTAGGTTACAATAATGCAAAACTAACTTCATTGGATGTTGCAATCAATAATGATGAGCTGCATATTATAGAAGAGTTCCATACTACCATGAAGGAAGGAAAAGAGCAGAAGAACTTCACCACTTCTTCCATGCCATTCAATCAAGAAGGTTTGCAAGAAGACTCCATTTTTGGAGTTAGAATTTCAAAGAAATGGGCACATCCAAAGGATCATACCTTGCCCAATCAGGTACTTGGCTTCATTGGAGCCAAAGGAGGAACCACAACCAGTCATGCTTGATTCTAAGCATGAGGATGTTATGCTAAAGTACCAAGGATCAACTGTAATACCTCTTTAATCCAAATGTCAGAGCAAATAAAAGAGGTATTCAATTTGTTTTTAGTTGACACCTTGATGATTTGGGTGGAGGACCAGATTCTTCTTAGTTTTCCTCTCATACTAACAGCCATGATTAGCTCCAAATCATTTGCATGGCTGCCAATTTTGAAGAAAGGAAGCTATTTTTCACAACCAGTTGCAGGGTTTGTTTAGCCCACCTTTGCTTCCAGTTAGAGTAGTGTAGGTAGGTTTGTTTTCAGTAGAATAAGTGCTTGTGCACACTCTGCATATCCCACTTGGGGTATGTATGATTTCCATTTTTATACATAGTTGTTTGGTGTTGTTTTGGTTTCACTTGCACAGTGCATTTAGTGGCTTTTGGTGAAGATCAACTCCAAGTTTCAGTGGGTTTCCAAGTGGCTCAGAGGTCATATTTTCATAGTGCAGATCAGAAGTTAATTATCAGAATTGACTCCATGCCCAATGGATGCTTCAAACGGCCACTAATCATTCATCTAGCAGGTAGATGACCCCTATGAGTCACCAAAATTGTTATCCAAAATGAGCCCTTGCTTATTTTGGCTAACTTGCCTTCATTCTTTCCTTCCTTGTGCTTCAAATTCAATTTTTACACATTGTAAGCACTCAAAAGATTCTGGAAATGGCTTCATCAGATAGGATTTTTCTTCCCCTTTCCAGAAAGGTAAAAAAGTCCTCCTAACTCCTTATATGTTTTGAGTTATGGCTCAGCGGAGTTAACCAGGGAAAATTTGCCTTAGGTGGGTCCATGGAGCCCTTTGGGAGGAAATTTTGCCAAGGAATCTTGGGCCGGCAGAGTGGAAGAAGGAAAATTTTCCAAGGAAAATTGGCAGGTTGGTGGAGGCACAGAGATAAATTTGGAACTTAGCCATTTTTTTTGGAAAAAGGGTGCAAAGGAAATATTTGGCCCGCGGGCTCGAAAAAGGGAAGAAATGGACTCGCAGGGCTCAGGGAGGAATTTGTGACACTTGGCCTTTTGGCTAAAGCGGAAGTCAGGGCGTTGGAAGTCAAAATTAATTGTCACCACATGCCCATAAAGGAGAAAGGTAAAAAACTTGAGCCACACCCCTACGTTGAATCAGAAGGTGCCATGTGTCCATTGATCGGCGAGGATTAGGGAAGACGGGAAAATTTTGGAATTGTTGCCAAAGTGGTGAAAAGAGAAAAGGCAAAAATGGAACCACAGGTCTCCATGCCAAATCAAAAGATGCCACATGTCTCGGAGTGGTGGAGGCCGTGGAGATTTTTTGGAAAAATTTCCCAATTTGAAAAAAAGAGGGAAAAAGGGAGAATTTTGGCCTGCGAACCCGAATTTTGCCCTAATTTTGCCATTTTTTGCCCTAAATCTTCAGAAGGCCATATCTTTCGATCCAGAGCTCAGATTTTCATGATTTTTTTATCAATGGAAATCTGTTGAAATCCTCTACATGATGGATAATTCAATTTTAAATTTTGATGGATTTTTGTGGGAGAAAATGGGAAAATGTCTCTAGCATGGGAAAATTTACAGAAAACGACCCCAACCACCAAAATTAATGAAGTATGGAACTCTGTTTTGCTCTACAAAGCAATGTACGATGAAGTATGGGATTTTTCATGGAAAACCATCATTTTTCAGGCTAATTGAATGGATCTTATCGGTGGTTGGAGTTTTAAAATTGATTTGCCCATGTTTTTCACCATTTCCTTCATTTTGTTTGAGCATGATAAAAGCCAGTTTTGGCTCATTTGTAACAAAGGTTGTTTATCCTTCTTCTCTGCCTCTCCCTTCTTTTCTTCCCTAGGGTTGAAAATGGATTTTGAACCTCCTCCTCTACTATGTAATGGAATTTTTTCCTCTTACTCATGAAATGATGCACTGTGTAAATTCTGAGCAATAAAAAAACATGTTTTGTGATGCATTTGTCCATCCTTGGCTCATTTTCTTTGTTGTTTTCCTTATCTCTCTTCATTACAGGGTATTTGTGCATGTTTGGATGTTCATTGCAGGTTTTGGAGTTGTGTTCATGGAGTTTTAGAACATCTTCTATGTGAAATCCATCTTTGGTCTGTGACGCACTTGTCCATCCTTTCCATTACTCACCTCTTCTTTTTCCATGGCAGTTTTGATAGATAATCAACAATTTCCTTCTCTGGTGTATCACCATTTTAGTGTAGGCTCTGTTTTTCCTTGTTTTCTTCCTCTCCTTGTCTCCTTGGAAGTTAGATTAGGTTAGATTAGGTTTCCTACACTGGAATAGCTTGTGGCAGGTATTTTAGGAAGAGGAACCATCCTTCTCTGGAGAGTTTTCCCCATTTGCAAAGGTCCCACACTTTGGGAAAGATCAATGTTGTGCAATCACACCAAATGACTTTTCTTTAGAAAAGCAAATCCATAACTCATTTGGGGGTGCTGTGAATTTGCACTAATATTCATTTCACTGTAGGGCCTTACTTAAACGTCATAGATAAATCTTAGAAAAATATGGCAATAACCTTTCTCTTATGTTTCAATCACCAAGAATAACTTGTTTGGAAAATGTGACGAGTACACAGAGCTTAAGAAAAAATGTGCAGTGATATTATGTCTAGAAACACTAAGACAAATAGATCAACACCAAAAATGACACAATGACTACTTTTGAAGTTGTCATGCAACTTACTATGCATGTAGAGTGCAATCACAACAAAATACTAATAGCTATTTGAGCATTGTGCATGACAAAATGGAAAAAATTAAAACTACATTACCAATGATGAGCAAAAAAGCAAAATCAATAAGCAATGCTATTAATCTCCCCATCACCTTGATTGGAATGATGACACATGGGCACAAAATGGGTTGTTTTCTAGCACTTTGGGCTCCCTTTTGTTGAGTGAGGAGAAAACTTCACAATAACATCATTGACACTATGTATCCAGAAGCTAGAAGAACCACTTACAAATCAGTATGGTGATTTGTTATATAGTAGTGGGACATCAAAACACCCATTACATGATGCAATTTTGTAAAATTATGCATATGACAAGTGCAAGGAATACAAGTAAAAAAATGATGGTGCTCATACAACTAATACTATAAGCAATTTTTCAAGTTTAGTTAGAAAACAACCACCAACGCTCTACTTGCAACTAGATAATGTTGCAAGTGACAACAAAAATAACACATTGTTTGCATTTGCATCTATGCTGACAGCTAGAAGGGGTTTCAACACAGTGTATGTGAGTTTTATTTTATTGGGTCACACACATGAAGACATAGATAGGACATTCGATCGATTATCAATAACATTGTGCAAATTGGATACATTCTCTTTTCCAAAAATAATGGACACTTACACAACATACTAAGAGGATTCCAACACATTCACTCTATACCTTACCAAGGAAGTCTATGAATTTAAGGACTTTGTGGAACCAAACTTGCTAGATGGTAACCAAAAGATCGTTGGTATCAACAAACAAAAGATGTTTAAATTCTATGTCAAAGAAAACAAGCCCATCATGGAGTTAAAAACATCAATATTGGATTTTGTCTGGTCACACTCAATTGAGATCTAGAAAACAATGGATGGGAAACCTTTCTTTCCTAAAGGGGATCCTCCATTGGCACCCTTCAAAGAACCCAAAGAGATGGCAGCCGTGTAGAGAGGCATTCATGCATACATCACACATTGGGAAAAGAGTTCAAAAGATGGTGGAGAAGCCCACTATGTTCCAAATATTTCATATTGGAAAAATGTTCTACGTGCCCTAGAGAATCCCTTTGTCAATTGTAACATGATGAGAAGAGATTTTTTTTTACCAAAAATAATTCAAGATAGCGTAATGAATGATCAGATAATAGGTACAACATGTCTTGACATGGATAACAACTATTGTCAAAATGTCATTTCAAATAAGGATATATATTTTGTACCTATTTGTGATAGGCCTCGAGAGGAATTCAACCCAATAGTGGATGTGAATGTTGGGAAGATGATACTTAGTAATACCAGTTGATGATAATGTACCTATATGGATGGTCAAGGAAAAACTAAAACTAATACAAGATGTTCACACAAACACTCAAAAGATAAGGGTACACTAGTGGGAATCCACATGAAAATGAAATATAGAAAAAAAAGGTACGGGGAATGCATGTTAAAAAATAAATGGTGGAAAAATCAAGGGACACATCAGATATTGATATAAACAACGTCATATGGGCATGGATTCCAAACAATACATGGAAAGGAGTTCAAATTAAAATATAAAGTCGGGGTCATGAAGCTATCCAATGATACCTTGCAGAAATTCAAGAACAATAATTAATACCCTTGTGAGGGATCAATGCTTATGTAATTTTCTTGAAGGATTGATTGCCTATGGAAATACATTTTCAAATCCATTTCCTTAAAACAACTTATTTAATGTAATTCTTAACTCTTTGTTGTTCTTTATCATTTACAAAAGGGAAAATCATAAAATTAGTTGACTTTATCACACACAACATGCATAATTACAATATCATAGTATTTTTTATATAGATTTATATAAAAATTATATCAATATATAATATACATAAAATATTAAATAAATACAAATTTGAAGTATTTCAATAACTAATATTTTTTACTTTTTAAAGGGAAATATTGTAAAATTACCGTCACCAAAAAATTTCTTGACAGGTATAAAAGGCTGTCAAATTTAACCCCTGGGCTAATGTGACTTTGTGGCACCTAGGCTTATGTAACTTAGCGGACACTATTTTTATGTAGCATAGGGGTTGGTGGGCTTATGAAACTTGCTATGGGTAGGCTGGTGTAACTTTCCAACCTCTAGGATTATTTCACCTAGATGAATCTACTCTTGTGTAAATTAGCGGCCACTAGGCTTATGTAAGTTAGCAACCTATACGCTAATGTCAGATAACTGCCACTAGGTTTATCTAATTTAACAACCTATATGATTATGTAAGATAGTGACCACTAGGATTATTGTGGTATTATGTAACTTAGAGGTTGAAAGGCTTATGTAACTTAGTGGCCACAAGGTAAATGTATCTTAGTGGCCACAAGGTAGATGTAACTTTGATCCCGCTAGGCTGATTTCACCTAGAATGCACTTTCATCATGTAAGTTAGCAACCACAAGGCTTATGTAAGATATTGGCTGCTTGGATTATGTGGGGGATTCAAATAATAACAAACAAGAAATCCTAAAATAGTGAAAATAAAATCCAAAACTCAGGATTTATAAATTCGATTACAATAGTGGTTATATTCCCTATTCCCCCTATTCCCATTATTCCAATTGTAAATGCTGGCACTTAATCTTGAAAATTCTCATACTTTGTCATTTGAGCTATCACACTTCGTTGTGTGAGGGATCACACTTCAATATGCAAGTGATTGCTATTCCAAGTGCTAATTCGCACTTCATTTTGAAAATGCACGTACTTTTTCATGTAAGGTATCAAAATTCAGAGTGAGAGGGATCATACTTCTTCATTTCATGGGTCACACTTTATCATGTGATGAATCACAATTCGTAGAGGTACAAGGCCATAACTCTCTTGCACTATGATGAGCTAGCACTGCCACGTCCAAGTGTGAGTTTTTGAACTTGAAATTGTGCTCACTTGCACATTGAAGTGTGATCACCAACTTGTAACCTCCCATTAGAGTCAATATTTGAATTTTATCATGTAAAACAAGAACTACATCACAACAGCCACTAGGCTATACAACTTTTGAAATACATAGGGGAAATAAGCCACTGACTGTGAGTGGTAATGTGTAGTATAATACCACTAGTTGTAAACAATGAATTCAACATTTATAACTTTTAAACTAGTTTTTTTTTAAAAGGTAGCCAAAGAACACAAATAAATCAAGTCACACGTACAAATCAGCCAATAAAAAGATGTAACTTTGACCCCACTAGGCTGATTTCACCTAGCATGTGCTTTCATGATGTTAGTTAGCAACCACTAGGCTTATTGAAGATAGTGGCTACGAGGCTTATGTAAGATAGCGACCACTTAGCTTATATAAGATAGTGGTCATTTGGTTTATGTAATATAAAGGTCACTTGGCTATATATAAGATATCAGTTGCTTGGATTATGTGGGGGATTCAAATAATAACAAAATAAAAATCCTAAAATAGTGAAACTAAAATAAAAAAATTAGGATTTATAAATTGGATTATAATAGTGGTGAACTTGGAATCCAAAATAACGCTATTGGAATCCAATATTAGCCAAATTGGAATCCAATAATAGTGATATTGGATTCCAATAAAAGTGAAATTAGAGCTAGAATAATTCCAATAATGACAATATTGGAATCCAATATTGCTACAATTGGATTCCAATAATAGTAATAATGGAATCCAATATAGACAAAAAATGGAATCCAATATATGGAAAAAAAGAGATGGATTTATTCCAATAATTGAAATATTGGAGTCTTAATTCACTGGAATATGCCCAAATTTAGTGAAATAAGTGTTATATTTCATTGTAATGATTTGGAATTATTTGGTCTTCCATCACTTTCCTATTTATGGCCTTGAATATGGTCACCACGACTCTGTTCATGGTATATTTCTTAAAAACAAGTTTCTCTTTCTAGGTGGGAACCCCATAATCATTACATCCACCTCCTTATGTACATATTGGAACCATGCTAAGGGTCCACCAATGTCACTTGTACACTCTTCATCCCCTCTTACGGGGTTCACCTAGCTATCCCCAACTCTTCCATAAAAAGTCAAAATTCCCAGATGCTCATCTTAAAAGCTATCTTACACAAAGAAAATAGGCTACTCCCTCGAAGAATAATTATTCATAATGAAAAATTAAAATTCATAGATTGATCACTTGAAGGACAACTATCATGTATATTCTATCCTTTCATTTATAACAAAAAATAAAATATCCAAAAGTTAAAATCTAAATGTCTACCACTCCCTCAAAGGATGGATACCATATCATAATTTGACATTGAAGGCTTCCTGTATTTATCATCAATTTATCTAATAAAAATAAAAAGTTTAAATTTCAAAAGCAAGCATCCCAAGAAAACTTCCTACATTGATCAGATTCCTCATCTATACAAAACTTCCCACATTAATCGGTTTGCACCATGTTTCTCAGAGATAGGACAAAGACCTAGGGACAATCACCTAAGGATAACTTACTTCTTGCATGCAATTTAAATCTAAAACCTTTTTTTGTATCGACATTAGGTCCATAAGTCCAACTTCTATACTTTCCCTTGTGACCCTTGGGATTACTAATTACCGATGGTTATCTGTTAACACCTGCTATAAGATGTGGGTGCATTGCCTTTATTGGTTCCTCTTATTTTTTACCTCCAATCCAATTTTAAGAATTCATTCTTTATGCTCCTTGCTACGAGGAAGTTTCATTCATCTCTTTTCAATCACCTTTTATCAAGGTCAGTGCCTCTCCTTCAACTATTCATTCATTATTTTTGATCTATCCTTGACCTATTCATATAAATCCATCATATACTCTTATCCACATCACATCATCTATATCCACTATTAATAATATCTAAAATCTATCTATCCATTTTCATCACATCTATTTACCATCTATATAAACCATAAAATGACATCATAATAAAATCCATAATCATTATACAACATCCAAATCTAAGATAAGCATAATCACATCCATAATCATTATACAATATCTAAATCTAACATAAACATCATCATGAAAGCCATAAATCAACACATGACACATGATAAATCATGAAAAAATCACACACACATATATATATATATATATATATATATATATATATATAATATATGTTGGTGAGAATTTATTTTGGGTGGACAAACTAGGTATCTCCACCAATGCTCACGGGGCTATGCCCCTCTGCATTGAATGGTATAGATCCCATTATTGACAGTAAACTAATCATTATCCTATCTAAATGTTGTGGGTGGCCATATTGGTCGGGGATTACACAAGGACACTCCACTAAACTTGTGGAAAAGTGCTTCTACGGGGGTACAAGGGAGGAAACGACAACAATGAAGGGAAAATGGGGGGATATTATGCAAGGATTATTATTTCCGTAAGTAGATTACAAAGTTCACACCCAATAACCAAAGTAGTTCAACCTTCAATATAGAGGAAAGCACAATGAAGCTAGCATGACCAATGAATTAAGACACCGAGTTTTTACATTCATCTATTGAGGACACCAAGTTCCTCTCCAATTCAATACATGATCAACTATGCTTGCAAATTTCATGAAAGAGAGAAATAGAGTAAAAAATAGAAAGGGAAATAGAAGAAGTGTAGCTTTTTTTCCATGTGTAGTGATGAATATAAAGCATCAACCAAGCTATCACAATGCTACATAGTAAGAGTTCTTCCAAAATCTGGAATCTTTGGAGTGGAAATTCCATCCTAATTTATAGTAATATGAATTGTCTTTTCACCTCCCTCACATGACTCTTTGTTTCCATATTCCACTCGTGACCTTTCATTTTCCATGAATTAAGTATTTCTCTTATAATTCTGAGAAAATACTTTTTACAATTTTAAAATAGGTCACTTAAGTGAGTAGGATGAAATACAATGATGATGCATAACTAAGAATTAGAATGGAGAGAGAAATAAGAGAGGGAAAGACAGGAAGAGGGAAGGGATGAAGGGGAAAAAACTCCTCATGAATAAATGCTTTGAATGCCTTGATGCAGTCATGAAATTTGAGCAAAGATTTCGGCCACTGGTGATCTTCTACATTGATGAAGATTTATACCTTGAATAACTTTGAATAATTTTACCAATCTAGTGATGACCACAATATTTATGATGAAAAAACATCCTAGACCACAGAATGAGTGTTTAGGAACACTGTTATGAGGTTTTCCACTGCTAGCTTGAGATGAAAACATATAATGCCCACGATGACCCTCCTTAAAACTTGGTTGATGAACTCCTTGACTCATTGAAAACATTATGATCAAATCTCTTTGAATCACCTAGATCCTTAAGTGAAGAAGATGAATTCAAATGATGTTCTTTGTGATTCCCTTCTTTGTAATATGAGATGATCATTCCAAACCATGAAAAATTGCCTTCTCTTCATGATTGCTTACACCTGAGAAACTAGACCAACCTATGCACTTGAAATTCATGTTTCCTTGACACTTACTATATTTGTAAAGGACAACTTACTATCTTTAGTAAGTGTCAGAGTTTTCCTTTTTGGACTCCAAATGGTGATATCGACCTTAATGATTATCCCTTAAAGTCTCGTTGTGCCAAACAACCCTTTGAGAATAACCTGTTATGTTTAGTAAGTAAACATGAGGTAACTTAATATTTTTCATTAGTGTCATAGTTAACTTTTACCAACCTCAAATGGCTATGATAGCTTGAATTATTTCTTCTTACTGTGTTCCTCTCACCTTTTGGACAAACTGCCTATTCATAATAGGGGCTTGTGGAACCACTTACTATTTTTAGTAAGTGTCAATTGTGAGCCGAGATGACCTTTTTGATTACTTTGCCTACGATACTCCCTCTTTGTTCACCGCCTTCTTCATAGCCTCTTTAAATGGTGGCTTACTTGAAGTAATAGATCCCTATGTAGGAAGGCATGCTATTTTTAGTAAGTACACAACATATTTCAGATTGCAACAAAACAAGTCTTGAAACTCTGGGTTTTATTCCAGTGTTCCACGCTCCACATTTTGAGTAATTCCTTCACCTAAACAAGTGGGAAAATGAGATTTTTTTTGGAAGGGAAATAATATTGAAAAAAACATAGCCCTCCATATCTGTAAGAAAATAGGTACTACATGGCATGAAAACTAGTTTACGTGAAACTAGATTTTTCAATGATCATTCCCTCTAATTTTCGTGCGATTTCACCAACTGGAGTCCTAAGAAGTGAAGAGTTAGCTTGGTTCCTTTTTCATAGATGTTATTCATGTGACAGGGAAGAAATGTGATGAAAACTTAGTCCTCAATATCCCCATAAAAATAGGGACTTCATGGCACAAAAAATAGTTCACGTAAAACTAGATTTCTCAATGATCATTCCCTCCAATTTTCACACGAATTCACTCACTAGAACCCTGAGAAGTGGAGAGCTAGCTCGCTGATTTTTTCCACCACTATGTCATGGCATCCATTAATGGAGCTTGAAATTTACAGGTCTAGTGTTTTTCTCTGTTCATGATGAATTCAACTCCATTGCGATAGGTTTTTGCTTCTTGTCTCACTGGTGAAAGTTCTCTTCGATCCGGTTGCCGTTTTGACGAGAAATTGAGCTTTGTTCTTTGTGGAGCTGGAAGTGAAATTTCTTCACTATGAGAATTCATTGCTATGAATGGTAGGTTTAATGGTGATTTTTTAATGGCCTTCAAGAGTGAAGAACTTAGCAACATATGGTTCTTCGTTCCGTGCACTGGCTTACAAGATATGTTTGAATCTTCGTCTCACGGAAATGGATGTTTCTAAAGAATTCCTTCACTCTTCTCTTTTGTTCTTCATTCCTCTGGATCTTTCGATCAATATATTCTTTGAAACCTATGCATATTCATAGAGTGGAATGTTTTTCTTCCATGGTGGAGCTGGTTTGGAGCAACAATGGTGGACTGAGGTGCTCTCTGTAACTTTTCTTCTAGCAATGAGAAACAACAAGAAGCGGCAAACAATTAGATTTTTTTTCAAATTTTTGAGTTTGAGTTGGGTGAATTTTCATGTCCCTAACACCCCTCACCTCAAAGGGATTGAAGGACATCAATTTTTATAGTGCGCCTCAGCTTGACATGTGGTTGAGATCCTACGACAGGGGATTAAAGCTAAAAAAGTAGCTTTAAAGCACCTGAAGGGATGAGAAGCGATTGCATGAGTAACCTTGAGGAATTATGAGGTTTGAGAAAATTGTTTCATACCTGATTTCCCACACCTCAAAGGTATATGAGGGACATCATTTTTCATGGCACGCCAAGCAATGACATGTGGCAGTGATCCAACAGTGAAGGCTTTGAGCTCCCACAAGCACTCGGAGGCTGAATTGGTGATCTTAGAGGTTGCATGAGGGTCTAGAGGGGTTATGGGGGATACACAAATTTTATTGACCTTGATGTATCTAACCTTGAGGGATGTAAGGGACACAAAATTGTGCTAGACTCTAGGAGATGACACGTGTCCTCATCAAAATTTGACTAACTCTCGAACTTGTTACAAGAGGGCAACTTGAAATGGCAATAATGTGAGCTCCTGATGGATGTTTTTGATATAATTTTATATGATCATGACTGAAAATGGAATTTTGAATCCAATAGTGTGGGTCTTAGGTATTGATTTTGTAATTTGATCCCTAAAAACTCGGAGCTGGTATCTAGTACTCCACCTGTGTATGAGAAAATCATATTTCATATCGATTGCACCAAAGTGTTGTGAAAAAAAATAATTTCACCATATTATAGGGCTTGTAATTACCTTTCTGAATATTTTTTGTTTTTCTCATAGCTCCATCCGGAGCTCCCGAAATTGAATTTGGAAGATCAACAACTAGTTTTGCCTCTGAACCTTAATTTTAGTGAAATTGTCCCAGCTTCTCTGTATCCTTCCTGAATATTCCTAAATAAATTCCATGATGTTAATATGCAGTTGTTCACCTCCATGTCTAGTTCAGATTTTCTGTTCTGCTCCATGGGTTTGCTACAGTCCTAGGAAGGCCAGTGATAGCCCTTCCCAACACTGCCTAGAGATAACATTTTTCAAGAAATCCTAAAATCACCTAGGGGGATTGACTTGAATTTCCTAATTCACCTATGGGGATATGATAACATCAATTGGGAGGTGAATAGACTAACTGGGTAGACCAGGGGTGCCTCAAAATGATAAAACATAAAAAATTTGGTACAGGGGTATCGTTGTCATGCTTGGAAATTATCAATTTCCTTGTTGCACATTTGCACAAAAACAATATATATATATATATATATATATATATATATATATATATCATCTAAATTCATTAATACATCCATGACAGGCCATTAAGGGTCCTGTCTCAAAGCTGATATATCATCAAAATCTGTAAATTGTACATTTGATAATCTCAAATATTTCCCCCTTGGGACAAGTTTCTGGGAATCTCTCTGATTAGCATCTCCACTATCAAGACCTAGACCTCGTCTTAGCTAAGCCATACTAGATGTTCTTCTAAATGACATTGGTCTTGTTGTGTCTCCCATTCCCCACTGCTCAACAAGATACACTACATATCTTTGCATCTCTTTTAGCCTCAATATCACTATGTTATCATAATAGCGTGCCTCTATAGTTAATTCCTTGTAATTTTCTAAGGGAACATTACTTGATGAGGCCACCATGCTAGCTCCCTATGATGCCACTAGTGCCCCACTCTTTGAATCTGCTACTAATATAGGACTTAGGTCTCTAAATCTGGCTCTTTAGGCCTCCCTCTACCTCCTATATCTATCACATTGCTGAAAAGTGAGGTCCCTCTCGTGACATAATGCTATAGCCTTTTAATGCGTTGTCTCTCTCTCCTAGGGAATTATGTCCCTATCCAGACAGGATGTGTTGCAGTTTGCATGTAAGTGGGACATCTCCACGGAATCCCCTCTATCTCCATCCTCATCACCCCTAGGTGCTAGATTCTCCTCCTCTGTTAGAACCTTCTCCTCATCTAGTCCCACCTCGGCCCTCTCCTCTAGCACATGAAGTGCCCATGCCATTGTCATCCACTGTAAAAATCCAACCACAAATATAATATCATCATCCTTGTCCCATTGATTACCTGTCTCCTCTAGTGGGTTGGCCATCACAAGACTAGGAAATTCCCTCTCTGGCTCATCTCATTTATATCTCATAGGATATCTAGGTATAGTCTACACTACCCAAATTTTCCACATATCTCATGGAAACTCTACCCCATCCATCATGTTAGGTTTTCTCCCTATACCCATCTAGTCCTCCTCATCCCCACTAATTCCACATCTACCCTAATCCACACAGAAAATTTAAGCTATGTCTACCATGTAATCCGATGCACGTACAAATCTGCCAATCTTTTTGTATACAGCTCCTCACCTCTCTCCACCTACCCCCATGAGCTTGATCTACTTACCATCTCAAAAATACAACTTCTAGATATATATGGTCCCATGTGGACCATTTAAGCCTTGGTGGTCTAATCACAACTATATGCTCATACTCCTATAAGTGTAACAAGAATCCAACTTCTAACATCAACCTCCTCTCAGTCATATACATCCATAGCTCGTGATAGACCTATACTAACAAGGAAAACCCAAAAGTAAATATTGTTTGATGTTATACATTATCTATGAGAACTCTAACTAATGTCTATAGGAATATAGCTCCCTCTGAATCTTGTAATGCATAGCTAGAAATGGCCATCATCACTATACATATCAACCTACTCCTTACCACACCACACTCATATCTTGTCTCTATATGAAATGACATAGAAGTAAATGTGATTAGTGGGTCATTATCTCCAAATATCCGTGTTAATTTTCCTGATCTACTATCAACAATAATTGGTTCTATCGGCTCCCCCTATTTTGGCATCCTCAAGATATGGTATACATCCTCAAGTGGGACTGTAAACTCTCAAGTCCTAAACAAAAATGTGCTAGTATGCACATCCTATCTATCCACTAAAGTGATCATCAATCCTACATCTCATGGAATCCTCTGGTAATATCAAAATCCACCTAACCAAACTATGGCTAAGTGATCCCAGTTGGCGTCGATCACATCTCCTCTAATATGGTCATATAAAATGGGAACTCTATCTCTGAGATGTAAAGTTTCCATCCTGAAAATGCCATCAAAAAAATCAATCATTAACACACCATGACTAAACTCATATCCTTCATCATCTAAAATAAATAATTTCACATTTTATCCCTAGTCGATTCTGACCTAGGTTGTGTCGATGCCTTCTTGTTTGGGTTGCTACCTTAGTAGGCTTGGTCGATGGCGACTTCCCCTTATACTAACCCCCAAAATAAAAAAAACACAAAAATAAATAAAAACATTAAAAATGATTTTAAAATAGGCTCAGGTTTAGGCACTTACCATCCCTGGAGTCCTCTGGTGCTTCATCGTAGCTCCACTCGCATCCATCTCACTCAAAATATCCATTCCCTTTTTCCTGATCTCTTGATCATCAACTTAAGTAGTGCAAATGAGCTTATTAGACCAACCTATGGGATTATATACCCCACCGACTATGGTCTTCGGTGATCCCCTTGGGTTTTTGTCACTTTAGCCTTAGTCGTCACCGACTGTCCTTGGTCTCCGTAGACCTCAGCTTACCTTTCGATCAATGTTTCGTCTTTCCTTCTTCTGATCAATCCTTGCTTTCCAAATTATATTTTTTTTCCAATTTTTTCTTTTGTGTTTCTTATAATACACCTTTATTTTTCCCACCAGGCTTAGCTATCTAGCTCATCTTTCATTTTGCATCAAGTACCTTGACTTTATGGCCATCTTCATGTTCCCTCTTGGGGCACCCATTATTTTACTCTTATTTTTCCTACCTAGATATATCTTTTCGATTCCTCCTATATTTAGGATATCACATTCTCTTTTTCTCCATAATTCTCATTTTTCTTTTGACCCTTGTCTAAACAATATTCATATTTGTTTGCGCATATTTGATGTTTTCCTTTTGACCCCTTGGTCATACGGCTTGCACATCCATTTGCGTGGATTACCCTAGGATTCCCTCCATATTGAAGTGGTTTTTTCTAACTCATAGTTCTGTAGGACATTTCCATTTTCTCCATTGAGGTCATACATTTTCCCCTACTGAAATGATTCCCAAATCACCGCCATATTTTTTGTTTACTTTTTATTATTTATTTTTCTTCATCTGGTATACTCTTATGTCACCATATTATTTTTCTCATCCTTTCCACCCTTTCTTTTCTCATTTATCTCTTTCAAATTCGTGATTTAATTCCCCTTTGTGTCATTGATCCCTAGTTTAAGGGGGGAACATGTCATCAATCATCTATTCATCTTTTCCTCATTTTTTTCTCATGGGTTGCATAATATGAACCACTCGAAAAAAGGGGAAAATGTAGAAACCAAATTTTGTTATCACTACACCCATCCCATGTTGGATCCCTCCCTGGTGTCATAATTTTCTACGTACATACCTCTCTTCCCATTTGAATTCCCCTTCAATTATAAATTCAATTTATCCCCTTAATCATTATTTTCCTTCTTAAATTCTTAAAAATGACCCCCTTAATTAATCATCCCTAATAATATTTAATTACTTCTAAACCTTCATCGTAATTCATTTAATAAATTCTCCATTTTATCCTTCCTAGGCCCTCATTTAATAAATTCACCTCCCTTTTTTACTTTATTTGATATTTTCAACCTTCCACCTACCCATTTATCCATCCTAAGAAGACCTAACTCATCTCCACCTTTCAAAACCCTAATCACACCTCATAACAACTCGTTTACTCAAGATCGTCACCCTTCAACCGCCAAAATGGATGGATCCTAGCCATTGATAGCCACCCATATAGGTCTCCATTGACCCTATAAATCCACTCCTACCCCTCCCTTTCTTAGGATAAAATTGTGGAGATTTCAGGTATTCTTGTGATCTTTCTTTCATTTATTTCTCTCTTTTACAACTACCATCATCAGCTTAGAGATTTCGTGCTTCACTCTTGGATATTTGAAGACCTTTTTCTGTCTTGCATACTTGGATCTATTATTACATTTATATCATCTTATTCCTTATCATTCCTTTTTTGCAAGTTCAACAATTATCTAGTAGCCCTATCTTTATCATTTCACACTCTTGTTCCCATATGTAGATCATCATTCTTATCAATCCCTGGATCATCTTCATTCTTCTTCGACCCTTCTCGGTTGTGGTCAACCAAGTGCCCATTTTGTTGATTTTCCTATCATTAAGTCTACAACACATTCCCTTTCTGATACCCATAGTCCTTTAGATTTCATATCTTCTCATTCTATCTTTTCTAATCCTTCAAATATATTTTTTCAACTACATCTCCACCGACTCTGCCAGATCACCATCGAACTTAGCATTATTCATTGCATCCACCTTTAGATTTCATAATTTTATTGCATCCTTTATATCAAATCCAGTTCCAGATATCTTTCAGGTTCCTATTCTTCATCTCATCCTCATCACCAACTCTAGATCTTCCTCTAAGGCCATCATATTTTCATTTATCACTATTTCACTTGGTATGTCATCACCTAGGCCCTTTAGTCTTGGGTCTCCGTCGACCTACAAAGGTTTGGTTAGGTTTTTTTATATCATATCTTCATATTATCATCTTTATTGCATTTAAGTTTTGTTCTTCAGTTCGGTTATCTGATACATCTAATTAATCAATAATTATTTTATTTTACCTATAAAAAAACGTAGCTTGAAATCCATCCTAGGAATTTTCCACTTCTCGAGACTGAAATTGTCAGCAAACCCACCCATTTTATCTACTAATCCCATTTTTCATGTTGAGTTATCTTTGTTGTGCAAGTCACCTATCTCGTTGCAAGGAGGATCTTTCATTTGTGCTCGTATTCATTATCATCCCATTCAAAGGTACCATAAACCCTCTCATACCTGGTGTTACTTGTTTCCTTTATTACTGTTTCACTAATCTGGAACAAGAATGACGAAATTTATTCAACAACCACATCCTACACACTTCAAGTTCTATTGATACATTATTCACTATTTTGAATTACATGTTACTCTATTTTTCATTGATTTACACATGCCTTGATATATAATTTATCTTTTCTAACATGATAATGAGTACTTCATGTGTAGCATTTTCCTTGCAGGACTATGTAAAACCAAGGGTGTCTGTCACTACTTTTTTTCCATTGATTTTTATTGTATGTTATTATTTGCAAGTTATTCCTTATGTCTTATATGATCATTGTATGATTTTCCACACTTCATCCCTGATTGTCTTGTGACATTGTGAGTAATGTCCCATGTTTAAAACCTAGTTTTTAGGTCTATCTTTCAACACACTTGCTTGTTACATTGTCTACTTTTGCAAGCTAGGTAATTTTCCTACTAACACATATTTATAGCCCACTTTGTTCACATGTTCCTTGGTTTCTACCATGTATATCCCATACCCCATGTAGGTATCCACTTTAGAACAATATAAGTTTCCTCTCCTTTTGGTCACATTCTCCTAATATGGTCGCATGTACCCAAAATGAGTGGGGCATACATTCGATGAACAAATCACCCCTACAAAAGTTCAAATCTATAATTAATCTAAAAAAAGTACAGAAACAACACATGTTTACAGTCACAAAATATTCCAAAATATGACTTGGAATTCATACACAATATAGACACCACTACCCAGAACCAGATGCTAGCATCTATGTGCTCCTTTCCTCCCCTAGGTGCTAATGTCTTGGGGGCAGAGAAAATCATTTTTTGAGTACAAATTAGTCTACAATAGTTTATAGAATAGTTCTAAAACAATAGGAATTGGCCTTCTGTCACATAATGCATCCTATATCCTATAATTGGTACAATCAGAATAATTTTAGAGAGTTCGTAATAAATTGGTAGAAATGGAACAAGTCATGAAGCACCATCTTTGGTGATGCTTATTTGGTAGAGTCATGGAAGTAGAGTAAAACTATACCCCTCTCCCCAATAATTGCTTTTTGGCGTGAGATATCCCAACAACTTGCACTTGGTGTGAGATCACCCAAAAAACACGCACTTGGCATGAGATCACCAAAAATTTTTTTCCTCTATGTGAAATATCCTAAAACATTTTCCCTTCACAAAATTTCAAGACATATTTCTATCCTTTACACACTTATACTTCAGGTGCACACTTACCTTTATCACTACTTTTACATACTTTATTCATATTTTTCATATATAGAACTTTGACAACTCTTTCACTCTTATTTTTCAATTCCATTATTAATATGAAATAAGGAACAAATTATATCATCAAACACATGTTCTAATAGTACACAACACATACACTTCACCCTTAGGGTCTACTTTCCTTTCTAGTCTCCATGCCTCACTTTGTAATCACTCTACACTTCACTTTTCCATTCGGCACGCTATTGCCAACACTCTTTTCTTCAGGATCATAAGGTACGTATCTTTTATCTACTTTATGTTATCGAGTATTCACTCAACACCATAAAGTGGTGGAAAATGTAGACACAAAATCATGCACTTGGGTACATTTTTAGGTCCAAAAGCATACTAATGTACATATATGATTCCTAAGAAATAAAATTAGTGGTCGACAACTATATTTGACATATTTTCTTTATTTCTTATTTTCTCTTTGGTCTTACACACCCTACAACCCTGATGGAACTTTAATAATTTATCTTATATGGCCATAGAAATTGGTGCCCAGTTAGGAAATTAGAGCGCAAGAACTCTTGTCCATACTAGGAAATCTTGAAACTTTCTAACCCTTCCTCTCTCCTTTTTGGTCTATTTAATATTTTGGGAATATTTTTCACTTATGGTCCAGCCTTCCATTTTTAAATTACAAAATTAAAATAAGGGAGTGATATATATACTTAGTTACTTCTCAAAAATAATGACCGAGCACTAAGAATTACTATTATAACCTAATCTTTCATTCCAAAGACACAAAAACACTTCAAAGGGATCAATCTAGCATCCACACAAGAGACAAGGGTTACATCATTTCTATATACAATACATAGGAGGTGGAAGTATATTCTATTCCATCCACACGTGTTATACATTTCTACATTCTAGATCTATCTCACTATCATTTCTATAACTTACATAAGGGCATCTTAGGGAACCATTTCTACACACACACAAGAACTACATGGGGTTTGAGATGTAGTGAAATGATCAACAATAAGCTCACTCTTTAGGGAGCATCAGGGTTAGTCAAACTCCCCATTATACATTTTCCTTTTTATGTTTTATTTTTTATGGGTATGTACAAGTGAACTTCTATTTTCACGTTATAGGTATCTTCAACGATCAAGGAGTGAATAGTAGGTGATTGAAAGGAATCAATAGAAAAACCCTTGCAACACAGAAGAAGATACATCCTGAGATCTTAGATGGCCATAAACTCACATATCTAGTCACTAGTGCCCATGTGCCTCTACCCTAAACTTGGCACCCCTATGTGGCTATGTTTTTGAGTTCTAGAATTTACAATGAGAAATAACGATGTTTTCTACAACCTATTCAATACTATACCATGCCTAGATCACTTCCACATTGCGTGGATATCAGCTAAGTCTTCCCATCTCCCTAAATTACTTAGGGTATTTCACATTATAATGCATGTTTTCTAATGTCATTAGTGTATTTTAGCATTTTTACATCATTTATTACAATAGTTACTATGCAATTAGATTTAAATCGATTTAAATTAAATCACCCTCTAGGACATAGTATGAACAATTACATAAGGTTTTCACATATATGTATTGTTTGACATCTTCCCAAAACCACTAAAACCTCTCAATCACCTTTACAACACGAAATACTATCATTTTCCTTTCTTATGATTAGCCTTAGTAGTTCCTTGTGAATCTTATGCAAAGGGCTCATACACAAAACCCTTGAGAACAAGGTATACTAGATTGTAGAAGTATTGACGCATTTTCGGTCAACTCAATGGTTTCCAAGAATCTCTTTGATACCTTCAAATTATGAAGATACCTTATTTACATTTTCCCACACCACACAATCCACAGAAAATCTCATACTTGTTTGTTCATACATTCCAACTGCTATCAAATCAAAACACATGGCTACCACACACAAATTATTTGGTTTTTCAAACTTATTTGCAAGAATATTTGTAATCAACCATGAACTTTAGTCCTTAAAGATATTAACATAACTTCTACACACACATAGATTTTCATTTCTACAGGTTTGTACCATCTTAATTGTTGTGGGGCATTAATACATACATCATTATGATATTCAATCCTTATTTTATTAATACACAATGCATCATACCATAATGTATATTCAAATATAGTATTTTCACAAAAAAAATCATTAGATATATTAATTAACTTCCACAAATCTCCTTGATCCCTAGGCTCAATTATAGACATGTTTCCTCCTTTTCCAACCTCTCTCATTTGAATTCATCATTATGATTATGAAGGAGGAGAGGAAATTAGGTTTCCACCACCTAACTCATACATGATTTAACAAAATCTAGTGATTTTACACCTTGGTAGGTTAAGTAAGATTATTTAACACATGACCACATTATTACATTAATATCAAGCCTAGACTAACACCCACATGACTAAAATTGTAACACCTAGGTCTAGGATGCAATACTATAATAATTTGAATATGTAAATGTGGTTTTAGAGGGAAAATTCGAAAATACCATTACAAACATATGAGTCCAAAAAGGACTATACGTAACTTCAAATCATCCAAATCAACCCCAAAACACCTAGATGAAAATAGAAATGCAAAACTGGGCTATTTACAATGATGCTCTTGCATCATACTCCCCACGTAGAGAGAACTAAACTATATAAAAATAATGTCTTTTTCTTTCTTCTTTTTCGATTGGGTTCCACTCGTAAATTCATTCTATTCAATGATACATTCTTCTCATCTTCATCACCTACACTCTTCTTTTGATCCTTTTTTTTGTTTTCATCCTCTCCATCATTTCTTGATCCTCAAAAATGAGGATTTCATCTCTTTTCCTCTTCATTTGAGATCTTGGTTGAGTCTCTTTTTCAATTTTTGTCACTTATTCATCAAGAGTACCCAAAAACACATGTGAGGAAAAAATATTAGTTGAAAAATCAAGAGATTTTTTTGTCTCTTCACCTATTTCCTCTTAACTTTATTTTTCATTTTCAGTCTTCTCTATCACCACAACTTCCCATTCATCACTCTTCACTTCTTCACCATGCAAAGAACATTCAAGTGCTAGTAACTCTTCCTGTAAATACTCTTTGATTTGATACACAAATTGAAAAATCATTTTTTTCTTACTTTTTGTCAAATTTTTATTCATAAATCAAATCTTCCATAACCACTTTTCTGATTCTCTCTCTCTCTCTCTCTCTCTCTCTCTCTCTCTCTCTCGCTCGTTTGCTTTTCATCTTCTTTATCCTTCTTTTTTCTTATCTTATCCTATTTCTCAACTGCGTTTTCTTTCCTCTCTATGAGTGACATTAAAGGACACTTTACCACATTTATTATCACTATTTCCACACTTTTTCCCCCTATTTTTCACCTTATCCATTAACTCATCTAGTTGCTCCATATTTCTTCTCAATTCTCTTATTTCTTGTTCTTCCCACAATCTTATTTTTCTCTATAGATCTCTTTTTTCTCTTCTTTTCTTTGTTTCTCTCCCAACTCTTTCTCTTGTTCACTATTTCTAATGAACATAAACAATTAATTTTCTATTTATTCCTCCATATTTCTTCTATCAATTATTTTTCACTCTGGGAAGCTATACCTAGGTTCTCTTTCACACATAGTCTCTTATCTTCTTGTTTTCTTCACTATCTCTTCTCTAGTTTCTTCACTTTTCTTCACTTTTAAGGAGCAACCTATCACTATCACTTCACATATCAAACCAAAGAAAGAAACAATTATCTTCAAAAACCTCAATCAACTCATATAAATTCACCCACATTTACCAAAACATCTATATACAAATGCTTCTTATTAAAAGGCAACTTTACCTTTAAATTGAAAGTTCAAATTTCTTTATATTACTGTTATGACACCAAATGATGTAGATCCCTGCATACACTCTTAAATTAAACATCGATAGATTCATTAGAAGTCACAAATTCAACTTGAAAATTAACCTTTACCCAAAGAGCTAAAACCTTGCGCAAGTAGCAAAAACACGAATGATACACCAAGATGTAGAAAAAAATGAACCAAAGAAAAAAATCACTTTCAACATGATTAAAACTATCATACCAACATGATCAAAACCTACAACAAGTTCAAATTCACCACTTACACTCATTTGCTTTATAGACCTCAATCTAGCCTTGTATATCTGAAAAATAGGTCTTTCTAGAAAAAAATCACAAAATACACATCTTCGTGTCTATGTGGAAATATTTTAGGATACCCATTTGGATCATTTAGTTTCTTATGAAGTTTTAAACCACAAATATTTACCCATCATCCTTTATTCTCATTTTAACATTTTTGAACAATGCAATAATGTTTAGAGATTTCTCTTAGCCCTTCGTGCATTAATGTTCAGAGAAATATACCAAAAACCCCCAAAAAAATTCTATTTCCTATTACCCATTATGGATCTTTTTCTTTATACTCATTTTATACTCCAACTCCTTGTCTATTTCTCCCAACACCATCATTCTCCTTTTGGATTGTTCTAATGAGCCTTTACTAGGGTTTGGAAGAAAATTATAGGGTTTGTTCTTATAAAACTAAATTCTCAGACACCATCTATCACTTTTTCCCACTTGACTTAAGGTCTATTCAATGTGCAAACACATTTCTAACTTCAAACCTCCAACATTTTATGTTTATCTCCTTAAGCATTCTTGGTGATTCTAGCCTCAAACAATCCTTACAAATTCTATTTCAATCATTTTCTTTGGTTACCTAAGTATCCAATCTACATCATCATATCCTTGAGTTTTTAATCTCCATCATGACTCCTTTTAACACTCCACCATTACTTTCAAATACAGTACAACTAGGCTCAAATTCTTTAGTTATAACTTTTCAAGCTTTTCTTAAGGTCTAAACACACTATAACCACACTCATAATACTTTTCACCTCCTTACAAGTTGAATTCCTCTCAAATAGCTCTGTTTAAACCTAGTAATTAAGATTGTTAAAGTTATGCAAAGTGGATTGTGTAATTCATTTATTTTCCTTAATTATTTTACCTTGACTCATATAATGAAAATCAATTAATCCTCATCTCTTTCATATTATTCTCATCTATGCATGATCATCAAATGTCTTAAGGCATAAACTCATACCAAGGTATACTGTCAAGACCCGTAATATGACAATCAGAGTTGAGGTTTTTTAGCTTAGTTGAATGTCATACCTCCTCCTATGCCTTCTTCTCTTTCTTAGGAATTTGTTTTATCGTCTTCTCTTCACTCAATATCCTCTCCCTAACCTGTTATAGAAATTAAAGGCTCTACAAGGTATGATAAAAATCTATCTACTATATTTCCTTCTTCTAAACCTTCTAGGATAGGGTATGAATAATTACATAAGGTTTCACATATTTGTATTGTAATACATCTTCTAGATGCACTGAAACGTCTCAATCACCTTGATCACACTAAATACTATCATGTTACTTTCTTATGAGTTTTTAGAGTTCCTTGTGAATCTTATGTAAAGGTCAGATTCACAAAACCCTTGAGAATAAGGTATACTATAATGTAGCACTATTTGTGAGTTTTCCTTCACCTTAATGTTTTGAAAGAATCTTCTTAATACCTTAAAATCTTGAAGATGCCTTATTTACATTTTCCAACACCACACAATCCACAAAAATCCCATACTCGTTTGTTCATACATTGCAATTGTTATCAACTCGGAATACACAATTACCATACACAATGTTTTTGGTTCTTAAAACTTATTTTCAAGATCACTTGTTATTGAACATGAACATTATTCCTTTAAGATATTTAAATAACTTATACCCCCACATATAATTTCATTTCTACATTATCTTACCTCAACACACGTTTACCTTCCCTTCTTGTGTTAGAATGTCATTAATACCATTCCCATTTGTTCTCAATATTCTTCATGCTCTATATAGGTCTGCACCATCTTAATTCCTATGGGAAATTCATGTCGGTTTAAGTCATATTCAACATCGTCAAGAGATTCATCTCACTTAGGTGATATCATAAGTTTACGTGTCATTTAGGGGTCATTATGAGATTCTCTTACGCATCAGTACGTAAGTTGCATAAGTGGAAGTTACTTCCCATTAAGTGAATGTAACACCCCCTCTCCACTCGATTTTTCATGATTGCAACAATGGGGATTACTCATCACGCTATATATGTACACCCCTTCATATCTATGAGATAGAAAGAGATTTTTTTAGCTTAAGAACGTTTTGCCCCTTTTTATATTTACATGCACTTTCAGTTGATGCTCACTCCTATCAAGATATCGTCACGATGTCATTCATATGTATGTGGATGTTCAAGTCATCCCTCATGATCCTCACGCTTTAGGTTTTCATAGCCTCTTTCATGGTATCAAAGTGCATGTTATGGATCCATGCAACTCTTCAACATTTTCATGTTTTTGTCTCTATGGTGTGATATACAATTTCTGACAGTGTTCGTAATGCATATTCTAGTTATGAATTTAGTGCATTGATTCAGGGATTTTAAACCTCTTTTTGGTTTTCTGGTGTTTTTTTTAAATATTGGAAAATAGTTTTTTGAAAGGGACTATACCCTTGAATACAAAAGAAGGCCTGAAATCCGGAATAAGAGTGAGAAACAGAGCTGATGGAACAAAGTCCAAGTATTACAATGAAGTTCTACGTAGCCCAGAAATAGCTACACAAACGAGACATAACAGTTGTTGGTTTTCTGGTGTTACTGATTTCCTATTTGTGTTTTTGTGGTTTTTCTTTTTAGATTTCTTTCTTTTTCATGAGTGTTTAGAGGTGTTTGCAGTCTCATCTTGCAGGTTTTTCAGGTTCAATTTCTAGTTTTTTGTGCAATTTTGAAAGTGGTGAGAATGTATTTTTTTGGACAAACTCCAACCCAACTTGTCGATCAGGGAACTGAGCTAGCCTATCTAGCTCGCCATTCACCTTGTAACTCACCCTACTTATGCTCTAGCTCACTGTCTGAAACTCAATATTTTTTATTTTACATGGGTTTTGCTAGCTTCACATTGGGTTTCACATCCTTGTGCCTGCGTTCTTGATTTGGATAAAACTCCCCCACTAGTTTATGACTTTTCCGCCATACTTTGCATTTCTCTCCGACCACAGTTCCAGTCCAAGCCCCTTCTCATGACCTATTTCCCTGCTTTACCATCCATGGTTACCTCTGGTTCGTGACCTAATTCCTAAGATTTGTGATACACTGGTTTGTTTGGATGCCACCTTTTAATATTCTCTATATTCGTTTATTTCTCCTCCGATCCATCCATTTATTTCTCATCCGGTGCAAATTACTTCAGACCGTGTATGTTTGAATCAACATTTAAACTATCTTCCAGCTTATCCTTGACTGGTTTGACTCATTTATCACCTCCCCATGTATTTTTCCTAGATTTTTTAAGAAATTATGTGTTGGCAGAACTTTTCTTGGAACACCCCAAAAACATCCTTAACACATTGGATCCCTTGGAGACATGACCTCAACCCACCTTGAGCTCACTTGTTCACTTGAAGCAATGTATCACATCTCTAGATTGATCTTCGATGTTTACTCCTACCTAGCCAATGCATCCAAATCCTTCCTCTACACATTACTTTAGGATTCATGACCAGGGCATCCCCTTAGCCAACTTAGTGAACCCACTTTGACTCCTACCATATTGCCTTGTCAATACTACCTTTTTTGGACCCGACCAACCCTCGCGACCTCCTCGCACGGACTTGACCACCACTCTCACAAATTCACTTACCGCATTCTATCATCTTGAATTTCCAACTTGGATCACCAAGCCACGTACCCTCCCACCAAGTTTCTCACCTCTACGAGCTCATCATTGAGTCACCTTTGTCCCACTGATCATCCCAACTCTGCTAGCTCACCAAACAACTGGCCGAGGTACTCATTGAGTTACTTGCCAAGTTTCCTCCAAGATGGGTTCTTTTTCTTGCACCCTTATAGCTTCGAGACCCACTTCTTCCATTTTTATGGACTTTTTCACCTCTTTTCTCCTTTTCTATCGGTGTAGAGTAGTGTAAGGGGAATATTGATAAAATTCAGCATTGTACACAGGGATTTTTTTCAAGATCATTTTACAGGGTTCTTGGGCTTTCCAGGACACTTTTTCTGACTCATTTTATTGTAGTGCTCCTCTTCTCTTATGGCTAGCGAACACGTCCACCATAACCTTATGGAAAAAGAGGCTTCTTTTTTGCACCATGAGATGTTATTTTTTCTCATGCTGAGTAGTGTAACCTTGTCTCTTACACTCTTTTATGCTTGATTACATGTGTTCCTCTTCTTTCAAATTAGGAAATCATTATGGCCTTTACTCTAGGGTGACTTGTCTCCAACTATGAAGTAAGTGGTCAACTTTCTGATATTGCATGAATCCATGATATTGTTGTCACACACTACCTTAAAGTATCACAGACAGGGGGGTTATCACTACTTTTATCAGGTGTCGGGTTTCTTGTAGATGCATTATCGGTTGAATATGATGTCTTGCATTCTTACAACCTTCTTCATGTGCATCTTGCACTTCTTTCTTCAACTTCTACATCATGGAGGATGCTCTTCCTAGAATTGAGCATCACAGGCCTGCATTACAACATCCACCACTTATTCTTTGGAGAGATAACTATTCATCTTGGTGTGCTTCTATGAAACATTACTTCACTTACGAGGGTATTACACACTTCTTTCTTGGGACACTTCCTACACCCACTGATTCCATTCTCATTGAGGAATTTATTGACACTTGCGACCATGTCGTTGGTCACTTGATGTTGTTTATTACTAGACATCTCCATATTTTGGCAGAATCTAATCCTCCCCACTACATTGGGAGTATCTTTCAGTCCCTCTTTGGAGACAATTCACATACTATCATCGTTGTTTTTGTTGCTGATCTAATTTTTGCCTCTTCTTATTCATGTGATGGAAGATTCACTGAAACATACTCACTTGGTTCTTCTTTTGATGATGAGGATTGTATGCTCAGTTTTGATGCCGAGAGTACCACAGAGGACTTCTCTCCTACTAACATCACCTTTCCATAGAGTGTTGAAACTTCCTACATCTTAATAGACATTAAAAAGTCTCCTACTCAGCCTTACATATTCATTGCACTAGCCTCCCTTCCACTTTCAGTGTATGGGGCCCCTTTCACTCCTCTTCCTTCATGTATGGATGCTTTATACTAGTCTAAAATCACTTTGTTGTTTGTTGAGCCTTCTCATTGGGATGAGTATCTACCCAACCTTGGTCATATCTTCACAGAGTTCACTTGTGTTGCACTATAGGTTCCTCTTCCTTCGACTGATGTTTTTGAGGATATCATCATCTCCATTGTTGGGAGTGCTCCTTATGGGACTCTTATCACTTCCAATTTTCAAGAGATCTTCATTGATCCACTCTTGATTATGGATCCTATTTATATTGTGGGGGTTTTCTTTTTCCTTCACATCTCTTGGACATCCTCTCTATGAGTGTTCCTCTTCTACACTCTAAAATGTATACACATGTAGCTTTACCTTCGATTCCTCAAAACCTTATTGCTAGAACTATGTAACACATCCATGGACCAAACTCAAAGTTCTTCATGTTGCTACCTTCATTTTCCTTTGTGAAGTGGGAAAACTTCTGAAACTTCATTCTTTTCCTTCTTAAGGTAAAGCACATAGTTTTTTGTGGGTTTCTCTTCTTTAGTCCAGAGGCAGAGGACCATGTCATCGACACTCTTATGGGATACTTCCTAGAGTTGCAGTGTTCATATCTGTCTAAGGAATCTTCTGCATTCCTCTTGTCTTGATCTTTTTCTCTCTTCATTTTCTTTCCAAGAGATTTTATCTTTGTATATGGGTACCTTATTGATCACCTCAATGTCTAGGACCCATATTTGACATCTTTCTTAGATTAGAGAGTGTGTTTTTCACTTGTGCTAGATATTTTTCCCACTATGTTTTCATCCATTATTTGGGACCCTTTTGTTGTGCATGGGTAACTCATTATGATTTTGTACTAGGACACATTTCTCTCTTATGAATTTACGCCTCACCCTAAGTTTCAATGAAGGGGGGTGTTGGTGTCATTCATATTCCACATCATTAGGTGAGTCATATCACTTAGGTGAGATCGTAGGTCTGCATATCATTTAGGGGTCATTATGATATTCTCTTACACGTCAATGCTTCAGTTGCATCATCGAGAGTTACTTCCCATTTTTGGAATGTAATTCCATCTATCCACTCAAGTTGTCATGATTGTAGCACTGGGGGTTACTTAACACCCTCTATATGTACACCCATTCATATGTATGAGATAAAGTGACAATGTTTTGGATTCACAAGATTCTACCTCTCTTTCAATATTTGTTTACACTTTTGAGTGATGCTCGCTCCTCTTGAGATCTCATCACACTTTTGTTAACCCTCCCAGGGATTTTTGTGTCTTCCCTCGTGATCCTTATGCTTCGGATTTTCACACCCTATTTCAATTCATACATACATTTTTATTACAATTAAGCCTTGTTTCATCAATACACAATGTGAAATACCGTAATATACATTCAAATATATTATATTAACCAAAATAAGATGTCGTTATATATATCAATGAAATTACACAAATATCCTTGAGCCCTAGGCTTAGCTATAGAGATGTTTCCTCCTTTTCCAACCTCTCTCACTCAAATTCCTCATTATGATTATGAAGTATGAGAGGTGGTTAGGTGTGCACCACCTAACTCATACATGATTTAGAAATATCTAGTGAGTTTACACCATGGTAGGTCATGTAAGAGTATTTGAAACATGAGAACATTATTAAAATAATATAAATCTTAGACTAACACCTAGAAGAATTACATTTTAACACCTAGGTATAAGATGCAATACAAGACTAATTTGAATATTTAATGGTGGTTTTTGGAGGGAAACTTCCAAAATACCACTTATTACAAACATAGGTTTCCAAATGGACTAAACATAACTCTAAAGAATCCAAATAGACCCCACAACACCTAGATCACTATGGAAATCCAAAATTGGGCTATTTTAAATTATACTATTACATCAATGGGATTCATCTCTTCAGCTATGTCTAGGTGGATCTTGATATCGGTGTCTAGAAATATGTCCAATGTGATTGCAGTTATAACACACAACCTCATAAATCTTACCTTCATTTCTCCAACTCTGTCTTATTGGTTCATGAAGAAAATATATAGCTATGTGGCCCTTCTCATGAAAGTTAAAGAAATTTATGTTTCTTGATTGTTCATCTCTACTATCTCTCCATGAGGGATCATTCTCGATTGTTTTTCTACACTCTTTTCCTCTATGCCAAAAACCATTACAATTGCAACAATAATCATTGTAATTTATTTCATACCTTGACGCATTGGGTTGCCTTACCAACCTTGAATTCATGTGGTTCTTTGTCTCAACCTCTCTTGAACTAATAATCTACTTTATTGAAATAACATCATCTTTCATAACCTCTTTTCCCTTAAGGTTCCCTTAAACCCTAGACCATTTTTATCTCCTCCAGACCTATGAAATTCCAAGAGATCATCTAGATCCTTGGAAATGTTCTCAAAACTTTAGAATGAATTTGTCTTGTTATAAATTTCACTATCTCTAATTATCATAGTTTCCTTTTCCTTGGACTCTAGATTTGATGAGCTCATTTCAATTTTCTCTTCAAGTTGATTATTGATTTCCTCAAAATCCTTAGCATTATTTCTTATTCTCTTTTCAATAAGACAAATTTTTACTTCATAGTATTAAATGCTTTCTCTCAAATTCTTGTTCTTCTTGTCAGCATGTTTCAACTCTCCTTGAATGCACATTAGTTCAGTCTCAAGATCACACTCTTCTTCTTCTTCAAAGTCCATACAAGGTCTAAAAATGGAGTCTTCACTTTTGAATCTGTTAGAACCTTTGGCCATATATAGTAATTAATAACCTACATCATCATGATGAGACTCATATTTAGAATCAGAAACACCATCATAACTACTTAACTCTGATTAGCAGGAGTCTTTTTTTAAGTAGAAGCTCTTATTTATTTTCTTCTTGTTTTCAAACTTCTTGGACCTTCCCATGTTCTTATCAAATCTTTGAAATATATTATCATGATCTTCATCATTATTCCTATGGGGAAAATTGATTTCAAAATGTCCAAGCTCACCAAAATTGAAGCATTTGAAAGGAATTTTACCCTTGTATTTACCTGAGCTAGGTTTTAACCTCCCATTGGACATTGTAATCAGTTTTTTGGCATGTTCATTTTGAGGTGTCATTGATGTAAAATGAAAATTAATGATAAATAGGGATGAAGTATAGAAATAATAATCATGGACTGAATGTGACAAGGAAAAACAAGGAATGTCATGAGATTTTGGTGTCACGATTGAGATCACATACTTGAGACTTAGCTTCTTGAGTAGCTAGTGTCATGTAGATGCATAATGGTGATGTGAGAGCATGTTAGGATGATGGAATAAATTTTTTCTCAAGTATGTGATGAGTAAATTTAGGTAGGTTGATGAATAAAATGGTACATGAGTGGAATTGGTGTGACTAGTTCAGTCTAGTGGACCTAATCCTTAGGCCTAGTCGATAAAAAGACTTGGAATGATGGAATGAAGGAATGATGTAGATGGAGAATCATGGTAAAGGAATGGAAATCATGAAAAGGGTATTTGAAGGAATTTTCATGATGAAAATAAGGTAGCTTCATGAAGTTTGAGGTGAAACTAGCACAACAGACCTATTTCTAACGCTTAATGTATCCATATCTTGGAGATTGGAGAAAAGAATGATGAGGAATAACATTGAAATAATTAATTATATGTAGGGACATTATATATAGATTGTGGAAGATGTCACATGTCATAATCCAAATGATATAGGAATGTTCGAGGTATTTTGGAGGCATATCCTTGAGAACATGATAAGTATGCATGTAAAAACCATGGTATTTGATGAGCTTCAAGTAGGTAAAGAGATAAACAAGAATTTGGACATGTGAACTAGGTTTAACCTAATGATTGGGTCAAAATTTTAGGTCAGAAGTCAACATAAGAAGCAAGAAAATGATTTTTTGGCTCTACCTTGTTCTTGAAAAGGAAAAAATGAGATCGAATGTGAACTTCATTTGCTTAATGACACGTGTGAGATGTGTATGGAAACCTGAGGATTTTAAAACTTTTTAAAAAAGGAGTTTATAATACACATCAAAAATAATGGAATGAAATGAACGTCATAACTTTATGAACGATTATTGGGTAGCTATAGGGGGCATTCAAATCCTCCTAAGGTACGATTTTATTTTCTACTTTGATGCTGACCAAATTACATTATTTGTCACCAACATAAAGTGGGGGAAAATATAGTCACTAAATCATAAAATTGGGCTATGTAGAATATAGCTTCTAAATACTTCATTTATGGTGCATGTTCTCACTCTAGAGCGAGAGAAACTATTCAGGCAATGAAATACTTCTCACTTTTGATTTGAAATTTCTTTTTATCCTTCATCGTATTTCAAGGTTCACTTTTTATTTCCTGATGTGAAAGACATATTAGGATGTTACATACCATGCCTATGACAGTCCTTAAGGTCTTTTCTAATCGTCACAATTTATCCTTATTGAGCACCATGTCATACAAGGTAGCATGTTACCCAAGGGCTATCACCCCTCGAGAAAATATTTAAGATCAAAACAAAACCTTGCACAGGATGTAAACATCATAGTGTTGAAGTTTAGTCGTAATGATGCTCACATTAAATCCCAGAGGTATAATACAAGTGGCATTAGTGGGCTCATGACATTGAGTTGGAGAAGTAGGGTTTGTTGTAAAGATGAAATAGTACCATGGAAATTCCCTTGAAGAAAATTCAAGCCCAGGTAGTGAGTCGAATCGAAGCAAATGAAATATTTTCCGCGGAAAAAATGCCACATGAGTCATCTTGGCACAGTTTAATTTAAAAGGTGCAACAAAAGTGATGTATTTTATTCCCTTTTTGTCATAAAAGTGTGCTTTGACCCCCCACATGCCATCTCAACACATAGACTAGTTTCTGTAGTGGATGATGCCAAGTTAGATCCCATCATTAGCAACTGTCAGTCATGCTAATGCTATCCAAAGGTCCCACTCCTAAAAAGGGGTTTTGGCATTACTATATAGTGGGGCTTCTTTACTCACCCAAATGCTTTATATTTAGAAAGGTAGTGTTCATTCGAGGCCTGAATCAGATGGCAGTAAAAAAAGGGTTAGCAAAAGTCCTCCTAGGTGGCTTCCCATGCCTTGCACATTCTTCAAAGGTAAAGTTCCAAAGTGGTGATCCCCAAATGAGCATGGGATCTCCACACTTGCCTAGTTGCATGTATGTGAAAGTTTTATGGCACACACACCTATTGCACACACATTCTATCTTCTTTCATCTTAGACAGGTGCCATCGTGTCAGCTGTGACGCAACTCTTTGCTAAAAGTAAAATCTAGGTGCCTTCTTAGGTCTTCCGAACAAGCATTATGCTCGCCTTCCATGGTCCAGAGTCCAAAAAGAAGGTAGTGTTCACTCGAGGCCATTAAAAAGTCTAAGTATTCAAGGAGACAGGCCAGTGAAAGGAGCCATGTGCCTCAGTTTAGTGTAACTTCAAAGATAGAATCCAAAAGGCATGTCCCAAATGAGAATGCTGGCCCTCCATGTGTCTAGGGTCTAGACATAGTTGCTCTACCAAATAGAAGGGACTTAGCCAAAACATAAAGGAGAGTAGAGACAGGCCCGCAGACGGATGATGCCTAAGTGTCCAATTGGTGACAACTTCAAGAGTGAAAGGAGGGAAGTGAAATCTTAAGACAGTGCGCGGATACCACATGTGGATCTTACATGGATGAACTCTTTTAAATATTGTGAGCCCACGTTAAACGCTTGACCCTGACCTTCAGACAGCCATATCCTTCAACTGGGAACTCAGATTTGAGTGAGAGAGGAATTTTGGAAACCTCTCGGTGTCTGCTACTCACCTACCACCATTAATGAAGAATTTTAAATTACAGTCCACCATTTTTGAGGTCTGTTAAGCTTCTCACCTACCATTATAATGAGGTTTGGTCTTCCTTTCTTTCTCAATAGCAAGGACCAACATTATGGAGGCATGGGTTTTATATAGGAACCCATCATTGTTGTAGGTGAATTCAATGCATTTTGGGGTGGTTAGAGTAGGTGAATTCAATGAATTTTCTTGGGTGGTTGGAGGTAGGATTTCAAATTCTTCCCTCATTTCTCTCTTATTCTTCCTATATATTGTAAGGAGGGGAAATTTTCTAAAGGTTGGACATTTTTGTTTTGCACCCTCCCTTCTTCTCTGTCTGAAAGTGGACTTATGGAGCTCAAACCTCCCATTCAAACTGTAAATGCAACCTTACCTCTTGGCCATTGTAATGGACTGTATAAAATCTTTGGAGTAATAGTATAAGTCTGTGGATGATTTTAACCCTCTCTTATGTTCATTGTATCTTCCTGATCTCTCATTGCAATCTTGGTTATTTGTGCATGGTGGTTGTATTACATTTTTTATGGTTTGTGTTTAATGGAAAAGTAGGTGTTCAACATTCCTTTGGTGCATCACCCTTGTTAGTTTAGGTTTTATTTATTACATCTCCTTAACCCTGTCTCCTTGGAAAGTTAGAGTAGGTTTTAGAGTAGATCCTCTGCAATATGAATGTGTGCACCTGAACAGAGGAATAAGAACCAACCTTCATCTGGAGAGCTTTCCCAATTGAAAAGTCCCACACTTTGGGAAAATATCCATGTTATGCAATCACACTGAGAGTTTCAACCCATCGAGTTACAGACATTCAGGGGTGATGTGATTATGCATCAAAAGTTATTTTGGCACACCCGATGAGACCAGAATGAGGGGCTTTATATCTTCATCTCAGCAGGTTTGATGTTTTATTACTGAGATCCAGCCTTTGGAGGCATTTTTAAAACATGTCTGGTGACTCCACTGATCCAAATGAACCCATTATCCCATGTGCAGACCGGTTTTCTCTGTTCCTCCTTTCTTCCATCATTCCATCTCCCTTATTTTGAATTTTTACAATCATGCCTTATTTCCCTCCATGGAATTATCATTTGTAGTAGTAGAACTATTTCCCTCCATCCCCACAGTTCTAGAATCCTCCTCTAAATCAGTTTTATAAGCCCCATTATCCTGATAATGCACATAACCCACTTTTCGCTAACGAAAATGTTTATGAAGAACAATTTTATGTAGATGATGGTGGAAACTCCATAATTGAAGATGATTTTGAGAGGCAGGTTCAAAATATGGAGATGGACATGATACAACTTAGAGTCAAGTACTCCATAAAGGTAGCTAAGGATGGCTACAAGGTCCCTTGTCCATGGGTCGGCCCTGTAACATGTTGGTTTAACACCTAATAGAAGTTACTCTTTATCACTAAGATGTTTCCCTAGTTTACAAAGTGGGAAGAAAAAATAGAGGTTCACGAATATAGCATGCAACAACCCTATCAATGGGGTAACCCTGCACTACCATCTTACAACCCTCCTACTCCTCCACACCAACTTACATCACCTCAGCCCTCTACACACATTCCCAGACTTGTGCACACCACTCCCATTAAAAATTCCCCTCCACCCTCTCACTTTCACTTCTCTTCCATTCCTTCAGTGTGCATGCCTTCAATCCTTTTTGTGCCCATCTTTCCATTCTCTTCCAAGTCCCCTCTATCTAGTTATACCATGAAAAAGCATCCCCTTCCAATGTACCTCTCCCAACCAACGTCATCATGTTCAATGACTGTAGAACAATTAAGAATTGTGTGACTCATGTGACTCTGACTGGGAAGAGGATATCATACGGGTGCCTATCCTAGAAGAAAATCAGTTAGTTCTAAAGGGTACAGTTCTGGAGGAGACCAGTTACTTGTAGAGGTAGAACCATGCGCACCCTAGCCTGCAAGTGCTCCCCTTCAAAAGGAGATTCTGTGAGAAAAATACCATATGTGGGATTAAGCTTCAAATAAATGGGCAAACCACAAGGATCAGACTATGCCCAATTGGATATATGGCTAGTCTAGAGCCAAAAATAGAGTTGCCAACACCAGTCATGCTCATTTCAGAGCATGAGGTAGAGCTTCATTGCACCAAATGTTAATCAACAATGCCTCCTAGATCCAAGCACAAAAAAACTCCATGAAGAGTATATTTTGTTTGCTAATACTTTGAGAAGGGTGAAAATCACCACCTGGAAGGTGGTTTTTTCACCCTTGTTTCTGACCATGTCCAATGCCGAATCAATTACATGGTCACAATTTGTGAGGAAGGGGATGCTACTTCTCCTTGCCTGTTGTAGGTTTTACTTGAGCACCCTTGCCTCTGGTTAGAGTAGGTTAGTTTATGTTTGCTTCTAGTAAAACAAGTGCTTGCGCACACTCTGCATGTTGCCCTTAGGACATGTATGATTTTCATATTTTGTACATAGTGTTTTGCTTCTATTTCAACATGCTCCATATGGTGCCTTTTCTTTCTTGTTGTGATCGCATGCCCCTTTTGTTGCTTCCCTGGGTTAGAAGTTCAATTTTGGCAGAAGCAGTTCCAATGGTCAATGCATAGCTCCCACTCTCATCAATCCAATTTAGAAAATCCTCATGAGAGTAGTAGTTTGGTTCAGAGTTTAGACAAAGATTTAAGTGACTTTAGGGATGTTCTTCAAGTTGCAGATCAAATCTTCAAGTTTAACACTTGACTCCATGCCCAATGGACTTCTAAGGCTACTGGTCTCTTCATCTAGCAGGAAGATGACCCATGAAAGTCACCAAAATGTTATCCAAATAAATCTCCTAGTTATTTTGGATAACTTATATCTTCATTATGACTTTGATGCTTTACATTTCAGGTTGCGCGCATGCAGGCTTTCTCATCTGGCACTTTATAGAGGCTGTAGTACTTCCGCGTGCTCCTCACACCTTGCAATTCTTCTGTGTGCCCTTCCTAAGTTGGATATTCGTTCCCTATTTCCACACTTATATATCACAAGTATACATTCATTTTACGGCACGCGCACCTACGTGCATGCATTCTCTCTACTTTCCTCTCTCCATCTTACATCTTGCCATGTACCTCGCTTCCTTTCTGTAATCTATCCATGCACCCTTGCACGCCTTCTTGTTTCTTCCTTCGTATTCTACTCTCCTTCCATTTTCCATCTTCCATCTAGAAGGTAGTGTTCACTCAAGGCCCAAATTGACTAAGTATTCAAAGAGCCAGTGGAATCCTCCACGTGCCTCATCGGTGCAACTCCAAGGGTAAAATCCAAAGGTAGGTCCCAAACAATTGCGGGCTCTCCACGTGTCTAGGGTCCAATGTAGTTGCTCCACCAAATAGGAGGGACTTAGCCAAAACACAAAGGAAACACAGTATGCCCGCAGACGAGGCCAAGTGTCCAATCGGTGCAACTTCAAGAGTGAAATGAGAAAGGTGAAATCTTAAGATGCATGGGGCTGCCATGTGGATCTTGTATGGATGAACTCTTTTAAATATTGTGAGCACGTGTTAAACGCTCGAACTTGACCTTCAGACAGCCATATCTTTCAACTGGGAACTCAAATTTGAGTGAGAGAGGACATTTCTTCGGAAACCTCTTGGCATCTACTACTCACCTGCCACCATTAATGAAAAATGATAAATTTAGTCTGCCATTTTTTAGGCTGTCAAGTTTCTCACCTATCGCCATAATGAAGTATAAGCCTCCTTTCTTGCCCAATAAGGAACAACACATGGAGGCATGGGTTTTATAGTGGAACCCATCATTGGAGTAGGTGAATTTAATTCATTTTTGGGTGGTTGGAGTAGGTGAATTCAATGCATTTTCTTGGGTGATTGGAGTAGGATTTCAAATTATTCCCTCCTTTTCTCTCTTATTATTCCTATATATTGTAAGGAGGGGTAATTTTATAAAGGTTGGACATTTTTGTTTTACACCCTCCCTTGTTCTCTTTCTGAAAGTGGAATTGTGGAGCTCAAACCTCCCATAAAAAATGTAAATGCAACCTTGCCTCTTGGCCATTGTGATGGACTGTATCAAATATTTGGAGCAATAGTATAAGTCTGTGGATGATTTCAACCCTCTCTTATGTTCATTGTATCTTCCTGATCTCTCATTGCAATCTTGGTTATTTGTGCATGATGGTTGTATTACATTTTTGATTGTTTGTGTTTAATGGCAAAGCAAGTGTTCAACATTCCTTTGGTGCATCACCCTTGTTAGTTTAGGTTTTATTTATTGTATCTCCTTAACCCTGTCTCCTTGGCAAGTTAGAGTAGGTTTTAGAGTAGATCCTGTGGAATATGAATGTGTGCACCTGAACAGAGGAATAAGAACCAGCCTTCATCCGAAGAGCTTTCCTGATTGTAAAGTCCCACACTTTGGGAAAAGAATCCATGTTATGAAATCACACTGAGAGTCTCAACCCGTCGAGTTGTAGACATTTAGGGGTACCGTGATTATGCATCAACAAATAAAAACCTTGAAAATAAGATTTTTGGTAACATGAAAATATGAACAACGTCAATATATTTATAGAAAGGAATAATTTGAGCTATGATCATGTGGTTTAGTGCATTAACTAACTCATTTTGTGAGTACTAATTTTTTTGGGTCTCGAACTCCTTCAGGTCCTTGTCCTAATTAGTGTGCCTTGATGAGAATGAAGGAGTTTTAGCTGATATAAGTTTTTTAAGGTGAACCATAGGTCCCCTACCATCATTCTTAAAGAATAATAAGGATTTGAAATTCCATACATTGTTGTTGATGAAGAAATCTTGTGACTCTGCATGCCAAAGCTGAGAAAAAGTGATGGAATGGAGTCTTAAGATGTGACTTGTAGTGTTCCAAGTACATGATGATGTTATCTACATATTAAATTTTCTCTCCTCCTTATTAGATGACATGAAAATATCTGGAAGTGTGTTTTTTGTACTCAAAGTGAAGACTGGTTTTGAAAACCATGCACCTAGTGAAGGATATGAGCTCCAATGAAGACTTGGTGAGAAAATGGTGAGTTGAGGAATTTTTTAAGTTTATAGAAGACAAGGATATGTCTATTATAACTTTAACACACATCCATAACACTTTTTCATAAGCTAAGTTAGAAATAAGGAAAAGATTCCCATGTTGGAAAGAAGACAAAATACGAAGATGATAGTTACAAATGATAATGTCATATCAGAAAAGGGTATCTTATCAGTTGTTTCCGTTGTGGAAGTGAGTTGAGGAAGTTTCTATAGGACTTAAAAAGTTTCATAGGTTTCATAGACATGATGAATAATCATTAGAACTCATATCTGACATGTTGCAAATGTAATGATTGATTGTTTTTATGATGGCATACTCAATCATTAGTACGAGTTGAAGAGATAAGTATGTGGAGGGTCAGAAGTGGAAGTTGAAGAGGATGTAATTATATTTTATATGAATTCCTTAGTGTGCAATAAAAACTTCTCTTAATGATCATATTAAAAAGAAGCATGGTCTTATTTGTTTGAGGTGCAGAAACAGGCTTATTCTAGTGTATGGAAAAGGAGTTCTTGAAGACTAAATCGAGTGATGTATGAACTGATCAGAATGATGAAGTGTGAGAGGAGAATATGATTTGATTATTTTTTGAATGAGGGAAAAAATTATGAGAGAAAAAGAGGCATTGAAGACTATACTTGCATCATATGATGTGATGATATGATAGGTGATGAAAGAGGTGTGAGGGACAGAGAAGAGGAGCTGAATCATATATCAAAATTTATTGGTTCAAGTAAATTGATGAAGGTGATCAAAATATTGTAAAAGTCTAAGTGGATTCTTAACAAAGTAGGAAGTTGTTGCTTCCTTGAAGTTATAGCTTGCAAAAGGTTAAGTTAGAGTTTGAATGAATTGTTGCGAGTTGTTGGTTCCATGGAAGTAGAATCTTACTAAAGGTCAAGTAGGCTTCTTGGCTAAATTTATGTGTGGATGCTTCAAGTTGAGTTGTTTCTTAATAAAAGAAAATCTATGTAATATTTATAGGTAATTTTCCCTCAATAGTGCATTTATTTCAGTGGTTTTTCCTCCCTTTAAGGGTTTCCCACATTAAACATTTTGTTAAGGTGTACTTGCATGTTATCTTCTTTAGTTTCAATGTCTATTTTCCCTCATGGTAAAGTCTGGTTAGATTGGTTATCTTATTGAATTTTTGAAACGTTCTCAAATTTTTGAGAAACAATAATTCACACCTACCCTCTCAGGAATTTTGTTTTCCAATGATTGGTATCAAATCTAGGTCCTCCTGGAACAAGTTTGAAAGATTATCAGAGATCCCTGAAACACAAACATGGGTAAATTAGCTGAAAAAATATTAAACGTAAGTTTGATATTGTTGAGTCCTTGATTGATGGATTAAACAAGGAAATCAAGTATATCGAAGTTGAACATAGTCAATATTTCAAGAATATGGAATCTTGAGTTAAGAATGTGTCAAAATTCATAAAAGAAAAAGAATTTACTTTTCTCAGACATGAAGAATAATTGAGAGCCATGAAAGATGAGTTGTAAGAAGAAAATGAGAGGTTAAAGATATATGGAAAGTTGGAAAAGAGATCTGAAATTCTGGATGGAATTTTGGAGAGCCAAAGAGCAGCAGGTGACAAGATAGGACTAGGCTTCAAAAGAGAGCCTATAGAGAAGTGTGAAGATGAAAAGGATATTTCAAGTAGAAAAAAAAACACGAAGGTGGCCAAAGAGACAAATGCAAGAAGTCCTAAATCATTCAAACAACTTAATACGTCAAGGCATGAAATAAAAATTTAATGGTTATTGCTTTTCTTGTCATAATTTTGGACATAGAGCTATGGATTGTAGGAATCATTTAAAATATGATCATACATGGAGGGACAAAAGAGATGAGAGAGAAAGGAATAGAGTATGCTTCAACTGTCAAACAATAGGACACACTTCCAAGTACTAACTATATGAACCATCTAGTCAAGTATGGAGAAATGAATACCCCATAGGTAAGAATGCAATTGTATGTTACAAATGCAACATGGTTAGTAATTTTTATAGGAATTTTCATAATCACAAGGATGATAATTATAGTTAGAATCTCAAATATCATAAATTTAGAAACATGAATGGTGTTATATGTTACAATTCTCATGGATTATGAAACTTTGCAAAGTGTTGCAATAAAAATGAGTCCTCCGAGGTACAAAACTAGGATTCCACCATCAAAAGGGAAAGTTAAGAAATTATTCTAAATGAAGAACAATCCCAAAGGTGATCACAAAACAATCACGTCTGAGATAGCCACTAAAAATAAGGGTGTTGAGTACAATTCGAAGGTCAAGGAACCTAACTGTAGGTCTGAAGAGACAAGATATGTGTAAATGATGGAAAGAATAAGCAATCAAGGATAGTCACAAGATATCCTAGTTCAGTAAGAAAATCAAAAGGTGTTGATCAAGCTACAAAATCTATAAAGGTGTTAATGCTTTTAGTATCTTTAACATGCTTTAAAAGTCTCTTGAGTGGACGTCTCATGAAGATCATATGAATTAACATAAGAAAATTTTAGGATAGTGAAGATTAGAGATAATTTATCAAATGGATATGTATTATGTCAATATTGTACATGGTTACTCTTGGCCTTTAGATTTATCTTGAGTGTGAGTCTAGGGCATCAAGAATTTTTTTTAAACAATACAGTTCTAATATGGAAAATTAAAATGGATAAAGGACTATAAGGATTATGTAGATGCATTCAATTTCTAGATAGGTCTTGTTAATCTCATTAATGAAGATTCCAAATTGTTATTGAAGTAATAAAATATTTTCATATCTTGTACATTAGTGATCAATATGTATTGATATAAAAGTATGAGTTGAGAAAGACCTACAGTGGTCATCATGCCTAGAGAGTGATGCTTGAAAGAGTAACAAGACCAGTATGAGAAACAATGTTTTATCTCTTAATATTGTATCATATAGAGCATGCTTTAGGACTAAGAACATCACTTAAGGTAGAGATAGATAGTAGCAATCCTCAAATAGAGGTTTGGGTGAAAAAAATATATTACAAGGAATATTTATTGATTATTACAAGTACTTTGGAATGGGAAACCAGTTTCATGACTAAGTAGGTCATTATAACACACAAGGAGGGAAATAAACACTGAAAGGACAGTTCAGGGTAGATTTGATAATGTTTAATCATCCATATGACATGAGATGAAGGTATGAGGACTTATTCTTACATAGTCAATTAACAAGAGGTAGATTAATTCCAGGCAGAGAAACAAGGGATTGTTCCATGATGTATATGGGCTTTTATGGATGGAAAAAGTTAGGATAAGTTGAACTTATAATTTGGTTTAGGGACATAAGGCCTAAATGATGCTTGCAACTATTAAATAGCAAGATGAATCCTAGTTTTTAGTTTCTTAAGCTGAAATATAAATATTTGAGTTAGGAGGATGTTATCAATCAAAGTTTAGTTAGTTGGCATGTTTCTGTGTTATGAACACATTTGTTCAGGGGTAACAACAGTGATCTCAGTGCATAAAGAAGACAAAAATAGTGTCAAGGAAGAAGAAAAAAAGTAGTGATCTTGGAGTGATGATTTTGGTTGATGATTACAACCAATAAAGGTTCAAAACAAGTTGATGAAGAAGAATACCATGAGCTAAAGTCATGTAGTTTTTCATTAATGTAAAAAGGGGGAGAAGAACCAACAGGTTTTCCATTAATGAAAAATGGGGATATTGTTGGAATCTGAATCTTGAGTTTTCATTGATATAAAATTAACATTAATGACAAAGAAATATGGAGGAGAGTGAGAATAATCTTAGGTTGAATGTGATAAGGAAGAACAAGGCACGCCATGAGATCCTCATGTCATGGTTGAGATCACCTAATTGAGACTTAACTTCTTTAGTAGCTAGTGGACTCTAAAGGCATAATGGTGATATGATATCATCTTAGGATGATGTCATATAAGGTTTATAATGTGTGTGATGACGAAATATAATTGTCTTGATGAAGAAAATGGTACATGAATAGAATTGGTGCGAGTAGCCCAATCGAGTAGGCATGGTCAACAAGATGACTTGGAATAAAGGAATGAAAGCATGAGGTAGATGGAGAGGCATGGTAAATGTATGGAAAGCATGAAGAGGGTATTTTAAGGTTGTTTCATAATGAAAACAAGGTAGGTTCATGAAGCATGAGGTGAAACTAGCACAACTAGGCCTATCTCTAAGACCTAGTGTAGGCATAACTTGGAGAATGAAGAAAATAAAAATGAGGTAGAACATCAAAAACATGTATTGTGTGTAGGGATGCTATAGCTAAGTTATAAAATATGCTATGGATCACATTCCAGATGATAGATGAATGTATGAGGTCTTTTTGAGGCATATCCTTAAGAACAGGCTAATTATGCATGCACAAACCATGCTAGTTGATTATCTCCATGTAGGTATAGAGATAAATGAGCATTGGGACATGTGAAGGAGGTTAACCTAGTGATCTGGTCAGAATTTCAGGTCAAGAGTGCAAAGGAGGAGCAAGAAAATGATATTTTGGCTCTAACAAGTTCTTGAGAAGGAAAAACACCAACTTGAATGTGAATTTCATTTGCTCACCCACACATGTGAGATGTACATGGGAACTTGAGTCTTTCAAGGATGTTAGTACATGGAGTTTAAAAGCCAAGGAAAATAAAATGGGATGAAATGAATGTCAAAAATTTATGAATGATGTTTAAGAAGCTAAGAAGGTTCCAAACCCTCTTAAAACCCTACCTCTAGAGGGATGAAGAATAAATCACTTTTTTTGTCATATAATCAATTGGGAAAGCTGAGTTAGTGACTTAGGAATGTAGAGGAATCCTTGTAATTATTTTTGGTGGTTGTCTCACTCTCCAGGTCATCTGGTAAGGGATTGAAATACCTATGTTTTGAAGAAATTTAATGGTATCGTCATGTATATAAAGGTTCAAGATTAAAAACATTATGTGGAAGCAAGTTTAGACACCAAAATTAGGTATCTCTACCCTTTTCAAACTATTCACTTATTTTACCATTAGCACCTATCTAGACCCCTTTTTATTTTTATTCATATTCTTATTAACATTCCCATATTTCCCATCCATGATACTATCTATTTTAATTTGTTATTAATTTTAATCAATTATCCCCTAATCCTCATCTCATTATCTAATTAATCCTAATCATTCCTAATTTCCCTTCTCTCATTTTTTTATCACCCCTAAACTCCCTAGTTGTTTATCCCTAGGATATCCCTATACTTTATTTAATCCATTTTTATCTCCTACTAACCCATGTCACTTCCCTATGAAACCCTAGCCCACCTATGTGCTTTAAAGATTTAATAACACTTCATACAAGCCTCATATCTTGAGTAAATCATCCTTTCACCACCCAAATGGATGGTTCCCTAGAATTTGAGGTGACCAAGATGGGTCATCATTGACCCTATAAATCTACATTCTCCCCCCTCCAAAGGATGCATAATCAGAATTATCTTACATTTTGTGATCATGTCTTTATTCTTGAGATTCTTTATGGTTATTTTAGTCTTCTTGGAGTCCCCTTGAGCTTGTTTTCATCACTTTTGAAGACTTTGGGGAGTTTATCTTGACCTTGTATTGATTTATGCTATCATTTCTATTATTTTTTAGTCACTAACATTTTATGAGTACATCTTCCAACAAAGCCTCAGATCCAACTTATTCTTTGTGTCATTTTGTCTATAGGTTTTCCATTCAACCCATTCACGTTTAAGACTGTTCAGGTCGTCATCACTTTTGTTAGGTCACTGTCAACCCATCCCTGTGTTGTTATCCATTCTTCCTTCCAGATCCACATCAGACTTTTTTTTGTCGTTGTCACCTTATTCAGCACTCAGATCTTATATTTTATTTCTCTACTAGTCCAATTTTATTCTATCAGTTTTTGGTCACTACTAATTGAGCCAAGTTGCCATCGACCACTATCCCGCTAGTTGTCTAATCCATCAATATCCCCATTTCTTACATATTTTTCATTTCATTGTCTCATACTTTCCTTTGTAAGTTTTTGTTAGTTTTTATAGGTCTTTTTCATCATCTAATTTGCACTCATGTCTCTCCAGATTTGCATTTTAGCTTATTATTCTTATCTATCTACCCATGTCACCATTAAACTACCTTCTACACCCTGGGTCATCATCGACCCTACCATGTACAAATCATTTGATGTTGATTTAGATCAGTTCTACACTTTAAATCCATTTCTATAATTTTTAGATTTTGTTCGGTCTCAGTCTCTGCATGTTATCTACATTATCATTATTTATTTCATCCTCTTTTATCGAATACGAGGGTTGACATTTGCATGAATAAGTTAACACTTCTTGGAACTGAATTTGTCGGGTAACCCCCTCATCTACTATTTAATCCATTTTGCTTTTAGTTATCTTTGTTGTGCAGGTTCATCATATTTGTAGTGAGGAAATCTACTTTTTTCCCGTCTTTTCATCATCATCCCACTCTAAGGTAGCTTAAACACTTACCTCTTTGAGTTGTTTAGTTTTTTTATATCTAATTCACTAATTTGAACAAGAAAGAGAAAATTTACTCAACATTCTGGACCACTTAGCGGGACAACCATTTTAGGTGAGTGTCTTGTACTTCTTTGTTTCATTCGTCATTTTCCATATTTCTTCCATTTTCCACTAACATTATAGGTAGAGGATTTTCTTTTTCTTGTCTGTGTTGGGATTTTAGATTTCTTAGATTTTCTCTTCGATTGCTTCATCTTAAATATTATATTAAAAGGAAAAACACTCTCCAGGTATTCACCTTTATATCTTAGATTCTCTTTTTGCATTGCATTTTCCATTCCTTGTGTGTTTGTTCTCATCAAATATCCATATTTATATATGGGATTAAAAAGACCCTCTTGCATTATTGCTTGCAAATCTAGTGTAAGTAGGTGTTTAATTGGTTTAATCTCACATAAATTTCCACACACATCCAAACACATAAACTTATTCACACATCAAAACAATCCCTTACCAGGTGGACCTAATTGGGATTTGATAACCCAATAAGGAAGCCACTGCAGGGTTCTGGCCATGTTATAAATCCTATACAGACTTGGGCCTCATGTACCTTTAGGTATTTTGAGGACGCCACAACCATAACTACCTGAAACTGGACTTAGATTGTTGTTTCATAGGTACCCTCATCATCTATATTTTATTTTTATCACATCTCCTAATTAATCATGTTAATATAAATTTTGTTGCTTGATTTGTTTGTGAAAAAATTTCATAAACAAATGTTTTCCCATTTCATGCCTATTATCACCCCTTCTCAAGACAAGACAATGTAGCAATAAAATCTATCCAATGATGACCCTTCCTCCAATGATCTTGAGGCCCTGAATTGGGTCTCCCAACCTTGTGTTTTGATGGTTTCTCAACCTTGTGAAGACCATGTCATCCAAATCTATCCCCCTTTTAAAACCAATTCCCCTATCTCTCATCAATATATTTCCCCTCGACCGGATACATCTCCATATCCTACTCCTTTAGAGACTCTTTGGCCTCCTTCTAGCCCCATTTATGAATTCATATTTCGTAGATATCCTATGATATTTCAATTCTATCAATCTACTCAATTGGTGGATCCTATTCCACCCCCATCACCTCATATAAACACTATCCCCACTTCATCTGATATTATCACTAGAATGCTTATACAACCATCCCAATCTACTAACATCCACATTTCTACTTTTCACGTGGCTCAACAATCAAATATTCCCATCTAATTCCAACCATCCTATAACATTCCTACTTTCCAACATCACACATTCCCGCAATAAATTCAGTCTCCACCCCTTTATTATATCCCCTTTTATCAAACATTCCCTTCAAATTCAACATACCCCCAAGTTTGTCAACATCCTTATCCATACACTTCTCATGTTGTATGACAAAAAATATTTACCTCTTACGTGATGCCTTCACACGAAGCATTTAGACCATATTTTAATTATAATCCCTTAAGGGAATTGTATAGTTCAATCTTCGATAAGTTGATGACATCTCACCTCATCCAAATTCCTCCCATTAAACCTATTGAAGACTCACACCCCATACTTTCTTTGTATCACAAGGTATACTACTGTAAATATCATCGAGTCATATGTCATGACATTGAAAAGTGTCCTTCTTTTAAACACCCTGTTTAACAAATTATAAATCAGGGGGATCTCCAAATAGAAAAGTTTATCTCATCTCTTAGCCAACCGCTTGACACCTTTAGACAACCCTTTCAAAATCTACCATAAAAAAATCAATTTCCACCTTCCACATCTTACAAATATAATCCTTATGTAGTGAATACTATACATCAAACACCTTCATCCTTACCTATCTACTCTACCTCATCATCTACCTCTACCTTAGACATTTAACCTAAGAATTATTCAATATATACCCCCACATCTACATCAACCATATCCATGGTTATCACATCAATTTCTACCACTTATTCTACATCTACATTTATTCCTACCTTTACAACATCCACATAAAATTTTAATATATGTACCACTTCATTCATGTCTATCATGCCCCAAATTATCATATCTAACCCCTTATCCACAACTACATCAAACAGACCTATCACTACATCCACATCACTCATATCCCTAAATGATCCAATTATACCTACCTGATGCAGCCTATAATTTACTAGATAACACCCTAGTCGCAGTGGCACATCACTCAACCTAGACTGAGCGCTCACCCGAAGCGCACAAAGGTACGAGGTCCCTCTTTATGGTTGCTGTAGTAGGATGTTACCGTGATGAAGAAAGAAAGAAATATATCCATAACTAATCCATTTTTCTACCATGTATTCTATATTCAGATCTATGAAAGAACAAGCTTTAAACAATAATCATGATTGAATCAAGAACATGCACTACTTGATTACACATAGTAATGACACTTAGATTCAGCCAATATCTTCCATTTATTAATAAACACAGAAGCTCCTTACATTAATGTCAATCTAAACCTATGTGCATATGTATCTGATACACTAATGCACATATCTCTTTATGTTTACCTCTTACGCTCTGCATATACCTATATATCACCTCCTTTGCCTATATATGTTTTACTATGTGATTTGTATCATATATATAGGGTGGTGACTTTCGCTTCACCACTTATCTATTCCATAAATAGGCCACATGCTATTAATATCTACGCACTGTTTATAGCCATAGCCACACATGCAAGTGTGCTATCTATAGATCTATTACAATTAACTAAAGTGTCAATCCTATTCTTAGCTTTTCTCCATGCAAAACACTTCGATTCAGTCCTCTAAAGATAAACTATGCATGGCATGCATGTCTCTACTTCATTGGTGTGTTCCGCATGTCATATTATAAGAATAGGTCTTCATACTCAAAATCGGCTAAGTCCTGAATGCTAAAATTTCCCTTCCGCGTGTGGATTTTTTCTTAACCTCCACACCCTTGATCTAGGCTTCCTCTCCCATGTGGACCTCTTGTGCAATATCTAACAAATATTCTATGATCAACATTACCCCACACTAATCTCATCATCGTCCCGACAATGGTTAGCTCCAAAATTTGAAGTAAAGAATAGAAGAATAAGAATGAAAGAATGTAGAAGAAAATAAAGGATTTTTATGAGGCTATGAGGTAGCCTCCTCCACATCAATTTGAAGTATCAACTCTAGATACTCCTCCTTTATTCTAGCCTCCAAGGCCTTCCATTCAGTGAGTGCTTGTTTTTCTTTCTCTGGAATTTCCACATCAATGGATTCCAACTCATCCCTCGTAATTTGTCATTTCTCATTCTGCAGAACTAATACATTGTTGGACATCGAGGTCATTCTTTCTTCTAGAAGATCCATCTTCTGCGCAATGAGCTTCCTAAGATTGTCCAACCGAGTTTTATGTGGCTCTTGTGTTGCTTCTAGGGCCTCACGCTTTTTCTTAACTATTGACAATCTTTCTACGCGGCCCAACGTTTCGTCCTTCATAGCTTTTTGGACCTCATTTCTTACTTCTAGGGTCTTTAAATATCAATAAGCGCTTCTGGAGCTGTGCAGATGTTCAAAGCCTAGTCTGCTTTCTTCAATAATTTCTATAGTGCTTGCATCAACCCTTCATATGATGTAATATTTCTCACTATTGACACTTTCTCTTGCTCTTCCTCTTGTTCTAAGTTCCTTGGCGCTGGCATACACAAAGGTTAATCTTCAAACACTAGGTCCACCAGCTTTCCTACATAATGTATCGCTAAGGGAAACGTCTATGGTACCTTGGTATCTAAGTGTGGTCTAGCTCGTATGACCTTTTCCCCAATCTCCTTTGCGAATATGATAAACACTTCATTCTTATTCTGTGCCAAGTCCCTCTCTTATGTTATCCCCGCTATCTCAACATCCTTTGTCTTCAGCTCCTCACACAGTGCTCTGATTGTTGCAGCTTTATCTATGTTTCTTCAGGTAACTTTATTAGAAACCTTAACCAGTGCATTACTGACCTACTCATCCGACATGATAGTAGGATTTATTGTCATGTGTTTAGTTTGCAGTGCCTTCTTCAGCCATCTCAAAATGCATGACTCTTCGCATATATCAAAGTTAGGCTCATCCATGTGGGTGTGCATTGACCATGATAGTTGTTTTCGAGTGTGCATAATCACCATATCTTCATCCATTAGAACCTAGCCAAATAAATCGTTCTATTCTATTGTGCTTTCAAAGTGGGCATGGATAGTTTTTCCTACATCCTCTGCATACCCCATGGCTAGTGGAATGTGCTCCCCACTCGTTTTTCTAGAGTGTTTCTCCTTTGGATCTTTAGCTTCCAAATTTGGGACCTATGTCTCCATGTCCTAAAAATTATCTACAACTATCTCCTCTAGTTCCTCTTTGTCCTCTCCTCTTTCCTTCGATTCCTCACTCTATTCTTCTATGTCCTCTGGGAGTGTAGGAGAATGAGGCATGCTTTCCTCTGACTCTTCCACCTCCTCATTTAACTTCAGTTTCCTCCTTCTTTGTATGGTTTCCTCCTTCTATGGAGAGAGCCTGGGTGATCTACGCACCGTGTTTGGAGTAGTACCTTGGGTTATTGTTCTCCTAAACACCCTCTTAAACCTATTCTCCCCTTGGGCTACATTCACATCCTCATCATCCCCCTCTTGCATCTGAGGTGGTGTAGTGGCACACTCAGCTTCACCCTTATTTTTAGGATGGCTCCTACCTCTATGATCCAAACCACCACTATCTTCGCACTCCTCCTCCTCATCCTCCACTTCAATTTCCTTTGTGGGTTTAGGCACTGTGACATTCTCCATTGTATGATTTCCCTTAGGTGGTGCTAGAAGTGTGAACTCACCTTCTACATATTTTTTATTCTCCATCTTTGGCTTTAGTTGGAGATACACCAACACTACTCCAATATCTCCTATAGCCAAACTTATTGGTTTAATGTTCAAAACATCAGAAATGAGTCTTTCAACATATGCACCCCGCCCTAGATACACATACTTCTTTCTTAATATATGGTAGTCGTAATCTACCTTATCCGCATTGAACATCAATCACTGTACATTTTTAAACCTGTGTACTGATGCCTAGAAATACCTTGTTGTGAATGCATATGGAAACTTGCACCAAGGAATCCATGCTCCATATTTCATAGCAAAACGCGCTATACAGAAATGCTATTATATAGTGAACTAAACTACCTTTCCAACTATCGAAGGAAAGTCCTTAGGGATGTGCCATTCTTCCTCAAAAGCAACACAAAGCCTATCATACCACTTCTCTACTCATTTATTAACCTGCTCTGTCATGGATCCTTCACATAAGTACTTCTTGCAGCATTCTTTAGGTGATTTGTGTTCCATCGGATAATTCCATACCTTCTCCTTTGGTCCATCTGTTACTCCAATCTCCATGAACACTAGTGTTAACAGAACATCTCCAAAGCTGATCTTTCCTCCTGCACCCTCTTCTTCAATGATTGTCTCTGTGATATACCCTGAAATGTTGTAGACTACACCTTCAAACATATTTTTAGCAATGTGCAGCCACATAGTGTTCACTTGTGACCAGCTTTCCTGGTCATTGAGCTTCGTAATGAGACGTGCAGCCACTTGTACCACTGGATACTTCTTTAGTTTATCGATGTCCATACTGTGTGGTCCCTTTGGATATCCCAACTCCTTTCTAGTCTCCAATATCACAGTTTTATCTAGCAGGTCATCTCGCAAATCATCTCCTATGCTTGTCAACCTTGTTACTGTGGAGATGAGAGCAGATGAAATTCTAACTCTACACCCTGTAAAGTAGAAAAAGTCCTCGTGCACTCTGCTCATAAGCCACTAGTATAATGGCTCATACTTCCCAAAATAAGGGAGCTCATAAAGTTGGTAAACCCCTATCCTTTGCAAGAGCTTCTCATCCGTATCATCATACACCGGTATATCTTATGCTATGTGTTTATTTGTCTTCGTGTTCAGCAACGCGTCAAGATCCTTCTTGTTCTCAATGGTACAGTGATTGCACTTTCTCACTTTGCTCTTCCTTATGTAAGAATCCCACTCCTGGTAGACGATATCCCCCTCTGGATATTGCATCTTAGAGAAATTGCTTTCTGGAGCCATTTCTTCTTCTTCTTCTACCACCTTCTTCTTTCCCTTCACTCTTGCTGCAACTGCTTTCTTGGGTGCCATTTCTACATTGCAATCCTTTGTAGATCCTTACCGCTCAAATTCTGTAATGTGTGAATCAAAACCTAGTTTGATTTAGCATGCCCTAGGTGAAATTATGTGCCCCTAATTCATCTCCATTACCTTTCTTTGCTCAAATTCTTCACCACTGGGACACAAGCTTCTTCTGCGCATAGATATGTTCGTCACAACTGGTTATACATCCCTCACAACTTTAAACGATCACTAGGCTCTTCGCACTTAGATTCTTTCAAATAATCTTAATCGCAACGGTAAAAATGAATTTGCATCCCATCCTTATATATATATTTAAAATTTTGATGCATTTATTACTCCTTCACCTACCAAATATCCTCCCATTCATTGACAAAATTTTTTCATTCTGTGCGGTACATCTTTGCGGCCCAGCTATAACCTTCTAGTGTGCCTTCCTACCCTCTAGTCACGGAATTCTCTTCAGCACGTACTCGTGCGCCTGACTACCTCATCACTGTACCTTCTCCTAGTAGTTATCATGGCCCCCGCTTACCTCACATTATATTGTCCTTTCATTCATCTCCATCCTTGGTCACTTTTGAGAAGCAATACTCTTTTAACTTGAAGCACACATGCAGTAGCTTATTTATTTCACCTTTCAATTCCCAAATTATCTTACTTGGATAACTACAACCACCCCGTACTAAAATTATGTGCAGTCCTCTGTGCATAAACATTCTTCACATGATAATTAGCTTCATGCGCACAAGTGCACTTATTACACAAGAACAATAACTAATTTGAAAAAGCATAGTGACAATGAAGGAAATACATAATTGAAAACCAAATCTAAATGGAAATAATGCCTTATTACAAACACCAAGAAGACTTATTTATAGTAGGGCTTCAACATACTCCCATTAAAGTAACTGGGTAGCCGTGTTCAATCAAGTGCTTCTAATGAGAAAGCACCTGATTCAAGTATGTAAGTGATGACATATGGCCCCAACCAATGTACTTTGAGCTTGCCTGGATGATGCAAGAACTTTGAGTCATAAAGAAGTACCACTTTTCCAATCTCAAACTTCTTATCCCTTATGTTTCTGTCATACCATGCTTTATACCATGCTTTTTCTTGCTTCTGACTCCATCATGCTATGGCTCGTCACTCATCCAGTTGAATCATCTTCTTGATACACTCGTCTAAAGCCTTCTCATTAGTTAGACCTCCAGCACATGAAATGCATAAAGAAGGTAACATAAATTATATAGGGAGAATGGCTTTGGTGCTAAACACTAACTAAAATGGTGTTGCTTTGTTCAATCTCTTATATGTTGTTCTATATGCCCAAAGAACAACTGACACTTTATCATCCCAATCCTTTCTTCCAACATCAAATTTTTTTGTCAAAGTTTGGCTCAAAATCTTGTTGAAAGCCTCAAAAATTCCTTTTTCCTGAGGATGATATGGTGTAGTCTTATGGTGTGCAACCGTAAACTCATCTAATAGGATCTTGATTGTCTCATTCAAAAAGTGTGTACCCCTATCACTTATCAAGATTAAAGGACATCCATATCTTGTAATAACATTCTCCCATAGAAACCTAGATGTTGTAGCTGCTATGCAGTCCTTCATGGGCATTGCTTTAGCCCACCATGTGAGATAATCTGTGCAAGTAATGATATAGCGCAACCCAGTCCTGTGCGCAGCTGGTGAAATAGGTCCTACAAAGTCAATGGCCCATTTTTCAAATAGTTCGGCCCTAGTAATTGGTATCAAAGGCATCTCATCTCTCTACCCTAGTTTTCATAGGTGATGATAATGATCACATGCCTTAAAATATTCTTTACAGTCTTTATACAATGTCTCCCCCCATAATCCAACAACTAGGATCCTTCAGGCAGTTGCATCATGTGCATAATGGCCCGCTACAATACCACCATGGGATTCTTCTATAATATCATTATGCTCATGCTCTAATACACAATGGCGTAATACTTCATCTCTGCCTATCTTATAGAGGTCTCCACTGATTAACATAAATGGTGTCACGCGTATATCAAGCTATTTCTTTTCTAATGCCTTCATTCCTTCTAGTGCCACACCGGTTCAAAGAAAGATAACAATGTATTCTAATTTTGATGGTGCGTGTTGTAACCTATAAAACTATGCATCTGGCATGGTTTCCTCAATAGTTTATGCCTCTTCTCCTGAGTGAATTCTAAACAAGTGGTCTAGTCCAAAATTGCTTTTCCCTGGCTTCACCACAACTGTGAAGTCAAACTCTTGAAATAGGAGTACCCATCTGCATATTTTCCCTTACAAAAATGGTTTGTTTACCAAATACTTCAATGCCATGTGATTTGTATAAAACATAAATGATGTTGCTAATAGGTAATGTCAAAACTTGTGCAATGCATAGATCATTGACAAAGCTTCGCGTTCTGTGGTTGTATAATTCCTTTCAGCAGGAGTCAGCTTCCTACTAGCAAAAAAATGGATTATCTATAATACCTTTGCCAAGTTGAGCTAACACAATGCCAATGGCCATACCAGAAGCATCCACATGTGCATGAAATGGTTTATCCCATGAGGGAAAATACAGAATAGGTGTGGTAGTAAGTTTCTCTTTCAACATCTCAAATGCGTGATGCTGTTGTTCTTCCCAATAAAATGTACCTTTCCCTTTTAGTAATTCTTCCAAGGGTGCAACAATTTTGGCATACCCTTTGATGAAATTTCGATAGTAACCTATATGACCTAAACATTTGGGCACCTCACTTTGACTGGTAGGTGCTTCTAAGCCTAGAATGACTGTAATCTTAGTTGGGTCAACCAACAAACCTTCCTTGCAGATTATATGTCCTAACAATATTCCAAATGGTGTAGCAAACATGCACTTCTTGATGTTAAAAGAGATACTCAATTGTCTACACCATTCAAACATTAAGCGTAGATTGTCACAATGATCTTTCACAAGCCCATAAACTGTTCAATCATCTAGGTAGACCTGTAAGAAGTTGTGAATAAAGTCTTTGAATGCCTTAACAACTATGCCCGAGAATACATCAAGTGCATTTTTCAATCCAAAAGCATCACAGTATAGGAAAAACTACCCCATTCAGTAGTAAATTTTGTCTTTTTTTGATCCTCCTGAGTAATCCTAACCTGATGATACCTGAAAAACCCATATGTGAAAGAATATATTTCGCACCCTGCTACTCCTTCTAGTATTTCCTCAGTGAATGGCGTAGGAAATGGGTTTGTGACACATGTAGCATTCAATTCCCTATAATCCACACATATTTTAATTCATCCATCCTTCTTGATACTGATCACCATTGGACTAACCCATTATGACTCATCAAGGGGCTTGATAATTCCATATTTTAACATTTTATCAATTCTTATTTTACCTTTCCATGCAAATTTGGATTCATTCTGTAAGGTCTCTTTCTCACTGGGCGTGCACCTTCGTTAAGATTTATCTTCATTTCCCCAAGTGATTTATGCACACCTTTAAGTTCATGATACCCTCAAGGGAATAATTCCTGATAATCCCTAAGTAACTCTATGATCTTAGCTACCTCCAAGTCTGACTAGTAGTCTCTAATGATGACCTCCTTAGGTTCAGCCTCCAAACCTATATTCACCTTTTTTATCTTCATGGGTTTGTGATAGGCACGTGTGTCCTCATTTGCACTGTCTAAGACCTCGCACACCCTTTGTGAATGTTCAATATCCATGTGCTCAACTTCCTCATCATCCACAACGTAAACCATATTTCCTTTCCCTTTCTCAAGGCAAGTGCGTTCAAGTAGTATGGAGTCCATTTCTTCTTCCTTTTCAAACTGTGCTCCGGAATCTACCTCACCAAATAATTCCTGAATATGTTCTTCATTTTTTGCACTATCTCCCATAGTTAAGCGCTTGACAAATTTTAATGCCTCTACTATTGGATGTTGGGAAGAAAATTAGTCAAAAGTCTGGATCATTCCTAAAGTCAAATTTTTCCAGTTCCCAGTCTCTCGATGTAGTTTTGCATATACATAGCAGGTGCTTGTGCATCCTTGTAGCGTAGAGTAGAATCTATGTACCCAAAGTGAAGGTGGTAATGCTTCCTATCCTATTATCCAGAGTTTCTCACATTGTTGAATGTGATGCTGAAAAGGTTGATCACCATTATAAGTATAGATCTGCATAGGTGCATTGTTCCTTACAAACCCAATAAATAAGGTGACTCCAATCTCTTCCCATGTTACAATATTATCTCTTTAGACTACCCACTAGCACACTGTTGTCCCCCAAAAGGTATATACTAACATATCTCTTCTCTTAATTTGATCTGTCCATCGTGTTTCCATAGCTTCCAAAAATACAGGAAGATCTTCTACCCCAATGTACCAAGGTACTGTGTTACCTATCCATTGAACCAAATGAAGTCCATTCTTGTGCGCAACCATGCTTTTCACCTCTCGCCCTACTATTTAATATGTTCCATGAGCCCAATTGTCACAAGAAAAACTCATAGTATCACTAATAGAATGAGAATCCTCCCACTGTAGAATGCCTTCTTTTGATGGCTCATTGACCTTTGGGTCTTGAATAGAGTGTACATAAATTTTGTTTAAGTCCTCCTCACTTAGAGGCTCAACATATGGTGTAGACTTCCCATCTATCAAAGGTATCACAACCCTTTCCTCATTGTTTTCAAAGATGATATAGCCCTTATTAAATCTCAAGTCAACATTATTCGCTTAACACCAAGGGCGTCCAAGTAAGGCTGGAAAAATGTCTACTTCTACAAGTGCTAATACCTCAAAATCCCCAGTAAACTTGGCCCCTTGTATTTTTATAGATGCATCCTTCAAAACTCCTATGGGCATGGCCTTAGTCTGGTTTACCATAAATAATACTTTAGATGATGGCTGCAATGGAGGCCTCCCCATTTGTACCCATACATCTAATGTAAGCACATTTACTTCCACACCTGTATCAATTAATATGTTGCTCAGCAGCCACCCATCCACAACAACATTCAGAGTTATTTCCTTGTCATAGTCAATGCTATCAGGGGGAATATTTGCATGTAGAATCTATCATCCAATCTCATTACTTGCACTCGGAGTGTTCCATTTTAACCAACTTCCTAATAGTGGAATGATATTTCTCCTAGCATAACATTTTGCACACTTCTTTCAGATCATCGATATCAGTTTGGACTATCTCTGATGATTTCTTCTACTCCTTTAAGGATTGTATCTCACCCTGAAGATTCCTTAGCACTTCCATGGTATCCTGGTAAATTTCCTTCTAATGAGAAGGATCTTGGTACCTTACATGCAAAACCTCCTCTTTGGTGATCGTGGGCTTTTGGTGTAATGCCGCTCTTGCGCATGCCGCTTAAACTTATGTACTAATATTCACTACCAATGACTCAAGTCCTTCTATTATCTTGGGCATCCACTACTCTTCTACTGCGCACTGTATTATAACCATCCTAGTACCTTTGTTTTCTTTCTTATGCTATTTACTAAGATGCTCATATAAGTCCAGGCACTCCTCATAGCTATGACTCTTTCCATAGAATGAACATGTAACATTCTGGGGATATTCGAACATGTAGTGATAAGGGGATCTACACATATAACATGTTCCACGAGGGAACTCACCTCTTCCTCCATTACGGCCTTGTCCTCCATATCCACCATGATATCCATGTCCCCTTCCATGACCTCCTTCAAAGCGGCCCTCATTCCTGTCATAGCGCATTTTATTATGATCCTGATCCTGGTGCTCATTCTTACCCTTAGAATTATTTTTTACACTTGTCTCTCGTACCCCAATGTCTATGGCATCCTGGATCTGACCAATCAATTGACAATTCTCAGTATCATGGGTTGTGGACCTGTAAATTTTTCAAAAGATGGATAAATTCTTCCTTATCGTGCACTGTAATAAAGGATAGTGACTAGAATCAAGATTTAAATGAAATATCTCACAGTCCAATAGTAACGAGTGTACTGTTCTGTGAGGATAACTATCCTTGGTGTGACCTTCTACTTCATAATCTGTACACCAAATTCTTGAGTGAGTTTCATGGGCAGAACTTGCTGATAGTTTCTCTAAATGTTTGGCCATGGCTGTAATATATGCATATAAGAATGTACTAACGCCAGTGTCAATGCTCCCAACTACCTCATCATGCAAAGTTACCTCCAATGCTTCACACAGATTAGTGTATGTCTTATGTGACAGTGATCTTCTGAATGGTGTAATCAATCCTCCAACAAACCATTGTGCATGCTAGCTAGCATGAATATCATAAGATAGTGTAGATAGAAGTGTCTTAAAATGGGCATCATACCCACATACACTCTCAGTAGTGCCTTGCTTGATATCCTTGAGTGCACTAATACTCTTTTGCTCAAACTTAGGGATATAGAACTCCTTTAAGAAATCATCCTTCAACACTGCATAATCCATGCAAGTTTGATCAGGGTCAAACTTCCTATACCATTTGTGTGCTCGTCCTTACAAGGTAGTAGAAAATTGACTTGCCTTACGCTCAAAAGCCATGATCCCTTTAGCGTGCCACAAGATTTCACACATATGCACATGCTCAACAGCATCCTCTATGCCTATATACTTTGGAAGATGAAGAGACATCTCCATATAAATATTCTGTGGTTGTTGTGGGCCTTGACCACCTGATCCAGAACCTCTTGCATTTCCTCTACCTCTAAAACCACTAGATCCACCAAAACTAGAACCACCTATACCTCTTGATTCTCCACCTGTATCTGGAATAATACCTATAGATGTACTCCATTATGTGTTGATATTAGTAATGTACTAAACCCCTATAATTTGTGAGGTAGTTCCACTTCCAGAGGTGAATCCAAAATTCAGCGTGCTAACGTTCTGTGTAGATGATGCACTTGAAAACACACCTCTGAATAATATTGAAGTCGTCTGTCCTGTCATTGATGTACTTGCTCTCTTACTTCCCAAAATTTCTTATTGATTACTTTTCATACTAGATATTAGAAAACCAAGCACAAGGGATAGGTCACCAAGTGGATTTTCTGATGCTCTGGCTCCACGTCTTCTACGTGAGCTTCAAATCCTTCATGAGCCATCTCTCTCCTCAACACCATACTTTATGTAATGGAATGTTGCCTCTCTATCTCCCTCTTACACACCTTGTTATACTTAAGTCACCTCTCCTCTCTCTGCCTCTCTGCTACTAGGTCTGCCATCTTTCACTGAACATGTTCCATCCCTCGCATGTGTTGAGGTTTAGTTAGCAATTGGTTTACTTTCCAAGTTCAAGTTACCATCAAGATCTTGATTTTCAGTGGAATGCCTTGCAAATATGTTCCCCTAGGATATCGTAAAAACTAGAATTTAGCTACCTCCAAGAAAGAATACATCAAAATTGAATATTCCAGAATATAATTTTTTAGAACACCAAAAAACCAGGTATCCACAGTGCAAATCTAGATCAAATCAGCATCATAAATGACCTGAAATTCTTCCTGTGTATAGAAAAGTCCGCGATACCTCCAATTCCGCTAAGATGCATAAGCAGTCAACCACTCGTATAATTCTAATGGAAAGATGGAAAAAATGCTCTCATATAAGTTGTCATATAGATTTTGTTCCACCCAAGTGTGTGTGTTAAACTTAGATCCACTTTTTAACCACCATGCATAATCTTCCTCTAGATCGCGTATCCAATCCTCAATACTTGCTAGAGTTAACCGGTATGTCTTCATCGTAAACCATCCTAAAAAAAACTAAAAAAGAGGTCCTGACAATGGAACCAATGATGTAGCCTAGAATTTACCAGATAACACCCTATTCACACTGGTACATCACTTAACCTAAACTGAGCGCTCACCCGAAATGTGCAAAGGTACCAGGTCCCTCTTTAGGGTTACTCTAGCAAGATGTTAGCATGATGAAGAAAGAAAAATATATATCCATAACTAATCCATCATTGTACTATGTATTCTATATTCAGATCTATGAAAGAAAAATCTTTAAACAATAATCATGATTGAATCAAGAACATGCACTACTTGATTACACATAGTAATGACACTTAGATTTAGCCAATATCTTCCATTTATTAATAAACACAGAAGCTCCTTACATTAATGTCAATCTAAACCTATGTGCGTATGTATCTGATACAATAATGCACATATCTCTTTATACTTACCTCTTACACTCTGCATATACCTATATATCACCTCCTCTTCCTATATATGTTTTACTATGTGATTTGAATCATATATATAGGGTGAGGACTTGCCCTTCACCGCTTATCTATTCCAGAAATAGGATGCATGCTATTAATAACTACGTGTCGTTTTGTTGTCGGCCCCAAAATTCCCCTCTTTTAAAGTTAAGTTTAAATTTTTTTGAGTATGTGCCCTGGATTATGGAATCGCGTCGAGCCTAACATTGTTTACAATTTTCCTATTCATGGAGAACAATTTGAAAGTTAGGCATATGGTGGATTTCCTTTCCTTCTTTTTATTCTCTTCCCGCAGTCAGGAATGACAAGCGTATTTTCCCCATTAAATTTTCCCCAAATTCCACGGGTAATATGTGGATATCTTTGATTGGATGTGGTTTGGTCATATTTCAAGATTCAATGGAAGCCTCCACTTGTCCAAACAATGCAACTCCAGGGGTAGGGCCCAGGGTACAGTTCTCAAGTAAGCGCTAACTCGCAGTGTGTCCCGGGTTCAAAATGAAGGTAAAAAAAGCTCAAATCAGCTAAGTATTGAAGGTTCAATGGAACATGCCACATGCCTCATAGGTGTAAATTTAAGGGTCAAAGCCGGGGGTAGTTTTTTAAACTTGCGCCAGTCCTCCACATGTTCTAGGTCCAAAAAGGGACAAAGTCAATCATTAAAATTGACTAAGTATGGGCAGGTCGGTAGAGGCCTCCACATGTCGCAACGATGCATTTTAAAAAGTAAAATCAAAGGGTCAGAATCCAAGTAGTGCCATCCCACCACGTGGTTGGAGTCAATGGAAACAGAGTTGGCCATTGAAAATTCTAAACCCACGGAAGGAGCTAAGCGTCAACTTGGTGCAATTTCAGAAGGTGCTTCCAAAGCGGAAATTCAAATCAGTGTCAACTCTCCACATATCTAGGGGGTCAACATGAGTCAAACAAGAACAGACCCAAATCGATTGAGTATAAAGGAACCAATGGAGCTCTCCATGTGTCTGCCTAGCACTGCTTTAAAGGTAAAGAATGCGGGATGTGTTCCCAGGCCCGCTCCAATCAATTCCTTCCACATGGGTGGCCCAAATTTGAATTTGTACAAGCAAATCAAACGGCCCACGTTTTAACTGGTAAAATAATGTAATGGCCATATATTTAAAAAACTGATTTTTCCACCATTAACACTTTATTTACATTTTCAAGATGTTTCACATAGAATTTTTGTTCCAGAATAGATTTATTTCTATCTTTTCATTCTCTTGAGAAACAGATAAGGGTTAGGGCTAGGAGGAATACCTGTTGAGTGTTGGGAAGTTGTGCGCATACCGTAGAGAGATCAGACCAATTGTGAAGAGCTCCTTTTTGTCTGGGAAGGACTACCTGTAAATAAGAATGCAAGACCACCAGATTTTCGTTAAACAATAAGTGAGGGAACTACCTTGGGCCCAGGAAATATTAGACTTCCTTTCGAAGGTGGTCAGTTCCCTTTTAATACAAATTAATGCAAATGATAATAAAGAAGCTATTGCGAAATCACGATTTAGGTACCTCATTACTAAAAGCAATAGAGACTAAACTACCAATAATAAAATGTCATGTTGTTTGTTTGGTCACTGGTTATTGATACGTTCAGATCAAGTTACAAGGATAGACAAGGCTGGATATGAGATTGTTTGGAGGTAAATAGGTGAAATATTAGTTTTTGGTATAAGTCACAGTGACCGATGCTGGTCACTGGATAACTGACCACGGTTATAAAACCGATACCGGTAGGGGATAACCGATATCGATAGGGGCAGTGATTTAAAGGATTTTAAATGGAGGTTGGTTGTAAGGTGGTTATGGGGTTTAGAAGGTTGGTAGATGATTGAGGGGAGTAGTAGGGTGATAGAGAAGACTCAGAGAGTGAGAAAGTTGTCTTTGGGGCAATATAGAGATGGATGAATGGAGGTTAGGTGCAGGGTGCTGCCGGGTGGTAGATCCAGGGAGTGAGCTTATAATCACTATGAATCAAAAGTTCACAAAGTAGTGTCTAGAAGCATACAAGGTAATAAAAGAGACTACTTACTAGTTTCTGATGCGGATGTGGGTCCAAGGAATTCAGTGGCGAAGGAAAGGCTCAGTTGGGATGATCCGGGACATTCAGAAAGTGAGCTGATGAAGCTATCCTCCAACTCTCCCAATGTTTGGATGAGTGTGACAGTGATCTAGTTGCTCAGTTACAGTCTTGGGCTCAATACTCCTCTCTGCAACCTCTTCTCTCTCTCTCTCTCACTTGTCTCTCTCTTGCAAATGAATTCGGATCCTTGCAAATGAATTCAGATCCTTTGGTTTTTATTGGGGGAGGTCATTTACAGGGAACCGATGGTAGTTACTAACCGATGCCGGTCGCGTAGGGACCGATGTCGGTTAGGTCAAAGTTGGCTATTTTTAGTAAAATAGCCAACTTTCCCTCCTTTTCTCCCGAGGGGTCAATTATGGGCTTGGTCAAGTCATTATTAGGTTCATTTTGGTGTGGGTGAGGGGTGATGAGTCATGGGTGTGGGTCTGGACCAAGTTATAGGTCTTAATTAGGTTAGTTTAGGGTTAGGGCTAGGTCATGGTGAGGTGGCGAGGTGAGGTAGCAGGGTTAGAGATGTGGATTTATTAATTATAAGGTAATTAATAAATAATTAAGTGTGTAAGGTTTAGGTGGTGAGGTAGGGTTAGGTTGCGAGATTATTAGGTTCATTTTGGTGTGGGTGAGAGGTGATGAGTCGGGTGTGGGTCTGGATCAAGTTATAGGTCTTGCAGGGCACAGGGCATCGTAAGACCCAAATTTGGTGTCTACATTTGCCCCTTGTTGTCGTGTAGCTTGTCTTGTAAAGCTGTACCGACAATAATAAGAAGTGGTTGCCCCAGTTAAGGGTATAGGTAATCCCCCTCAAATCTATCACAGATTGAGGCGACATGAAATTAGGGATAGGGTTGATAAAGGGTGAATGATGATGAGATGATGTTAAGATGGTGGGGTAATTTCAAGGAAGTAGACACATTTGAAATGCAGTAGTGCAACCAGGGTACACGATTTGAAGAGCAAACAAGCAATTCATAGGCAAAGGTCGATAGTTTATCCAAACAAGGTTGATAAAATCCTAGTATCCAAGGCATAGGAAGTAGCTCCAGGGGATATAACGGGTAAGGTACCGGAACGTTTAGGCATGTTCAGCAGTACCAAATGGTTGGTTTGGTTGAGATAAACGTCATGGTCTCAGTCTAGGCAAAGCTAGTCGGCTGATCAATTCAAGTATCCTAGTCATGCTAAAACACGAACAGGTGAGCTCGATTAAACAAATGGCTACATGATGGGTGGATAGAATCGTAATTTGTGGGCCTCGGTCGGTACTTAATTGGTACTTGGGTTGGGCCGATTGATTGGGTGCAGCCTTGGGTCGGGCTAGATTGGTTGGTTGCGGCCTTGGGTTGGGCCGATTGGTTGGTTGCGGCCTGGGTCGGGCCGATTGGTTGGTTGCGGCCTTGGGTCGGGCCGATTGGTTGGTTGTAGCCTTGGGTCGGGCTGATTGGTTGGTCAGCCTTGGGTCGGGCCGATTGATTGGTTGTGGCCTTGGGTCGGGCCGATTGGTTGGTTGCGGCCTTGGGTCGGGCTGATTGGTTGGTTGCGGCCTTGGGTCAGGCTGATTGGTTGGTTACGGCCTTGAGGCAGAGTTGGGTTGGGCGGCCTTGGGTCGGGGTGATTGATTGAGTTGCGGCCTTAGGTCGGGCCGATGAATTCAAAATAAGGCTATTTAGCAAAGCCAGGGGTAGGCGATGTGGTGAAAAATAGAGATTGATGGATAAGGGCAGGAGTTAGGTTAAAATAAGCAGGTAACCGATATCGAAAATATTTATATTTTTAAGGAAAACACAACACATGATAGGTTATGGTAGGGGATGATCGAGCTAACCTTGGGAGACCCCATGTCTCCTAAGTGCTGCCTACATAGCCCATTGCACAAAGCAAGGAGGGGCCTCAGACCGATGTAGTTCTCCCTTAGGATCAGGGAGAGGTGAATTCAGGCAATTTGGTTGTGGTTAGGCAATTTGTTGGTTGGTAAAAGTTTGATGTTGGTAGGGTAATGTTGTTGGTGTTGGTGTGGGTATAGGTGAAGCGAGGGTTAGCTTACCCAAGCATAGGAAATTGTGTCCTGATTAAGGTCAACACATAATCCTAGATTCATGTAAAAGAGGCAAAAGTGTCCCATAGTTGGAAAGAGCTAAAAAAACCACGTATTATCGTAGGATGAGCTTGAATCCCTAGGTACCTTGCATAGGCGAGAAGTCGATAGGTGAAAAGAGTTGTATAATCACAATATATCGGATATACGTCACGTCCCTTGAGTTTTGTTGTTTTGAAGAATGGTGAGGTGAAGTGGATGGTATAGCTGGGGCGTAGAGAACTTGTTATTAGGTGATTATTCTGATGAAAGAGAACCAAACCTAAATAGACAAGTCCATGACTCAAAAGTGCTTTTGAATATTACTTTTATTTTTCTGGATATAGACTGATCGATGCGGGAAGTCTATATGGGATATGCATTTTTTTGTTCTTGAGGTCTTCACGAAGCTGATCAATGCGAGAAGCTTCTGATAGAGGCTGAATTTGTATAGCTATCCTTCAAGGGAGCAATCTACTTATAGTAGCAGATGTAGTTTTGCACATAGCTATCCTTTGAGGGAGCAGTCTAGTTTATATCTTAGAGGTCTAGATGTCCGTTTGGCATGAAACATCTAGTTTTGCAAGAAGTTTGACTCAAGAATATCCCAGAATTGTATAATTGAGAACTTGTTATTTTGATACTTTTAAGTCATGGACCAGACTAAAAAGGGGAAGGCATCTTTAAGAGGAGATGATGAGCAAATCACGTGAGTTTGATTCTACTTTGAGATGCACGAAACAAGGTGTATGAGGTGGTAAATGAGCTCAAGGGATAAGTGCAAGGTAGATAAGAAGTGATGTAACACTAAATTCAATAGTAGAATGGTTGGAGATGCAAGGCATTAAGGGGTTCAAGCTCAGGTTTACCATTAAGTGAAGCTAAATGATAAGTACCTGATCCATAAGTGTGAGTGATAATGTAAGGCCCAATCCAATTAGGAGCAAATTTTCCACGTTTGCTCTTTTCTAGTTTGGTTACATGTTGATTCTCTTTGAGGACAAGATCACCAATCTTAAAGGTACACTCATGAATTTGCTTATCATAAGCACACTTGATGCGCTTTTGATAAATTTGAAGGTGGTCAAGAGCTGTAAGACGATGCTCGTCAAGAAGCTCCAATTGGGCTAACCACTCTTGGTGGAAGTCATCATTGGTGAGAATATCCTGGAGAGATATTCTGAGACATTAGAAATCCATTAAGGATAGTCAATAGGTAAGATGAAAGAAACAGAAAGGAGTCGTTGAAGCTCTTCTTTAACCAAGAGGGCAATGCATGGATGCATTTTTCTCAGTTTCTGTTTAACTGGTTTGGAGTCTGGTTTCAGAGTGATGTTATGGACAACAATGTCAGGATCGATTCCTGGCATGTCAGCGTAGGACCAAGCGAAAGCTTGATTGCGGGCATGGAGGAAGGTAGTGAAGGCGGCTTGTTCTGATGCGTCGAGAGATTGTCCGATCTTTACAATGTGAGGATCATCCTCTGTGTGGATGTTGATTTCTATAGTTGACTCATTCAACATGGTTTGGGTTTCAGATGGTAAGGCGCGTTGAATATAAGAGTCGTCCGCACCAAGGTAGGTGAGGATGGAGTCGTCATCCTGGCACTCCACAACATTAATCGAAGGTGAGTCTTCTTAGATCATGTCTGGATACAAAAGGGGGAGAGAAGATGGGTCTTCACCATCATGTTGATAAGTGAGAGGACCTAGGAAGATAGCATTCACAAAAAAAAAAAGTTAGGAGGGATAGATTCCGGGTCTATCGACTCCGTGGGTGAAGATGGAAAAATGGGCGATGATGGTTCAGAAGGGGTGACTTCGTCATCTTCCTAGATACAATTGACACGAGGTTTCTTCGGTGTAGGTGGTTCAGAAAATCCAAGACCACTACGATCTTTGTGTTTGTGTGTAGTCATGGGAATGATCGTATGTCGGCCTTGTTCATAAAGACCGAAACCAAAACCTTTCCAAGCACAACGAGTCAGGAAGGTGAGGGTGAAATGACTGTTGGTTAGATATTGAAAATCAGATTGGAAGGGAACCACACCAAGGGGAGGTTCAGGGGTGACAGAGGATGCGTCGACACCCCCATACGTTAGGTTGGTGTGGAAATTAGGTGGTCCGTAGGAGATCACCTCCCCCACATGACGATCATAGGTAGGATGTGCATGTAACTGTCCATACTCTTGTGGGGTATGGAAGGTGCTAACGTTGTATAGGTGGTACTCCCCTAGCGTAAGGCGTTGAAAAACACCTATCAAGGGATCCGAGGTTGGGATGTTGTCCGTGGGGAAGGAAGAGGTATTCGTGTCGGTGGTTTCATTGGTCGAAGGTGTGGGTGCGGCTAAGGTGGATGGTTGAGGTGTGGTTGAAGTAGATGGTTGGGTCAGATCAATGGGTGCCTTGACTGGTACAAGCACATCATTAGGGCATATAACATATTGCAGGTTTTGAAGGGGGAAGTGTCAGCTACGACGGTGTATGACTTCCCCTCATACTTGAATTTTATGCATCTATGTAAGGTGGAGGGAATGCATCCCATAGCCCGGATCCAAGGGTGGCCTAACAACATGTTGTATTGGAACTCTCCCTCAAGGACATAGAAGAGTTCAGGCAAGGTACGTGGCCCTACACGAATGTTAAGGATCACGGTGCCTAGGGTAGAAGTAATAGCATCGTTGAATGAACGCAACATGGTGGGGTTGGCACACATGCAGCTAGGAGGGATATTCATCTTTTGGAAGGCTTTGGAAGAGATGATGTTTAGGCTAGCACCCCCGTTCGATCATAACATGACGTACCTGGATGTCCTGGACGTAAGCCAAGATGAAAAGAGTGGGGTCAGGATCTTCTGCACCAATGACGACAATTTCTTCTTCGGAAAAACTGACAGCAGCGGCTTGCTGTACAGGGAAAAAGGTGGTTGTGGAGGTAGGTTGTTTGGTGAGAGAAGCGACGTGGTTGGGTGTTAAGATGGAGGCGACGGGTAGGGTTTCGTTAGGTAGGACCTCTATCCCTTGGAGGATCTCAATTAGAGCTTGTTGATGAGATTCAGATGTTTGAATGAGATCATAGAGTGTCATTTTTATAGGAGATTGGTGAAGTTGTTTGATCATGGTGTGATGGGAAACTCCATCAGAGACTGGATAGGTAGGTCCACGAATAACCACTTTAGGTGGTGGTGTGATCGGGATGGCAGAAGGAGAAAGAGAGGCTGCACTGTGTGCTCTCTTTAGCTTTTCCATTGTTTTTCTGACCTCGAGTAGCAATGCTAATCATGTTGATCTCGTGAATACGAGATGAGGAAGATGGCAGGGATAAGTCATTGTTCTCGAGAGGTGGGGTTGCAATGATGATAGATTTTGGCGAGGCAGGGATAGGTGGTATAGGAGAAGGGATTGAAGCTAAGGGATTTTCCCTTCGTAAGTTGTCTTTCTTAGATTTTCTATCCGAGATAGGTGACTGATGAAGGATGGCTTTCAAAGCTTTGCATCCTTCTACATTATGTCCTGGTGTGCGGTGGTAGGCATATTTTAGATTCATCATAACCTATAGGTAGAGGTTTAGATGGATCATAGGGTCTGAGTGGGGGTAGGGAAATGGTCACATCCCCTACCAACATATCAAGGATCTTGGCGTAAGATCCTTTGAGCGGGTCAAATTCAGATGAAGATGAGGCTATTGATTGAGTGGGTGAGATTATTGATTGTTTTGGTAATGGTTGGGTACCAGTGGTTCATACGAGTGGTGGTTTAGGCAAGGGATTTTGATGATTGGATTTAACTAGGTGTGGCTTCTTATGGCACAGAAGTCATGTTTAGCTGGTTAGATGATGAGGCCACAGATGACGTGGTGGCAGGAAACAACCACGGGGAAAGAGGAGTGACAGTAAAACAAGTCCTTTGATGATCGAGTTTGCTTAGGGTTGGTAGGTAGGCAGGATACTTGGGGGTGACGGTGTTGAGACACCCGTGGATTTCTGTATGGGTGCAGAAGGTGCAGGTCATGTTAAAGATGACGTGGGAGGCATGGTGTATTGAGGCAAGGTGGAGGGGTGAGGCCCCAATATAGAAGGTAGGTGTGATGGTGAGGGTTGAAACCATGCTTTCTGTACCGGTGTGATTGGGGGTGAGGGTTTTAGTTATGGTGGAGGCATAGATTGGACTCAAGGAGATTGGGTTTGTCTCCTAGGTGGATTGACGACTTTATTTTTGGATAAATCTAACCATTTAGGTGGGTGCGTCAGGCTGGGTATTGGTGAAGTCCCAAGCGTAGGGGAAGGTTTGGTTAGGTTGATAGAGGTGGATGAGGTATTTGGTAGAGATGAGGGGGGTGAAGGTGAGGACATAGGCATTTTGAGCTTTTGTAAAAACTTCGAGGCATATGGTAGAGGTGTCTGGATTAGTCATCTACATTTGAGTAGAGCATGGTGTACTCAAACGCTTCCCATAAGACTCATCTATCTTCTGGGGGATGAAAATCTTCACATGTGAATGGGAATTTTGGTATGGAAGAGAAGTGGGCTGTGATTCCGGTCCACTGTGGGTGTGATACAGGGGGCGAATGAGGCACTGTATCAATGGGTGTTAAGAGGTCAACCGGTCGCTGGAAAGATTTAGGCGATGAAGAACTGATAGGGAGGAGGGCATGTTCTAGAGGATCCGTCATGGTTAAGGAGTTTGGTGATGTAGGCTTGAGGGGTTTCTCCTCTAAGGATGACAGAAAAAGTGGCGATCCTTCTTCTTTTGCAGCAAGAGTGGTGGAAGGAGATGTTTGGGAAATAGATAGGTTGGATAACATCCACTCACAGTCTTGCAGGGATGTGGTGTAAGAAGGCTCTTCTGTGAGAAGAGAACTCTGGGCGGTTGATTCCTTTATGGGTAAAGGAATAGACGGGGCTATCCTCTTGTCCTAATGAAGGAAAAGGGGGGTGAGGACCCCTGCGTTGGTGAAGAGGCTCGATTCAGAATTTCCTCGATGGAAGCCCTTGGTTGGGAGTTGAAAACCACATGGATCTCATGCACACTCTTCTCCTCGGCTGAGGTTTCTTGGTTTGTGTTACTATTAGATGAATGGTTTGGAAATGGTTTGTTGAAGATTTTTAAATTTTGATTAGTAGGGGCATTAGGATTATTGAGGGTTATATCCCCTGCATCAACCATTTCCTGCACTATGTTTTTCAACATCTTGCAGTTTTCGTGGTTGTGTCCCTTCACGCGATGGAAGTTACAGAAGTCATTTTCTTTATACCAAGAAGGTATAGCACAGGTGGAATCAAACCCAGAGTGAGGTTTAACAGGAGGCAAGGTGATAGCTCCTGCTTTAAGCAATTTGTCCAAGATCACATCATAAGTTTCTCCCAAGGGAGTGTACTTGATGGGCTCAGCTTTATACTTATAGGTGGATTTTGGCTGGGTATTAGATGGTGCTTGAGATTTGACCATCACTGCGTGTACGGCTCCTTTTGATTTCGAAGCAGCCGATGCATGAGAGTTGGTGGTGTTGGGTTTGTTGGTGGAGTCTTGGGTTCGGAAATTTGAGTTTTTGTTGCGTAACTTCAATTTCTCCTCCTCTAAGGCTTGAATCTCTAGTTTCCGAGCCATAGTAAAGGCCTCATCAAAGGTGTGGAAAGTTTGAATTTGGAGGGTGGGAGAAATTTGTTTAGCGTAGGCCCGCGTAAAGAGTTTGATGAGCTCAGCCTGAGGTAAGGCATAAGTAAGTTGGTTGATGAGGCCCCGCCATCGTCCAATGAAATCTGTGATAGACTCGTCTTCAAATTTTCGGATGGCATAGAGGTCGGTAATGGATACTTTCTTGGCAATATTGATGGAGAAGTGATCCAAGAAAGATTGGGCTAATTGGTTAAAAGAGAAGATTGAGTGCTGGGTTAAAGCACTGTACCACTCCAAGGCGGGTCCTGATAAGGACATGGGAAAGGTGTGGAGTAATAAGGCATCATCATGAGCAATCAAATACCAGGCATGTCTAAATGATCGCAAGTGTTGTTGAGGGTCCTCCTTACTATTAAAATGAGTAAATTTTGGTAATTCCCATTGAGGAGGATATGAATGAAGGGGGACAGAAGGATGAATAGGCTCCTGACAAACTTGCTCGTATGTCAGGGTGTTACGGCTTCCTGAAACAGAAGCCTCCAGATTTTGCATCTTGTCCATCATTTGTTTGATTAAATCAGTGGTTGGGTAAGATGATGGTGCGATTGTTGTAAACGGAGGCAGGATTGGGCCAAGAGCCTGCTACTAGACAATGGTGGGGTTAAATGTTGATAAGGTATGATGATGAATATGTTGAGGCGACCGAATAGGGATGTCCTATATAAGATGTTGAGGCCACCAGATAAGTGTGTGGAAATGAAAAGGTGGGCGGAGCTTGAGAAGGAAAGCTTGTGTGGATAGATGGCAGAGAGCAAGTTATGAAAGGAGGCAGTCTGCGAGAGAGATGAGGTAGGGGCAGTCGGATGGTAGTGATATGTGGGGCTCCAGATTAACCAAAGGAAAGCCAATCTGGTGTCGTATGAACCCCCGAAGCCACTGAGTTGGGAGACGGGGCTAAGGATGAAGAAGGTAAGGCGGAGTTATTAGGTGGGGAAGGGAGCTAAGTGAGCAGCTATACTAATAGGCATACCAACGAGGAGTTGACCGTTCGGGCGTATGGTCAGGGGTATGAGACAAATAGTATTGTACGGCGCTAGGATTAGCATCCAAAAAATTGGAAAAGTCTTTATCTCCTACAGGAATCCTTAGGAACATCACTGGTGTCCGTAGGATTCCCCATAGGATGTAAAGGGGGTGATTCAGGAAAAGACATGGAACAAGCATGTGAAACCATGGCTGTGGCTTGTTTCCGAGTGATAACAACCATGGACAAGAGTGCACAGTAGGGAATTCAATCTATCAGGAATAGAAACAGTAACAAAATGTTGGAATTGGTAGGTTGCTGGTTTGTTCAGGAACTGTGAAAGACAGTAACCGATATCAGTCTCGTAACCGATGTCGGTCAGACTATAGCCGGCGTCAGTCAGTGTAACCGATGTCGGTAGAAGAGGACTGGTATCGGTCATTGTGAAAGATAAAGAGAGAGATGTAAGAAGCTTGATTTGGGGATAACAATGCTTAGTATACCCACCAAACTGTTCTGAAGTGATCACTGAAGACAGGGTATTACAGAGAAACAAAACAAAGAACTAAAAACAAGCAAGATGCACAAGAAAATCAAGAGACTAACCCTAGGATTAGTTTTAATTATTGTGGGCTTATGCCTTAGACGCAAGATGATGTCAATCCTAAACAAAAGACCTAAGGGAAATGTCAAGTTTGTTTTGGCTTATAAGGTTACCTCAATCGGGTGGAGGAATACCGCGGAAAAGGGGGGGATGTTTGAGTTGTTGTGTTAGATTATGATGTGATTTGGTATGTGTTGTGCAGTGAAAGTAAGATTAATTTCTCGTCAATACCATGGATATCACCCCCACGTGTACGACCTGTTACTTAATCTACATTCACTAGAATTAAAAACAGCAAGCAAGTAATGTGATGCACGTGTTTTAAACCCAAATCGAAAATGATATTCGATGAAGCAAAGAAAGAGAATGACTTTCACTAATGCGAAGATGTAAAAGAAAGACAAGTTCTTTTACCAAAATAACAAAATATCTTGTGAATATTTAGAAGAAGAAAACAACAAGTGTACTCCCTATATGAAAGCAAGTAAGAAAGAAAGAAACCCGAGAAGGGTCCCACCGGCCGTTGTAAAATGTTTCACACAGAATGTTATTGTTCTTAGAATAGAGTTGCTTCTATCCTTTCATTCCCTTGAGAAATAGATAAAGTTTACGGCTAGGAGGAATACCTGTTGGGTGTTGGGAGGGTGTCCGCATACCGTAGAGAGAGATCAGATCGATTGGGAAGAACTCCTTTTTGTCTGGAAAGGACTACTTGTGAATAAGAATGCAAGACCACTAGATTATAGTTAGACAATAAATGAGGGAACTGCCTTGGGCCCAGGAAATATTAGACTTCCTTTCAAAGGTGGTCAGTTCCCCTTTTAATACGAATTAACACAAATGCTAACAAAGAAATTATTGCAAAATCACAATTTAGTTACCTCATTAAAAGGAAATTGAGGAAAGGATGGTTTTGGTTTGAGTCACCATGACCAATGCTGGCCAATGTATAACCAGTACTGGTTGCTCATAACCTATATCGGTAGGAGCAGTGATTCACGGGCTTTCAATGAAGGTTGGCTGTAAGGTAGTTATGGTGTTTATAAGGTTGGTAAATGATTAGGGGTAGGTAATAGGGTGATGGAGAAGACTCAGAGAGTGTGGGAACTATTCTTGGGGCAATGTAAGGGTAGAGGAATGAAAGTTAGATGTAGGGTGCTATCGGGTAATAGATCTAGGAGTGAGCTTATAATTACTATGAATCAGAAATTCAAGAAATGGTATTTAAAAATGTACTAGACACCACTTACTAGTTCCTGATGAAGATACAGGTTCAAGGACTGTGATGACAAAGGCAAGGCTTGTAAGGTTGTGGAGCCTGTTTTCATGTGTGAAAGTGTTGAAGACTGTACACTAAGAGTACTGTAAAAAAAAATTTTAGGCGTAAAATTTTTTGGCCACGAAAAAATGCACCCAACATATCGGGAAACATGATTTTCTCATATGGGCGAGTTTTTTTTGATCCATAGGTTTATGGGACGTATTTTGCCCATGGTTTTGATACCCACGGTTTTGTAAAACTGCTTAAGCAGTTCTCTATTTATATGGTCTTATGCATATGATAGAGGGACAAGCAAATGTATTACAGATGTGTTCTGAATTCGGGTGTGAATTCTGTAGAGTTTGTTGAGCATAGCTCCAAACAGATCTGGGTATTGTATTGAGAGAATGGTGGCTTGTAATAAAATCTGAGCAAGTGATTCTTGGTGGACGTAGCCCAAATTTGGTGAACCACGTTAAATACTGTCTCTTTGTGCTGTGTTATTTTATTCTATAATTTTATTTGAGATCTGTAATAATTTCTGCATATTAGTTTCAATTGTTGCGATTCTGTGAGGGATTATTCCGCATATTTTATCTCTTATTTCCTAACAATTGGTATCAGAGCCTTGTTTGGTTTGCTGAAGTGTTGAATCGCAGGGAAAGTTTTTAGATTGAGTGGGAGCTATGGCAGATGAAGGAAGATCTTGGGTTGATAAATTCAATGGGAAAAATTTTAGTCTTTGGAAGATGCAGATGGAAGATTATCTTTATCAGAAGGATCTTTATACTCTGATGTCTAAGAAGGTGAACAAACCCTCGAGTATGACAGATGCGGAATGGGATTTGTTGGATCAGAAGGCACTTGGAACGATCTGGCTATGTCTTGCATCTTCGATATTATTTAATGTTTCAAAGGAAAAGACTACAAAATATCTAATGGATGCATTAGGGAAGTTGTATGAAAAAAACCTCTGCCTCTAACAAGATATTTTTAATGAAAAAGTTGTTTAATATGAAGATGTCTAAGAATAGTTCAGTAGCAGATCATTTAAATGATTTCAATACGGTTGTGAATATGCTAGCTTCAGTTACAATAGAATTTGATGAAGAAGTTAGAGCTTTATTAATTTTGTGCTCTTTACCTGAGAGTTGGAATAGCCTGGTAATGGCGGTAAGCAACTCGGTTCCGGCTAACTTGAAGTTGAAGTTTGAGGATGTTGTAGGGGTGATTCTAAGTGAGGAAATGCGAAGAAAAAGCTTCGGGAAAATCTTCTACTTCAGGAAATGATTTGACAGTGGAAACTAGAGGGAGACATAAGAATAAAGGAAACCATGGAAAATCAAAAGATCGAGCAAGGTCAAAATCCAAGAACAAGATTGTATGCTGGAATTATGGAAAGCCTAGGCATGCAAAGAAGGATTGTTGGGAGCTTCGGGATAAGAGGAAATAACAAGAAGAAAACAAGGAGGCAAATGTGGAATCAGGTAATGTATGTCAGGATGCTTTGATTCTTTCTTTGCATAATATTACTGAATCTTGGGTTTTAGATTCAGGGGCTTCTTTTCATGCTACTCCACATAGGCATTATTTTGTTGATTATGTTCAAGGGGATTTTGGGCATGTTTTTCTTAGTGATGATGAGCCTTGCAGTATAGTTGGAAAAGGTTCTGTTCAGGTTAAGATGCAGAATAGGAATACATGACTATTGAAGGATGTCAGACATGTGCCTACATTAAGGAGAAATTTGATATCGACAGGGCAATTAGGAAGTGATGGTTGTACTGTGATATTTACAGCTAACTCTTGGAAGGTTACCAAGGGTGCTCTTGTAGTGGCAAGAGGTAAGAAGGTTGGAACCTTGTATTTAACCACTGATAGTACTAATGATTGTAATCTTGTGGCTTCAGATGAAGATACAACATTATGGCACTATAGGCTTGGTCATATGAGCCATAAGGGCATGGACATCATAAAGAAGAATTTTCCTGGATATACAGAAACATGTTTGGATTTCTGTGAGAACTGCATATATGGGAAACAAAAGCGAGTAAGGTTTCTCAAGGTTTGACCTACAAAGAAAGAGAGTAAGTTAGAGTTGGTGCAATCTGATGTGTGGGGGCCAGCTCAGGTATCATCTCTTGGGGGTTCAAGTTATTATGTTACTTTTATTGATGATGCAACAAGGAAAATTTCGGTTTATTGTATTAGAAATAAATCTGATGTATTTGACACTTTTGTTAAATGGAAAGCCTTGGTAGAGAATGAAACAAGTCTTAAGCTAAAATGTCTCAGGTCAGATAATGGAGGGGAGTATTGCAGCAATGAATTTAATGATTACTGTTCTAAGAATGGAATCTACAGGTAAAAGATGGTTCCAGGAACTCTGCAGTAGAATGGGGTATCAGAAAGGATGAACAGAACAATAATGGAACGTGCTAGGAGCATGAGGTTACATACAGGACTGCCTCTTTCTTTTTGGGCAGAAGTGGTGAGCACAGCTGTGTACTTGATAAACAAAGGACCCTCAAGTGCCTTAAATGGAGGCATACCTGAGGAGGCTTGGTACAATAAGAAAGTTGATTACTCATTTCTTAGAGTCTTTGGATGTGAGGTGTTTGTTCATATCGACAAGGATGATAGGACCAAGCTAGAGGCTAAATCAGAAAAATGCACTTTTATTGGTTATGGTGGTGATGACTTTGGATTTAAATGTTGGAGTATTAAAGACAAGAAAATCATTCGATCTAGGGATGTGGTCTTTAATGAGAAAGTCATGTATAAAGCAATAGTTGCAGGAAAACAGGGAAGAATCCAAGAAAGAATATGCAATGGTACGAGGATCTTCTGGATGGGAAAAGTGACCCATGAATCAGTTTAGGAACCTACTCAACAGGAACCCCAAACTCCTACAGTGAGGAGGTCTTCTAGGGTAAGAAAAAAACCTGAACGTTTTTCTCCTTCTCTTTATTATTTATTGCTCATTGATAGTGGAGAGCCAGAGAGCTTTGATGAAGCAATGTAGGTAGATGTCAGTAAGAAGTGGGAGCAAGACCATAGATGAGGAGCATAAGTCTCTCATGGAGAACCAGACTTGGGATTTGCGTGAAGCTACCCCAAAGGCAAAAGAGAATTACAGAACAAGTAGGGTGTATAGAGTACAAAGATGAAGAAGGAGGAAAGAAAAGGTATAAGGCCCGAGTTGGTGGTCAAGGGGTTTACACAGAAACAAGGTATAGATTTTGATGAGATTTTTTCTCGCTGTAGTAAAAATGACTTCTATTAGAACTGTTTCTTGGAATAGTGGCAGCAGAAGACTTGCACTTAGAACAGTTGGATGTAAAGACTAGCATTTCTCCATGGTGATTTGGAGTAGGAGCTATATATGCAGCAACCAGAAGGATATGAAAGTAAAAAGGTAAAGAGGAGATGGTGTGCAAACTGAAGAAGAGCTTGTATGGCCTGAAAACAAGCTCCATGTCAATGGTATATAGAAGTTTGATAGCTTCATGATGGAGCAAGGTTATATCAGAATGTCATTCTGACCATTGTGTGTATACAAATAAATGTGAGGATGGAAGTTATATTATCCTGTGTTTGTATGTTGATAACATGCTAGGTTGCAGGTAAAAACATGCAGGAAATAAAAGTACTCAAGAAACAACTAAGTGAATCCTTTGATATGAAGGATTTGGGGGAAGCCAGACAAATCCTCTGGTATGAGGATAACTCGGGATAGAAAGGAACGGAAGTTGACTTTATCTCGGGAAGAGTACATTAAGAAGGTATTGGATAGGTTTAACATGCAGGATGCTAAACTGATTGGGACTCCTTTGGTAGGTCCATTTCAAGTTATCAAAGGAGCAGCGTCCCATGACAGAGCAGGAAAGAAACCAAATGTCCAAGGTACCTTACTCATCAGCAGTTGGCAGTTTAATTTATGTTATGGTGTGCACTAGGCCTGATATTGCCCATCCAGTGGGAGTTGTGAGTAGATTTATGAGTGATCCAGGTAAAGAGCATTGGCAAGCAGTAAAGTGGATCCTTCGGTATTTGAGAGGGACCATGGGGACAGTTTTGTGTTACAGTCGGATCAAACACCCAATTTACGTGGTTATGTAGATTTAGATATGGCTGGAGATGTAGACAGCAGGAGGAGCACGACAGGTTATATTTACACTGTAGGTGGGGACAACAGTGAGTTGGATTTCATGACTACAGAAGTTGGTGGCTTTGTAAACCACAGAGGCTGAGTATGTTGCTGGCCATAGAGGCAAGCAAAAAGATGATTTTGTTACAAAAATTGCTTGAGGATTTGGGGCATAAGCAGGAGGAGTGTAAGTTGCATAGTGATAGTCAGAGTGCTATACACCTAGCTAAGAACTCTGTTTTCCACTCTAGGACGAAAGCATATACAGTTAAGGTACCATTTCATCAGGAACAACTTCGGAGGAAGAGAAGTTGAAGTTGGAGAAGATTAATACTAGTGAAAATCCTGCAGACATGATGACCAAGGTGGTCACAAGGGAAAAACTAAAGTTGTGTTCAGCTTTGGTTGGTCTTCCACAGAAACTAGTGAAGGGTTGAGAAGCTTGCTCAGAGGAGAACTAGTCTCCAAGTGGAAGATTGTTAGGTTGTGGAGCCTGTTTTCATGTGTGAAAGTGTTGAAGACTATACACTAAGAGTAATGTACATTTTTTTATGTATCTTCACCGGGGTTCGGGGCCAGGCCAGGCCTTGAGTGGGGGTTCATGGGCGCAGCCCCCGAAATTTTATTTTTTTATGGCGTAAAAATTTTTGGCCTCGAAAAATACACCCAACATATCGGGAAAACGTGCTTTTCTCATATGGGCGAGTTTTTTGACCCCATAGGTTTATGGGATGGATTTTTCCCATGGTTTTGATACCCACGGTTTTGTAAAACTACTTAAGCAAGTTGTCTATTTTATATGGTCTTATGCATATGATTAGAGGGACAAGCAAATGTATTACAGATGTGTTTTGAATTCGGCCTGTGAATTTTGTAGAGTTTGTTGAGCATTAGCTCCAAAACGGATCTGGGTATTGTATTGAGAGAGTGGTGGCTTGTAATAAAATCTAAGCAAGTGATTCTTGGTGGACGTAGCCCAAATTGGGTGAACCACGTTAAATACTGCCTCTTTATGTTGTGTTATTTTATTCTGTAATTTTATTTGAGATCTGTAATAATTTCTGCATATTATTTTCTACCTGTTGCGATTCTGATGAGGGATTATTCCACATATTTTATCTCTTATTTCCTAACAGGGCTCAGGTGGGATGATCCTGACAATGAAAAGTGAGCTATCCTCCGACTCTCCCAATGTTTGGATGAGTGTGACAGTGATCTAGTTACTCAGTTACAGTCTTGGGGCTCAATACTCCTCTCTGAAACCTCTTCTCTCTCTCTTGCAAATGAATTAGGATTCTTTGGTTTTTGTTGGGGGAGGTCCTTTATTAGGGAACCGATGGTGGGTTCCCTAACCGACGTCGGTCGAGTAGGGATTGATGTCGGTTAGGTCAAAGTTGGCTATTTTTAGTAAAATAGCCAACTTTCCCTCCTTTTCTCTCAAGGGGTCAGTTGTGGGCTTGGTCAAGTCATTATTAGGTTCATTTTGGTGTGGGTGAGGGGTGATGAATCATGGGTGTGGGTCTGGACCAAGTTATAGGGTCTTAATTATGTTAGTTTAGGGTTAGGGCTAGGTCATGGTGTAGGTGGCAGGGTTGGAGATGTGGACTTTATTAATTATAAGGTAATTAATAAATAATTAAGTGTGTAAGGTTTAGGTGGTGAGGTAGGCGTTAGGTTGCGAGATGAGATGTGGAAGCTTGTGGGCTTGGTCAAGTCATTTATTAGGTTCGTTTTGGTTTCGGCGTGAGGGGTGATGAGTCATGGGTGTGTGGGTTGGACCAAGTTATAGGTCTTAATTAGGTTAGTTTATGGTTAGGGCTAGGTCATGGTGAGGTGGCGAGGTTGAGGTGGTAGGGTTGGAGATGTGGATTTATTAATTATAAGGTAATTAATAAATAATTAAGTGTGTAAGGTTTAGGTGGTGAGGTAGGGTTAGGTTGCAAGACGAGATGCAGGGGCACAGGGCATCGTAAGACCCAATTTTTGGTGTCTACACAAGATTTTGAGAGGGGTGTGGATGATTGGAATAAGTTTTAATTGTTTCTTTCTTTCTCTAGGAAGTTTTAACCGTCTCTTGCAAGCTATATTATGGTATTTCGAAGTCATTGTAGTGGGTTGAAATTTTGATTATTCTGAAACTATAACTTCAAATTGAAATAAATTGATACAAAGGCTTTTCCCCTTTTCTTCTTCTTTCTCCTTCTTTCTGGTTATGATATGTGAATCTTCTAATCCTTGCGTGCTTGGAAACTTTGTGTTCTAGTTTGTACAATTTCAATAACTTTGAGTTTGTGAATTGTGTTCTATTATAAACGTGGATGTTTCTATTTTGTATCTCATTTACACAATACATATAAGGGTTTTCTCTGCCATCTCTTTTCCAAAAAAATATTGTCTTCTTCTACCTCTATCCTCTCTTCAAAGTCTTGTATCCTCATGTAATGATAACTTTCCAGGCTTAAAACACATTTCAGGATATCAAGAAACCACCATTGAATGAAAGATTGTGCATTTGTACATAGGTTTTTCCCCTGATTTGAATAAGGGAACCTCTCCCATTAAAGAGGAGGGACTTGCTTGTCCCCTGATTGTGGTTTCATCCTAAGTGCTTATCTGAAACCCAATATTTTTTTGTCACCTTACTCTGGAATTTTTTCAACCAATTTCCTTTCTTAAAAGAACAATTAATTTGATCATTTCTTTGATCTGGCAAATCTAAGATATACTTGTGGTAGAAGGGCTCTTGGAATTGAATATCCCGTATTTCAACTCTTGGATCAACAAGGTTTTCAACTTCGTCCAAGAAGAAGAATTAGAAGAGCTCATTCCATAAGAAAACCTCCTTTTGAAGACATAGCTTCTGGTAGTAGCATTCCTCAAGCCCAACTTAGCCCTAATCTCCATGCCCTAATTCTTGCTGGTGTCTTAGTTACACTTAAAACAATCTTTCCAAGGATGGCAGCACCTCATCCTTGGGGACAAAGAGTTGGGCCTCTAGCTCTTCCTCAACCATTGCATGAGTTACCTAGGGGTGCATTAAGAATTTTCCCAAATTTAGGGTGATGGCAAAGTACACCCTGTGAACACATTGCAGCCTATTGTTGCATGTGGGGTCCTGGGAGTTGAACATGAAGATGTCTCTGTTAGGATATTTGTGGAGACCTTTGCAAGACAATGTGCAGATTGGTTTTACCATCTTCCTGTTGGGAGCCATCACTAATTGGGATACTATGACAACTCAGTTTGAGCAATGTTTCAAACCTGCTAAAGATGTGCATGCTTTGCTAGCTCAAATTTCTCAAATCAAGAAGGAGTCACATGAGCCTATGAGAGAATTTGTGGCCAAGTTCAACAAGTTGATTAACAAGATTCCACAAGATACTAGACCTGTTGATCAAATTCAGAAGTGTTTCTTCTTGAATGCTCAATTTCTCAGAAGTAAGCTATGCCCTGAGCAGAGTAAATCTTGCAACTTTGGATGTTGATCATAGATTGGCTTTCAGTGTGGAAGATGACTTGATCATGTCTGGCAAGCTGAAAAGGGAGTCTTTCAAATCCAAAGCATCCTCTTCTTCTCCTTCTCCTGGAGGTAATGTAGATTAGTTGGTGTAAAAGCCTGCTAATGACCTTATTGTCCATCAAGAAACAATTGGCTCAGCATGCTCCATATCAAGATGTTCCAAGGAAGAATTTTCAGCCTAGGAACCACCTTCCTTCTCCTCAAACTAAATTGGCCATTAAAGGTCTACCCCTCAAGGTGCCTGTCAATGCTACTTGTGAGGTTCTTAAGCCTGATGATGAGGAAGAAAATGGACTCTATGATCGAAAAGAAGAGGAAGATGATGAATATCTGGAGGATCCTGGTGATTCTCAAGTTCATTTCCTCACCACTGAAGGTGTAGATGACGAAGATGACTATGATGATGTAGTGGATGAGATGAACAGTGAGTCATATGCTGTTATGACCTGGGAGAAAACCAAAAAAAGGAAAAAGTGGTGCAACCTGCTAAAAGATCCAAGGAGTACCCCATTACCATCCCAGTGGTTGCAAAAAGAGGAGCTCATATTCCTACTACTTCCACTCAAAAGGTAAGCTTTGCTAGTCCTTCTTCCTCTACTTTTACTTCTAAGAATTCTTGTCCAAAAAATGATAAAGATGATATATGAAAAGGTCATCCTACTCCTAGTAGTGATTCCCCATCACATCTGGATCTTTTGATATTATAGACCATCTTAAGAAGACCAAGATTCACATTTCTGAGGCAAAATTCTATCAAACCCATCCTAAAGCCTTTGCCAAAATGGTTAACTTTGTAAATTCCAAATCTAGAACCCCAGCCATTCTTCCAAAGGATTTTTTACCCACTCCCTCTTCCTCACCTCAATCAAGCCTTGTGGCTATAATCACATCCCCTAATGAGAAGATTGAACCATTCTATGTGACCCTTCTCATAGCTAGCCATAAACTCAGTAATTGTGTCATAGATTCAGGAGCATCAGATAATGTAATGCCTGCAAAAGTGGCCCATGCTTTGGATCTAACCCTAACCCACACTTATGGCTCTTGCTATTCCATGGAGAGTAAGAAAGTACCTTTGGTTAGAATATCCAAAGATGCATAAGTAGATTTTGTTGCTTTTCCAGAGAAAAGGGTCTTAGCCACCGTTTTGGTAGCTGATATTCCTCCTTCAAATGGGTTATTGCTGAGTAGAAATTTCTACAAGGAGGTAGGAGGGGAAATCCAAATGGATTGGTCACATGCCTTAATCCCTATCAATGGGAAGATGAAGAAGCTGCTAACTGAGAAACAAGAAGAGTATATTGTGAAAAAGACAAATGATCCTAAAGCACAAATACTATATGAAGACATTGGGCATGGGAACTACATGATCATGTCACAAGAGGAGACAAGTCTGTCAAAGGGAGTGTTGCTTGACCCTAATGGTGTGTGGACTTTGGAGTTTGATGGGAGTTGTATTCCTCAGCTAGTTCTGGAGCTGGTGTAGTGCTCATTTCTCCTGAGGGTAAGGTTCATCCTTTCTCCTTTAAGTTTCAGTTTGAAAATACCAATAATACTGCTGAGTATGAGGCCCTCATTCTTGGGTTGAGCATGGTGAAGGAAATGGTAGTGAAGAACCTTATTTCTAGTGGAGATGTAGAGCTAATTGTAAAAGAAGTTAGAGACCTTTATCAGGTAAAGAATAGAAGGTTGAAAAACTATAGGAATCTGGTCTGGGATTCCATTGAATTCCTTGATGCTTTTTCCATTGAAGTTGTGCCAAGGGAAAGGAACACTAGGGCTGAATCTCTAGCTATTTTGGGGTCCTTGTTAATTTCTCATCCTTATTTTCCTCAAGAAAAATTCACCATTGAGATGATCCATAGACCCATTGTGCCTAAAAATGTAAATAATTGGCAAGTTTTTAATGATGACCAGCATTTGATTTCTTTCTTGGAGCTCAGAGACAACTTTGATCAGGTGTGTACTTTGAAGGAAGTGAAAATTTACCTAGAGAGTGTGTGTCATCAAATGAAGAGGGTGTCAAAGAAGAGATGGATCAAGATGGATGCATCAAACTAAAAGGCAAGAAAATCCCTAAAGGGCTAGTGAGTTTGGAGGATCTTTTTGATAAACATGATAGATATATGAAGTCTAAATTTTCCCAAGGAGCCCGACAATCTGCTGAGACTGAGAAAGTGAATATTGGGAGTCTTGATGATCCTAAAATGGTCAATATTGGAAAATGCTGCACTCAGGAAGAGAAAAAGAAGGTGGTGAATTTGTTGAAGAGGTATGTTGATGTTCTGGCTTACTCTTATGATGATCTTAAGGATTTTCAGCCTAAAGAAATGCAACATTTCATTCCTCTTAAGCCTGGGATCAAACCTTCAAACAGAAGCAAAGGAAATATAATCAAAAGATAGCTGATACAATTTTCCAAGAAATACAAAAGCTTATGAAGGCTAGGATCATCTTCCCCATCCACCATTCAACGTGGATTGCTAATATAGTGCCTGTCATGAAGAATAATGGTGAGATATTGATCTGTGTGGACTTCAAAATTCTAAATCAGGGTTCTTTAAAGGACAACTACCCTCTCCCCATGATGGACCAAGTTTTACAAGTTGTTACAGGCTCAGAGATGTTATCTATGTTGCATGGATTCTTGAGGGTATAATCAAGTAGAGGTGAATACTATTGATCAACACAAGACTTCCTTTACTACTCCTTAGGGTACCTTTGCATACAAAAGGATGCCATTTGGTCTCATCAATGTTGGTGTTACTTTCCAGAGGGCCATGGACTTTTCTTTTGGTAGTTTGAAAGGGAAATGCATTGTTCTGTATTTGGATGACTTGACATTGTTTTCTAAAGAAAGAAAAGATCATCCAACACCTTGAAATAGTATTGTAGAAGTGTAGAGAGCATGGGATTTATTTAAATCCTAAGAAGTCTATGTTTTGTGTCAGAGAAGGAAAGAAGTTGGGACACATTATTTCAAAGGAAGGATTCAAGATTGATCAAAGAGAGTTCAGGCCATCCAGCAAATTCCTCTTCCATCAAGTAAGAAAGGTGTCCATTCTTTCTTTGGTAATATCAATTTCCTAAGGATATTCATCCCCGATTTTGTAGAACTTACTATGAGACATTTCTCGCATGATGCAAGGGAAGAAAAATTTTGGTTGGTCCTCTGAAGGGAAGAAATCATTTGAGGACATTAAACAAGCTATTGCAAAGACTCCAACCTTGGCGTGCCCAGACTTTAACAGAGATTTCATTATCAATTGTTATGCCACTGAAAATACCGTAGCTGTTGTGTTAGCCGAGAAGAATGTTGAAGATCATGAGCTCCCAATTGCATTTATGAGTTATGTCTTGAAAAATCATGAGCTAAAGTACACCATGATGGAGAAACATGCTTTTGCAGTTGTCAAAGCTGTCAAGTAGTTTAGGTTTTACATTCTTAATTCTCATTTGTGGTGTTGGTGCCTGATACAACAATCAAATCCATTCTTACTCAACAAGAATTTGGAACCAAGAGAGGTAATTGGGTTGCAAAGGTGTAAGAGTATGATCTTTATATCATGCTAACAAATGTAGTTCAGGGTAAGGGCCTGTGTAAACTCATTGCTGAGGGAGCTTCCAAGGAGTTATCTAAAGATGAGGTTGATGTCCCCTGTTGTTTTGTTCCAAAGCTCGACAGATGTATGGTATGCTTACATTGCTCACTTTCTGACCTATGGAGAATGTCCATCTCACTTGAGTGCCAAAGAGAAGAGAGACCATCAAACTGAAGGTCTAAACAATATGTGCTATGGGAAAATGCTTTGTTCAAATGAGGCATAGATGGAAGGTTTTTGAAGTGTGTAGACAAGGAACAACAAAAGAAGTTGTTATATGCTCTTCATGACCACACTTGTGGAGGTCATTTATCCTCTGCTGTGACAACTCATAAAATACTCGTGCTAGTTATTATTGGCCCACTCTTTTTAGAGATGCATCAAAATGGGTTGGTAAATGTGAAGCATGCCAAACATTTTTTGGAAGACTTAAGTTAGTTGCTTTTCCTCTAAAGCCTATAGTGATTGAAGAGTCATTTCCACAATGAGGTGTGTTATCCAAAATTCACCCCTCAAGGTAATTTTGATAACTATGCATCAAATTATGTTACTCCCGAGCAATTAGATTGATTCAAGGAAAAAATCATGTTTTTTGGGCCCCCCTCGACTTCTCTTTAACTCTCCCATCCAAGAAGAAATCCCAACAAGTTGAGAAAATGGAAAAAATGCAAAAAATAAGGTTGCATGACTGTTTTAAAGCATTTCAGGTCTAAAGGGTTCGGGTCGTACTGAGGTTCATCATACCAAGATTGGGGCCAAAAAACAAATAAAATTGATTTCAACTAAGTCAAACATTTTTGTCCCAGGCGGTCCGCGGGACAGTTGGGACATCAGGACGCAAAGAACGCGAAAAGCCGAAAAAGCCGCAAACAGGAACAAGGAAGCCCAAAATGGCCGAAGCAGGAGAAAATTTTCATCCGGGACTAGATTGGAACAAAAGTATGTGAGGGATGTGTGGGACAAAAAGATAGAAACAGCCGAAGGCAAAGAAGAAAAGTCAATGTTTGATCTGTTGAAACTTCAAACCGCCATAACTTTTGACTCCGAGCTCCGATTTTCACAAAATTGGACTTTCTGGAAGGAGCACGACATCCTCTGTGCCACAAAAACTAGATTTATTATTTTTAACAAGGTTAGATATATTTAAATAATATAAACATGAACGGCTCCAGTCAGTTAATGCTAGATTCCCGTCAAATGACAGAAAAATGCCTGCCAGACCCTAAATCAGCTGCCACTACTCAGAAGGCTATAAATTTTGCATTTCTCAACGAAATCAAACAAAATTGGTACCTGTTGGAATAGTTAGGCTCTGAGCCTGACACACAGAAATAAATAAATTCTAGATCTGATGAGAAATCAGTGGGTAAGCTTGAATAAAACGTCCTGGGTTCATAACAGTGTTTTATTTGGTAGTTGGGAGTGCAATAAAGAGGCATGGCCATCATTCTTTCTCTACTGCAACACCTGGGACAGTATGGGTGAGCCTTTTGTAAAATTATATAATCATTTTACTTATTTAAAAGCCTCTTACAAGTGTCGTTGAAGGATAGATTTCAGGATTTTTCATTTTTCCCCTCTCTCTCTTCTCATCTTTTCTATAAATATCTAGAATTGGGCTCATTGTAAAGGGTGTAGTTTTCATAGAAAAGCTCTACCAAAATTACTTTCTGGTGATGTGTTACAGACCCTTGTTGTGGTCCTTGCATAGGATCTAGGCCCTTATCTTGTAACCGATTGAACTGTGCATATGGAAGCAATAAAATACAAGTTTGTGGATGTATCTTCCCCTGCTGTGTTTTCTTGCATTCTTCTTCCCCCTTCAACCTTGATTATAAGAATATTGTGTCTATTATTATTTTCATGTAGGGATCCATTATGATTGTGTACACTTGAAATATTGTTGTAAAATGCATTTGTGCTAGATTGTGGAGAACTGTCATCACCCCTTCTAGTGTGCACTTTGCTTCTGTATCTCATGCATTTGAAGACTAATCTCACACCCTCCTTTTCTGGTGTATCACTCCTCTTTAGTGTAGGATTAAATTTTATGCATTCTCTCTCCCTGTTCCCTATGCAAATTTAGATTAGAATAGTTATTTTCTCCTGCATTAGAGTAGATTGTGGCAGGAATAGTTTAGGAGCAAGAACCAAATTTCTCTGGAGGTCTGTCTCAAGTAGCAAGTCCCACAACTTGGAGATAGCACCCATCTTATCCAATCACACCTTGAGTTCAAATATATGTGCTTGTATAAACCATAGAAGGGTGCTATGATTCAGGTGGGTTAACAAGGTGTAGACTTCATTGGACCACTCAATCCATCTTCGAGTGATAGGAATACTCATGTGTTGACTACCACAAATTACTTTAACAAGTAGGTTGAAGCCATTCCAATCAAGAGCACTACCTTTGAGGTAGTTTGTAACTTCATTAAGGAAAACATATTGATCAGGTTTGGGATCTGAAACAAGATTGTGATGGAAAATTCTTCTAACTTTTCTTCTGCTAATATTATGGACTTCTACTATGGATATGGGATCTCCCTTGAGTCTCACTCTTCAGATTACTATCCCCCAAGGGAATGGATAGGAAGAATCAACAAACAAGAATCTGGTAACTATAGTTAAAAACCTTGTAAATGATTTTTACAGGAATTGGCATAAGAGGCTGTATGATGCACTTTGTTCTGATAGAATTACACCTAAGAGAGAAATTGGAATGTCCCATTTCCAAGTGGTGTATGGTGTAGAAGTGAAAACTACAAATCATGGTGGAATTTCTAGCCTTGCATCTGATGAAAACCATTAAAGATTCAAGTTTTAGTGACTCTTTGGATAATAGAATTTTGTACCTTTGGAAGCTCGATGAAGACATATTACAAGTGGTGGACATGATAGAAGCTCCTCAGTTGAAAGTGAAGGCTTTGTTTAATAAGAAAGAAAGACCCAAAGTTTTCCAAGTGGGAGACATTGTGTTGTTTTGGGAAAAAAGACATGAGCCATGAGGAACTCATGGTAAGTTTGATTCTCTTTAGCTTGTTCCTTTTACAATGAGACATTTTACTAGAGATAAATATTTTTATCTGGATTACATGGATGGTTCTCCTCTCCTAATTCCTTACAGTGGGTAATATCTGAAGTTGTTCAAGTCCTAGGTGACTAGGAATTTCTTTTGTATATTTTGTACAGTGTTTTGGCTTCGATCGTTCTTTCATGTTTTGTTTTCAGTCTTTCCTAGTTTTAGCTTGTTTTCTTTCTTATTCCTTGATGTGTGTGTTTCCTTGTATTGGTTTTGCTTTTGTTTCCTTTTCCCAATAGATAAGGCACTAGTCCTCTTTCCCTAGAGCTATATGTAGTTCTTGATCTTGCCTTATGTCTTTGTTCCGAGCCAAGTCATCCCTAGAAAGAGCCAATTGTTGTCTGCCCCAAAATTTCCCTCTTTTGGAGTTATTTTTTGAAAATTTTGAGTCTCTTCCTTGGATTATTGAATCAATTTGAGCCTGGTATTGTTTGTAATTTTCTAGTTCATGAAGAAAAATTTGAAATTTGGGCGTACAGTTGGAGTTTCTTCTTCTGTTTATTTCTTCCCGCAATCAGGAATGACATGCGTATCCTCCTCATAAATTTTTTCATGAGCATCCATTATTAGTACATGGGCATCTTTGATTGGATGCATTTTTTCATTTTTCAAGTGACAGCAAGGGCCTTCACATGTCCAAATGGCGTAACTCTAGGGGCAGGGTCTAAGGGGCAGTCCTTAAAAAAGTGTCATCTTGTCGCGTGTCCCGGTTTCAAAATGAAGGTAAACAAGCTAAAATCGGCTAAGTATTGAAGTTTTAGAAAATAACGACACGTGCCTCATCAGCACAAATTCAAGGGTCAAATTTGGGGGCAATTTCTCAAACTTACACCATTCCTCCATGTGTCCCAAGTAAAAAAAGGGATAGATCTGGTAGTTAAAATTGGCTAAGTATGGGTGGGTCAGCGGAGGTCTCCATGTGTCGCAATGGTTCAATTCCGAAGTGACATAAAAAGGCCAATTTCTAAATGAGTGCCAGATCACAATGTGTTCAGGCTCAATAGAGAAATAGAGTTGGTTGTTCAAAAGTCTAAGCCTGATGGAAGGACCCACGTGTTAGCTTGGCACAATTTTAGAAGCCGTTTGACAACCGGAAACTCGAATCGGTGCTAAATCTCCAAGTTTCTAGGGGTCAACATGAGTCAAATAAAAAGATACATTGCATCAGCTAAGTTTGAAGAATCAACAGAAGCCTCCACATGTCATCTTGGTGCAACTTCAAAGAAAAAATCTAGAGGCAGGTTCTAAATGAGTGCTGGCCCACCACGTGTCTAAGGTCAGATATACGACCCCACCAAATAGAAGGTAGAAATTCAAGGAATATGCAATCCCATTCTAATCAATTCCTTCCATGTGGGTGACCCATATTTAAAGTTGTAAAACTAATCGAATGACCCATGTTTTAACTCGAAAAATAATGAAACGGTCGTATATTTAAAAATCTAGTTCTTTCGCCATTAATGTTTTTTTACAAATAAGGAATTTGTAAGGATGCGAGTGATTGGAATAAGTTGTAATATTTCTTGCTTTCTCAAGGAAGTTGCAACCATCTCTGCTAATCTATATTATGGGCTTTCAAAGTCATTGTAGTGGGTTAGAATTACGATAATTTTGGAACTCTAATTTCGAATTAGAAGAAATCAATACAAAGGTTTTTCCCCTTCTCTTCTATTTTCTCCTTCTTTTTGGTTATGATCTGTGAATTTTATAATCCTTGCGTGCTTGGAAAATTTATGTTCTAGTGTGTACAATTTCCATAACTTTGAGTCTACAAATTGTGTCTATTATAAACGTGGATGGTTCTATTATGTATCTCATTTACACAATGCATATAAGGGTTTTCTCTACCATCTCTTTTCCCTGAAGGTATTATCTTCTTTTACCTCTCTCCTCTCTTCAATTATTCTATCCTCATGTATTGAAACATTTCCATGCTTAAAACACATTTTAGGATATCGGGAAACCACCATTGAATGAAAGACTATGTATTTGTACATAGGTTTTTCCCCTAATTTTAATAAGGGAAACTATCCCATTAAGAGAAGGGAATTGCTTGTCCCTTGACTGTGGTTTCATCCCAAGTGTTAATCTGAAACACCCAACACATTTAGAGGCATAGCCACACATGTAAGTGTGCTATCTATAGATCTCTTACAGTTAACTGAAGTGTCAATCCTATTCTTAGCTTGTCTCCATGCAAAATGCTTCAATATGATCCTCTAAAGATAGACTATGCGTGGCACGCACGTCTCTATTTCATTGGTGTGTTTTGCACGTCATCTTCTAAGAATAGGTCTTCATGCTCAAAATCAGCTAATTCTTGGATGCTAAACTTTCCCTTCCATGCATGGATTCTTTCTTACCCTCCATGCCCTTGATCTAGGCTTCCTCTCCCACACAAACCTCTAGTGTAATCTCTAAAAAATATTCTCTGATCAACACTGCCTCTTAATCGATCCCAACTACCCCTCTTTATACCACATAAACAGATTCACCTATATCTACCTTGACATCTTCATTACATATACCTACATATTTTCCCATTACTATATCACCTATTTTTATCCCAATCTTCTACCACTCAATCCTTTAAGATATACCGTCATTCAACATATAACATTGTCACATCTACAACTGCTACCCACACCAATCACATCTTCTAGGATCGCAAACATATCAATGATACCCCTGGAAACATTAACGAAAAAGGAACCTCCACCAAAGGAAAACAAAATGGTATTCGTGCTTCCTCTACAATACCAAGTATATCTACATTAACCAGTTCAAAACCTACACATCCCACATCCCACATAGACCACATCAATCACATCATACAAACAAGTCTTTCTCCATCAAAATACAACCCTATGTTAGAATTTGAGGATTCTAATAAATACGGATTTAATCAACTTACACATTATAAAATGTTATAATAAATATTTAAATAAATAATACATCATAACATAAGTAAATAAAAAAATACTTACCAAGTTAATATTTATCATGAAGTCAAAAAAAAGGAGTTTTGAGTTGCGCGTTTTAGGTCACTACTGAAACCGCCTGCTGTCCCTGGTGTTTCGCACAGGAATGTTTCGGCTCTGCAGAATAGACTTGCTTCTATCCTATCATTCCTTTGAGAAACAGATAAGGGTTAGGGCTAGGAGGAATACCTGTTGAATGTTGAGATGGTGTGCGCGTACCGTAGAGAAAGATCAGATCGACTACGAAGAACTCCTTTTTGTCTTGGAAGGACTACCTGCAAGTAAGAATACAAGACCACCAGATTTTAATTAGACAATAAATGAGGGAGCTGCCTTAGGCCCAAGAAATAGAAAACTTCCTTTCGAAGGTGGTCAGTTCCCCTTTTAATACGAATTAACACAAATGATAACAAATAAAGCTATTGCAAAATCACGATTTAGGTATCTCATTACAAAGAAATAAAAGCTAAACTATCAATAATAAAGCATCACGTTGTTTGTTTGGTTACTGGTCGTTGATACATTCAGGTTGAGTTATAGGGATAAACCAGACTGTATCTGAGGTTGTTAGGTGACAAATAGGTGAGAAAAAGGTTTTGGGGTATAAGTCACAGTGACTGACGCCGGTCACTGGATAACCGACTGCGGTTAGAGAACCGCCGCTGGTGGGGGATAAACGACACTGGTAGGGTCAGCAATCTAAGTGCTTCTGGATAGAGGTTAGTTGCAAGGTGATCGTGGGGTTGTTAAGATTGGTGGATGGCTGAGGGGAATAATGGGAGGACAGGGAAGGATCAGAGTGTGATAAAATGGTCTTCTGGGCAATACAAAGATGTATGGATGAAGGTTTAGTGCAGGTTGCTGGTAGGTGGTAGATCTAGGAATGAGCTTATAATTACTATCAATCCACAAGCTCAAGAAATGGTGCTTAGAAACATATAAAACACTACTTACTCGTTCCTGATGAAGATGTAGATTCCAGGACTGTGATGACGAAGATAGGACTCAAGTAGGATGACCTGACAATCCAAGATGAGCTATCTCCTCTTTTGATGCTCGGATGAGTGTTACTGGGCTCTTGTTATTCCAGTTGTAGTCTTGGGCTTGATTTCCTTTTCCGTAAACTCTTCTTGTTTCTTCACTTGTCTCTGCTCAGCCAAGCAAATCCGGATCCTTTCAATGATTTCTCTTCCTCCCGATCAAATGAAAATCCGATCCTTTGTTTTTGGTTGGAAGTGATCATTTATAGGGAACCGATGGCGGTTATGAAACTGACGGCGGTCGAGTAGGAACCGGTATCGATCAGTTCAAAGTGGGCTATTTTTGGTAAAATAGCCAACTTTCCCTCCTTTTCTTCCGAGGGATTGGTTGCGGGCTTTGTCAAGTCATTATGAAGTTGGTTTTAGGTGCGGGTGAGGAGTAATTAATCATGGGTGTGGATGTGGACCAAGTTATAGGTTTTAATTAGGTTAGTTTAGGGTTAAGACTAGGTCATGATGAGGTGACGAAATGAGGTGGCAGGTATGGCGATGTGGATTTATTAATTATAAGGTAATTAATAAATAATTGTGTAAAATTTAGGTGATGAGGTTAGGTTGCGAAATGAGATGCGGGGCACAGGGTGTCGTAAGACACAAATTTGGTGTCTACATTAGCCCCTTATTGTCATGTAGTTTGTTTTGTAAAGCTGCACGGACAATAATATGAAGTGGTTTCCCTTGTTAAGGGTATAGGTAATCCCCCTCAAATCTATCACAGATTGAGATAGCGGGAAATTAGGGATAGAGTTGATAAAGGATAAATAGTGTGGAGATGATGGTGAGATGGTGGGGTAGGTCCAAGGAAGCAGACGCACGTTGAAATGTAGTAGTGCAACTAGGGTACATGATTTGTTGAGCAAACCAACAATTCATAGGCAAAGGTCGATAGTTTATCCAAACAAGGGTGATATAATCCTAGTATCCAAGGCATAGGAAGTAGCTCCAGGGGATATAACGGGTAAGGTACATGAATGTTTAGGCATGTTTGGCGAGTACCAAATGGTTGGTTTGGTTGAGATAAACGTCACGGTCTAGGTCTAGGAAAAGTTGGTCGATTGATCAAGTCAAGTACGCTAATCATGCTAAAACACGAACAGGTGAGCTCAATTGAACAAAAAGTTACAGAATGAGTGGATAAAATTGTAATTTGTTGGTTTAGGGTGAGGTATTTAAGTGGTACGACCTTGGGTCAGGCTGATTGATTAGTGAGGGCCATGGGTCGGGCCGGATGGGTTGAGTGTGGCCTTGGGTTGGGCCAAGTGGTTGGGTTGCGGCCTGGGGTCGGGCCAAATGGGTGGGGATCAGCCTTGGGTCGGGCCAAATGGTTGGGGTGAGGCCTTGGGTCGGGCCAATTAGTTGGTTGCGGCCTTGGATTGGGTTGCGGCCTTGGATCGGGCCAAATGGGTGGGTTGCAGCCTTGGGTCGGGCCAAATAGTTGTTTGTGGCCTTGGGTCGGGCCAAATGGGTGGGTTGCGGCCTTGGGTCGGGCCAAATGGTTGGGGTGAGGCCTTGGGTCGGGCCAAGTAGTTGGTTACGGCCTTGGGTCGGGCCAAATGGGTGGGTTGCGGCCTTGGGTCAGGCCAAATGGGTGCGTTGCGGCCTTGGGTCGGGCCAAATGGTTGGGGTGAGGCCTTGGGTTGGGCCAAGTAGTCGGTTGCGGCCTTGGGTCGGGCCAAATGATGTTAACAAAGGGTTTTCAGCAAAGGTTGATATAGGTGATGTTGTGAAAAAGGGTGATTAGTAAATAAGGGCAGAGTTGGGATGAAACCGGTGTCGATTGTCTATGACCGATATTGGTTAGGTGACCGATACCGGTTCCCGAGGGCACAATAAAACCGATATCAGTTATAGGTCAAAAACTTATAAAAAGAAAAATACGGCCTGTCATTGTCACATTGTCAATTTGAAAACCAATTTGAGTTATCTGAGGTGGAGTGTTGAGATTGGAGCATTTGTTGGTTGAGGTGGCGCTATTTGAGTGGAGGAGTGAGTGGTTAGTGGGCCCGAGTGAGTAGGAGGCAGCAGTTGATTGGTGGAGGACCCAGCAGAGGAGAGGTGGAGCTATGGCACAGCTAGGAGGAGCAGGAGGTGCTGGACCAGCTGGATCACCACCACCCATCCCACCACGATGACGTGTCATCGTACCGGTAGGTTCGAAACCCCTCATTGTGTGGATTTGAGTGTATTGTGTTGTATTTGGGTTTTGGGTAGGAATGCTAGATTTTGATAAAATAATTAATAAATGGAAGTTATTTGAAAAAAGGAGAGGGTAGATAGGTTAAATAGGCCAAGGCGGCTGGGTGGGTAGGTTTTTAGGGTCTTTGGGTGGGTATAGAGGGAGAAATAGGAAAAAAAGGGAATGGGGTAGCCGCGTCGGGTTCGGCTCGGGTATTTTCCAGTGACCGATGCCGGTCACTAAGCGACTGACATCGATCGCGAAATTCTTGGGTAGGTCAGGTTTGTGGGTGACCGGTGTCGGTCGGGAGTTGACCGGCGTCGGTGGAAAGGGGACCAGGGTTGGTTAAGGGTGACCGGTACCGGTCCCTGGGTAGGATTTTCAATTTTTTGCGTCGTTTTGTGGTGGTTTTGGGTGTTAAGTTCTTGTTGGGGATGGCGTGTTGGGTTGTGTGGTGTTGTTTATAATTGGGTTTTGTGTGTTGGGTGTGAAGATGTTGGGGGATATTATAGAATATAGGTGGGTAGAGGGGTTTGTTAGAGAGTCGGGGTGTGGTTGTGGGGGATAAAAAAGGGGGTATAGAGGGGATAAGTAGATTATGTGATAGAGAGTAGGGCTAATGTAGTGAGTTGGTTTTGCAGGCACGTCAGCAGCTGATGATGCGGGATAGGATGCCCCCGCTGTTGAGACGGATGCGGCCACATGTGTCCGTAGCGTAGTGGGGTATCATGTGCGAGGTGGGACTCGGCAGAGTCCAGCGGTACAGAGCGATCGACAGGGATCACAGTTTGATGGTCACCCTCATCGAGAGATGGGATCCGGTGACCAATGTGTTCCATCTCCCGACTGGAGAGATGACCATTACATTGGAGGATGTGTATCACATCCTTTGATTACCGATTGATGGAAAGGCAGTCTTTCAGGTGGACATAGAGACAGCCATGGACAGCATCCTACACGTATTTGGGGATGCAGCTGCGCTACTGACGTATCACAGCGCGAGCATTGCGTATGGGGATATGTACCGGGCCCACCGACATGAGACATGGCTTGCCGTGTTGATGATGATCGGGATCACCTGCTTCACCCTCCTGAACTCAGAGGGAGGCTGCTTTCCATGGGTACTGATGGGGGTTTTACATGAGATGGTCGAGGAGCATACGTGTTATGCTTGGGCACCAGTATACCTGGTGTAGTTATACCGAGAGCTGTGGGGCTATCGCCAGATGAGGCAATTCAGGATTTGCTCTACATTTTTGCTACACTGTTGGGCATATGAGCATATCATATGCATTAGACCAGTAGGGCTGCCCCAGTAGCCAGGGCCACAGGTGATCTACAGATATGGCTTCTAGAGGTGGTTGGGGGTCGTGGGCCAGCCACGAGCAGTTCTTGCCGGACGAGATGTGGCATATTACCGGCATGTATTAGAGGGCTTTACAGCATTAGATATTGTATGGAGACCTTATAGAGGTCATCACCCCCGCGGAGGAGCCCGATCACAGTTGAGGTGGGTCCAGTATACATTCTGGATTGCAGGACGGAGGCCAGGGGGGCATGAGTGGATACCCCTGGAGAGGGTACGCCGGTAGATGGGGCTACGACAGGATGAGCCACCTCCTTTCCCTCGGTACCGGAGGGATGATGTAGAGGCCCCACTGCCCGCACCACAGCCCATGGACCCAGATTGGGTAGCCGAGAGGCCTGTAGATGATACCGTGGATGATGCCGGTTGTATTGGAGCATTTTTGGTATGGTGGGCAGGGGAGAGAGCTGTGAGGAGGGCACAGCCCGCATAGCCAGACTTAGTGGCGGTTAGAGCAGAGAGGGACCAGCTCAGAGGGAAAGTACAGTTGTTACAGGGGCAGCTTGCTGCGGCACAGGCACAGATAGGTGTCTTACAGGGGCAGTTAGCCCAGGCACAGGTACAGGAAGCACCATAGGTACCACCACAGGTACAGGTACCAGCACAGGCACAGGTAGCAGCACCACCAGCGGCATAGCCACAGGCACCACCAGCATAGGGGGCACTATTATTAGGAGTCGGGGGACCAGCCGCAGGAGCTGATGGTGGCACGGGCCCGCTATATGGAGGTGAGAGCGGAGGCCCGGTACTATCAGGATGTTCTTGATGGTACTGGGGCTGACTATCAGCCATATGCGGCACATAGAGCAGAGACCTCTCGGAGTCAGAGATCTCAGGGAGGTGTAGCCACAGCCAGTGGGTCTGTTACAGGCAGGAGGCGAGAGGCGGCACAGGGACCAGCAGGGAGAGGTGCTGAGGGTAGTGGGGAGAGCTGAGGGATCCCTGCATATTTTTGTGTTTGTACATTGGATATGGGCACTGGTCTGCGAACCGGTTATGTGTATAGAGGCCTGCGTGCCCTCATATGATGTATGCATTCATTTATTGATTCATTTATTGTATATACCGGCCTGCGAGCCGAGTACAGGTTGTACAGTTGATACCGACCTGTGAGCCGAGTATTTATTTTTTGATCTGAGAGACTGGCCTGCGAGCCAAGTTGAGATTATGACAGTTATTGCGGCCTGCGTGCTGGCTTTGTTGTATTATGAGATCACAGAGGCCCCTATGCAGGACACATTGTACATTTGAAACTTTGGATATATAGATATGATGATTTGACCCACATGCTGTGTTTAAAATGTTTTTAAGTGTTGTGTCGATGGTTTGTGATGTAAAATGTATGATGAGTTTGATCCACATGGTTTATATATTGATGGTGTTGATGTCTTTTGTTGATGGGATGTATGTATGTATATAGATGATGAGTTTAATTGACATGTTGTGTTTATGAAATGTAGGATGTGTTTTGTCTTTGGTTTGTGAATATTGAACGTATGTAGCTGTTGAGTTGGATCCAAATAGTGTATAGATTGATGATTTTTGATATCGTTTATTGATGGCTTGTTTGTTTTTGTAATATAGAGAAATGATGTTGATGAAATGGTGATGAGAGATAGATTTGATGAAAAATATGGATAATGGTGTTGTTTATGCAAGAAAAAGGGGCAGGCGCCACAAAAATTTGCAAAAATGAAGAAAAGGCTTAGGTTTAAGCAACAGGGGGGACATGACCGATATCGGTTATGTAACCGATGTCGGTAGCTATATGACCGATATCGGTTATGTAACCGATAATCGGTTATGTAAGAATTATTTTCCTAAAAATATAACTGCTTGGTTGGCAACTTAAGTTCTTATTTTTAGCATTCTTATTTTTAGAGTCATGCAACAAGTTAAATATGCGAACGCGACGCTGTTTGACAACTGCTACAGGTAATTGCATGAAATATTTTGAGTGATAAGGAGGAAAGAGACAGGTGAAGTGAGCATGGGCTGAGATTCAAAAGGTAGAAAGACAAGTTATATTTGAAGAGGGTGGTGAACATGGTTGAACGAGGAGAAACATCCAGCAGGCAGGGACAAGGGGGAAGACATGTTCCGCCCCAAGCTACTGCATCCTGAGAGGTAAACTGTTTGGTTGTAATATGATTCTTGCATGTTTTGTGAATAAGATGAGAGAAGTGTAAGTGGGGAAAGATGAGAAAGAAAAGGTGATAGGCAAGGGTTGGGGATGGGGTGAGTGCTATGGGGTAGGTAAACAGGGTGGGCATGTATGTTTTTAGGTATAAATAGGAGTAAACGGGCAAAATAATTATCGTAGGTGTATGTTTTAAGCAGGGTAGGTATATTTTTGACAGTGACTGGTATCGTTTATAAATAACCGGTATCGGTTAGCAAACCGGTATCGGTTATTCATAACCGATATCGGTCACTATAGGAGTTTCCAGAATTTGAGAAAAAACCCATGGAGATTTGTTCTTTTGAATAATTATGTGTTGTTTTGATGTATGCAGGCAGAAGCAGGGTTAAGGATGAATGATACTGTGCCAGCGTTGTTGTCACGAATCCGAGCGGATGTAACACCAACTGAATGGGCATTGATAAATCATTTGGGGTTAAGTGGAATTCGCTATTATTCAAGAATCACGCGTAACCATGCTATGTTGTAGGCGTTGATTGAGAGATGGAATCCAGAAAAGAATACCTTCTATCTGCCAATAGGGGAGATGACAGTGACTTTGGAAGATGTGTTCCATATTTTGAGACTCCCAATGATAGGAAAAACAGTGTATCAGGCGTTGCCTAGCGCGGGGCGGGCAGCGATAACAAGCAGTATTTGGTTCAGCTGCACGAGATTTGACACAGCGAGGTTTATCATTTACGTATGGTACAATGTATGCAACACACCCTGAGGAAACAAGGTTGGCCGTGCTATTAATGATAGCGGTGGGGTATTATGCATTATCGAGGGTGGAAGGTGGAAGATTTCCCAAAGCATTGATGAGTGTTATTTGGGAAATGATAGAAATGAGCGTGACATTCGCATGGGCACCCGCATATCTGGCAGAGTTATATAGGGGTTTATGGGCCTGCAAGTGAAAACACAGGATGACACTGCATTGTTCGTACTTATTACATTGTTGGGCCTATGAGCATATTGTTTGTGTACGTCCAATAGGCCGACCCATTGAGTCGGGAGAGGCAGGAGTGCAAAGGTTGGGATTCAGACGATGGGTCCAGACAGAACAAGAAGCGAGATCCCAGGCCGTGATAGATGACATCGAGTATTATAGACAGGTATGGGAGATGGTGACGATTGCGGATATTTGTTGGAGGCCGTACGGGAACTATATGGTGACAGAGCACATAGCTGAGGAGTTGAGGGGTGTAGAGCGATTGAGGTGGATCGCAGGGCACAGGCCGGGTGAGTACGAGAGGATTCCTCTAGATCGCGTGCGGCGACAATTTGGGTTCATTCAGGATATACCAATGACATATAGACCATACATGAGGATCGACTGCCGAGGCAACATTCTCACCTCCCCGGCCTACACCTCCAGAAGGGCCAGAAGAGATAGCAGCCGATCGTAGGGTAATGGATGCGGGAACAACAGAGGCCTATAGAGTATGGTGGGTAGTAGAGCTGCGAGGTGCACGTGAGTGCCCTGACATAGCTGTGATTACAGCGGAGAGAGATCGTCTGCAGGATTTGGCTCGCCAGCTTCAAACACAGGTGAATGAGACAATGGGATTGTTAGAGGCTTCACAGTTACGAGTGGAGAGACTGGAGGCAAGATTCCTCCACGCGAGAGGACGTATTCGTATGTTACAGGAGATGTTGGCGGATCAATGGGAGGAACCAATGGCAGTGGCACCTTTGAGGATGGAGAGGCCAACTGAGGGGCATCGACGATCATGATCACCACCTGATTTGGGAGGAGGTGCAAGGGTCTAAGTGAATTTCATAGGAATATAAGAATAAATAAGGATGCCGACCTGCGAGTCGATGATAGAGAAGATGCATTTGTTTAACATCTAAAATAAAACTAAAGATGTATGTGGTTTTGAGTGATGATAATAATAAGAATGGTTGTGTTTTAAATGTTTTTTTGTTTGTTTTGAAAAAGGATAAAGAGGAACGTTGGCAAATAGAAATACACAAAAAATATTTATATTTACAACACATGATAGGGTAAGGTAGGGGATGGTCGAGCTAACCTTGGGAGACCCCATGTCTCCTAAGTGCTGCCTACATAGCCCATTGCACAAAGCAAGGAAGGGCCTCAGACCGATGTAGTTCTCCCTTAGGACCAGGGAGAGGTGAATTCAGGCAATTTGGTTGTGGTTAGGTAATTTTGTTGGTTGGTAAAAATTTGATGTTGGTAGGGTAATGTTGTTGGTGTTGGTAGGGTAAAGCGAAAGTTAGCATACCCAAGTAGTAGGGAATCATGTCCTGATTAAGGTCAACACACAATCCTAGAGCCGAGCAAAAGAGGCAAGAGTGTCCCGTAGTTGAGAAGAGCTAAACAAACCACATATTAATGTAGGATGAGCTTGAATCCCTAGGTACCTTGCATAGGCGAGAAGTCGATAGGTGAAAAGAGTGGTATAATCACAATATATCGGATATACGTCACGTCCCTTGAGTTTTGTTGCTTTGACAAATGGTGAGGTGAGGTGGTTGATGTGGGCGAGGGTGCAGAGAGCTTATTATAAGATGATTATTCTGACAAAAGAAAACCAAACCTAAATAGACAAGTCCATGACTCAAAGTGTTTTGAAGTACTGCTTTTATTTTTATTTTTCTGGATATAGACTGATCGATGCGGGAAGTCTACATGGGATATGTATTTTGTTGTTCTTGAGGTCTTCACGAAGCTGATCAATGCGAGAAGCTTCTGATAAAGGCTGACTGTGTATAGCTGTCCTTCAAGGGAGCAGTCTATTTATAGTAGCAGATGCGGTGCTTATGTATAGCTGTCCTTCGGGGGAGCAGTCTATATATAATAGGAGTAATAGTTTGGCATATAGCTGTCCTTCAAGGGAGCAGTCTATTGTATAATGTAGAGGTCTAGATGTCCGTTGAGCATAAAGCATCTAGTTTTGTAAGAAGTTTGACTCAAGAAAATCCCATAAGTGTGTAATTAAGAATGTGTCATTTTGAAACTTTGAAGTCATGGACTAGACTAAAAAGGGGAAGGCATCTTTTAAGGGGAGGTGATAATCAAACCATGTGAGCTTGATTTGATTCTGAGATGTAAGAAACAAAGTGTATGCGGTGGTAAATGAGCTCAAGGGACGAGCGTAAGGTAGATAAGAAGTGATATAACACTAATTTCAACAGTAGAATGGTCGAAGATGCAAGGCATTAAGGGGTTCAGGCTCAGGTTTACCATTAAGCGAAGCTAAACGATAAGTGCCTGATCCATAAGTGTGAGTGATAATGTAAGGCCCAATCCAATTAGGAGCAAATTTTCCACGTTTTCTCTTTTCTAGTTTGGTTACATGTTGATTCTCTTTGAGGACAAGATCACCAACCTTAAAAGTACGCTCATGAAGTCGTTTATCATAAGCACGCTTGATGCATTTTTGGTAGATTTGAAGGTGATCAAGAGCCGTAAGATGACGCTCGTCAAGAAGCTCTAATTGGGCTAACCGCTCTTGGCGGAAATCATCATTGGTGAGAATATCCTGAAGAGATATTCTGAGGGAGGGTATTTGTATTTCGAGAGGCAAGACAGCCTCGGTACCATATACCAAAGAAAATGGTGTGGCATTAGTGGAGGTACGAATGCTAGTACGATAAGCCCAAAGGGCAAAGGGAATGTGATCATGCCAATTTCTTCCGGACTCATTGACAACTTTCATGAGGATTTTGGTTAGGGTTTTATTAGAAGATTCAGCTTGACCATTGGCCTGCGGATAGTAAGGTGATGAGAAACTAAGTTTGATACCAAAGTTGTCACAAAGGTCTTGTAACAACTTATTTTTAAAAGATTTACCATTATCTGTTATTAGGCGATGAGGAATACCAAAACGACAGATAATGTGATGGTTAACGAATTCGACAATTTTTTCTTTTTTGATTGAAATGAGTGGAATGGCCTCCACCCATTTTGTGTAATATTCGGTTGCTGTGATTATCCAACGGTGACGTTGCGAAGAAGGCGGGTGAATCTCACCAATAAGGTCTAAACCCCATTGTGAGAAAGGCCAAAGATCTCGTGCGACCTGTAGCGGATGGCTAGGAGTATGTTGAAGGTTGGCATGTTGTTGACACATAACACAACACTTAACATATTCGTAGCAGTCGTTATTAAGAGTAGGCCAATAATAACCTAGGCGAAGGATTCGTTTAGCCATGGCAAGGCCACTAAAATGTCCACCACAAATACCGTCATGGACTTGTTGGATGGTATAGGTGACCTCCGCGCCGGTTAGACATCGAAGGAGGATGCCATCAAAGCCACGTTTATAGAGGAGTCCCCCCATGATGACATAACGAGAAACACTTTTAAGAAAAGCACGTTTTCCGTTACTAGTAAGGTCAGGTGGGAGAACAGAGGTTGTAAGGTAGTCGTGAAATTGGTGGTACCAGGTATCCTGCGAATTAGCAGACACATTATTTATCATACAAACAACCGGGGCTGAGTAGGATGGGGCAAAAAGTTGTTGGACCAAGACGAATATGTCAGAGTCAGTTGGTGAGGCAGGAATTTGTGAGGCTAAGCAAGCCATAGTATCCGCAAATTTGTTAGTGGAGCGGGGAATGGTCTGGATAGAATAACGAGTAAATGAGGTCAAAAGTGAATCCACGTAATGTTTGTACTTTTGAAGTTCCTCATTCTTACATTGGTAGATGCCCATAACTTGATTGACTACCAATTGAGAGTCGCCAAAAATATTAATGGATTTGACACCTAAGTGTAACGCAACCTGGAGACCCAAAACAAGGGCCTCGTATTCCGCTATATTATTAGTGCAGGGGAAATCGAGCCGGAATGAAAGAGGCATAGGTTCAGCATCAAGAGGAATGAGAACAACGCCGGCTCCTCCGCCACGCTGGCATTTGGATCCATCGAAGAAGAGGGTCATTTGATATGACTCTTCCCTGAGTGAAAGAGTGGCGATGAGTTCGTCGGGGAAATTAAAATTGGTGAATTGTTCCCCAGGTAAAGGGGCCTCCGCAAGTTGGTCCGCAATAGTTTGTCCTTTGATTGACTTCTGTTGTACAAACTCAAGGTCGAGGTCAGCGAGGAGCATAAGCCATCGGGCGATGCGTTGGTTTAGATGTGGTTTGGCATACATATAATGAATGGGGTCCGTGTTGGTGATGACAAAAGTTTTGTGATTCAGGAGGTAATGTCGGAGTTTGGTGGCTACGAATGATAGGGCTAGGCACAATTTTTCTACATGTGTATACCTAGTCTCGTAATCCACGAGAGTACGACTTATATAATAAACGGCTTGTTCTCGACGTGCCGAGTCCCGATGTGCGAGCATGGCTCCTATAGCATGGTCAGTGGCAGAAAGGTAAAGGTAGAAAGGGCGATCATCCTGAGGTGGAATAAGCACGGGTGGCTGCAAGAGATAGGATTTGAGAGCTTCAAAGGCTTGGTGACACTCTTCACTCCATTGAAAGGCAATGTCCTTTTTAAGAAGGTGATGGAAAGGTTGACATCGATCCGAGAGTTGGGAGATGAAACGCCGGATGGATTGAAGTTTACCCTGCAAACTACGCAATTGTTTGAGGTTTTTGGGTGGGGGCATTTCTAGGATAGCTTTGACTTTAGATGGATCGACCTCAATGCCACGCAAAGAGACGATAAAGCCAAGAAGTTTTCCCGAAAGAACACCAAAGACACATTTCTTTGGTTGAAGCCGGACTGAATATTGCAACAGGCGATCGAAAATAATGGTTAAAACATCGAGATGTTCACTGCGATGTTTAGATTTGCCAAGAAGATCATCGACATAATCCTCAAGGATAGTGTGCATAATGTCATGAAAAATGTAAGTCATAGCCCGCTGATAGGTCGCACCAGCATTCTTAAGGCCAAATGGCATGACACGATAACAGAAGGTTCCCCAAGGAGTTATGAAGGCAGTTTTATGTTGATCGGCCGGGGCTACCAAAATTTGATTGTATCCCGAAAAGCCATCCATGAGAGAAAGCATTTCATGGCCCGCAGTGAGATCAACAAGTTGATCAATACTTGGGAGGGGGAAGTCATCCTTGGGGCAAGCGAGGTTAAGGTCTCAGAAATCCGTGCATATCCGAAGTCCCCCCGTCGCTTTAGTGACAGGTACGATGTTAGAAATCCATTGAGGATAGTCAATAGGCAAGATGAAGGAAACAGAAAGAAGTCGTTGAAGCTCTTCTTTGACCAAGAGGGCAATGCGTGGATGCATTTTTCTCAGTTTTTGTTTGACTGGTTTGGAATCGGGGTTTAGGGTGATGTTATGGACGGCAATGGTAGGATCAATTCCTGGCATGTCAGCGTAGGACCAAGCGAAAGCTTGGTTGCGGGTACGGAGAAAGGTAGTAAAGGCGGCTTGTTCTGATGTGTTAAGGGATTGTCTGATCTTCACAATGTGAGGATCCTCCTCTGTGTGGATGTTGATTTCTATAGTCGACTCATTCAACATGGTTTGAGTTTCAGACGGTAAGGCGCGTTGAATATAGGAGTCGTCCGCCCCAAGGTAAGTGAGGATGGAGTCGTCATCCTGGCACTCAACAACATTAATCGAAGGTGAATCCTCTTCGATCATGTCTGGATACAGAAGGGGAAGAGAAGATGGGTCCTCATTATCGCGTTGATAAGTGAGAGGACCTATGAAGATAGCATTTATGAAAAAAAAAAGTTAGGAGGGATAGATTCAGGGTCTATCGACTCTGTGGGTGATGATGGCAAAGTGGGTGATGATGGTTTGGTAGGGGTGACGTCGTCATCTTCCAGGATACAACTGACACGAGGTTTCTCCGGTGTAGGTGTTTCAGGAAAACCGAGACCACTGCGATCATTGTGTTTGCGTGTAGTCACGGGAATGAGTGTATGTCGGCCTTGTTCATAAAGACCAAAACCAAAGCCTTTCCAAGCACAGCGAGTCAAGAAGGTGAGGGTGAAACGACGATTTGTCAAGTATTGAAAATCGGATTGGAAGGGAACCACACCAAGAGGAGGTTCAGGGGTAACGGAGGATGCGTCAACACCCCCATACGTTAGGTTGGTGCGGCAATGGGGTGGTCCGTAAGAGATTACCTCCCCCACGCGACGGTCGTAGGTGGGATGTGCATGTAATTGTCCGTACTCCTGCGGGGTATGGAAAGAGCTAACGTTATATAGGCGGTACTCCCCCAGCGTAAGGCATTGAAAAACATCTACTAAGGGGTCGGAGGTTGGGATGTTATCTGCGGGAAAGGAAGTAATATTTGTAACGGCGGTTTCATTGGTTGAAGGTGTAGGTGCGTTGGAAGTGGATGGCTGGGTTGGATGAATGGGTGTCTTGACTGGTACAAGCACATCATTAGGGCGATACAACATATTGCAAGTTTTGAAGGGGGGAGGATCAGCTTTTACGGTGTAGGACTTCCCCTCGTACTCAAATTTTATGCATCTATGTAAGGTGGAGGGAACGCATCCCATAGCCCGGATCCAAGGGCGGCCTAACAACATATTGTATTGGAACTCTCCCTCAAGGACATAGAAGAGTTCGGGTAAAGTACGTGGTCCTACACGAATGTTAAGGATCACGGTGCCTAAAGTAGAAGTAATAGCATCATTGAATGATCGCAACATGATGGGGTTGGCACACATGCAACTAGAAGGGATATTCATTTGTTGGAAGGCTTTTGAAGAGATGATGTTTAGGCTAGCGCCCCCGTCAATCATAACACGACGTACCCGAATATCCCGAACGTACGCTGAGATGAAAAGAGCAGGGTCAGGATCTTCGGCACCAAAGTCGATAATTTCATCTTCGGAGAAACTGACAGCAGCGGCTTGCTGTACAGAGACAGAAGTGGTTGGGGAGATAGATTGTTTGGTGAGTGAAGCAACGTGATTGGGTGTTAGAATAGAGGTAACAGGCAAGGTTTCATTAGGTAAAACCTCTATCCCTTGAAGGATTTCAATGAGAGCTTGTCGATGAGATTCAGAAGTCTGAATGAGATCATACAATGTCATTTTTACAGGTGATTGGTGAAGCTGTTTGATCATAGTTCGGTGGGCAATGCCATTAGAGACGGGATAGGTGGGTCCAGGAATAACCACTTTAGGTGGTGGTGCAATCGGGATGGTGGACGGAGAAAGAGATGCCGCAGGTGTGTTTTCTTTCACTTTCCCATTGTTTTTCTACCCTCGAGTAGCAACACTAATCATATTGATCTCGTGAATACGAGAGGAGGAAGATGGTAGGGATAGGTCATGGTTTTCGAGAGGTGGGGCTGTAATAATGATAGATCTTGGTGAGGCGGGGACAGGTGGTATAGGAGAGGGAATTGAAGCTAAAGGTCTCTCTCTTCGTAAGTTGTCTTTCTTAACTTTTCTATCTGAGAGAGGTGACTGACGAAGTATGGCTTTCAACGCTTTGCATCCCTCTACGTCATGTCCTGGTGTGCGGTGGTAAGCGCAGATTTTAGACTCATCGTAACCTATAGGTCGAGGTTTAGATGGATCATAAGGTCTAAGTGGGGGTAGGGAAATGGTCGCATTCTCTACCAACATAGCAAGGATTTTGGCGTAAGACCCTTTGAGTGGGTCAAAGTCAGAGGAAAATGAGGCTATTGACTGGGTCGATTCTGGTGATGACGTGGTGTGGTTGGTTTGTATGGGGGGTGGTTTAGCCAAGGAGTTTTGATAATGGGTTTTAACTAACCGTGGTTTCTTTGACGTAGAAGCTATGTTTAGCTGGTTGGATGATGAGGCCACAGATGATGTGGTATCAGAAAACAACCACGGAGAAATAGGAGTGACAGAAAACAAATCTTTTGATGATGGAATTTGTTTATGGTTGATAGGTGGACAGGATACGCGGGGTGACGGTGTTGCTATACCCTTGGATTTCTGTATGGGTGCAGAAGGCATAGGTCACTTTAAAGAAAACGCAGGAGGTATGATATATTGATGTAAGGTAGAGGGATGGGGTCCCAATATGGAAGGTAGGTGTGACGACGAGGGTTTTAGTTGTGTTAGCGGCATAGATTGAGGAGATTGAGTCTGTCTCCTAATGGGATGGACGGCTTTATTTTTAGATAAATCAAGCCGCTTAGGTGGGTGTGTTAGACTAGGTATGGGTGAGGTCCCAAGCGTAGGGGAAGATTTGGTTAGGTTAATAGAAGTGGATGAGGTATTTGGTAGAGATGAGGGGGGTGAAGATGAGGACATAGGCATTTTAAGCTTCTGTAAACACTTCGGGTATATGGTAGAGGCATCAGGATCGGTCATTTGCATTTGAGTAGAATATGGCATACTCAAACGTTCCCATAGGACCTGTCTATCTTCTGGGGAATGACAGTCCTCACGTGTGAATAGGAACTTTTGTATGGAAGAAAGGTGGGTTGTGATTCCGGTCCACTGTGGGTGTGATACAAGGGGTATATGAGGCACTGTATCAATGGGCGTTAAGAGGTCAACCGGTTGCTGAAAAGATTTAGGTGATGAAGGACTAATAGGTAGGAGGGCATGTTTGAGAGGATCTGTCATGTTTAAAGAATGTGGTGATGTCGGTTCAAGAGGTTTCTCGTCTAAGGATGACAAAAGAAGTGGCGAGCCTTCCTCTTGTACAGCAAGAATGGTAGAAGGAGACGTTTGGGAAATAGATAAATTAGATAACATCCGCTCACAGTCTTGCAAGGATGTGGTGTAAGAAGGCTCATTTGTGAGAAGGGAACTCTGGGCAGTTAATTCCTTGATGGGTAAAGGAATGGCAAGGATTTCAGTTTGTCTTGATGGCGAGGAAGGGGGTTCGGTTTCCTGCGTTAGTGAAGAGGTTTGATTCAGAATTTGTTCGATAGAGGTCTTTGGCTGGGAATCGAAGACTGCATGGATCTCATGAACACTCTCCTCGGCTAAGATATCTTGGTTTAGATTACTGTTAGAAGAATGATTCGGGAATGGTTTGTTGAATATTTTCAAATTTCGGTTAGCAGGGGCGTTAGGATTATCGAGGGCTATATCCCCCGCATCAACCATTTCCTGCACTATGTTTTTCAACATCTTGCAGTTCTCATGACTGTGTCCCTTCACGCGGTGGAAGTTACAGAAGTCATTTTCTTTGTACCAAGAAGGTATGGCGCGAGTGGAATCAAACCCGGAATGAGGTTTAACAGGAGGTAAGGTAATGGCTCCTGCTTTGAGCAATTTTTCCAATATCACACCATATGTTTCTCCCAAGGGAGTGTAGTTGATGGGCTCTGCTTTATACTTATAGGTGGTTTTTGGTGGGGTATTAGACGGTGGTTGGGATTTGACCATCACCGCGTGCACGGCCCCTTTTGATTTCGAAGCAGTCGATGGGTGAGGATTGGTGGTGTTAGGTTTGTTGGTGGAATCTTGGGTTCGGAAAGTGGGGTTTTTGTTGCGCAACCGCAATTTCTCTTCCTCTAAGGCTCGAATCTCTAGTTTTCGAGCCATAGTAAAGGCCTCGTCAAATGTATGGAAAGTTTGAATTTGGAGGGTAGGAGAGATGTGCTTAGCGCAGGCCCACGTAAACAGTTCGATAAGTTCGGTCTGAGGCAAGGCATACGTAAGTTGGTTGATAAGGCCCCGCCATCGTCCAACGAAATCTGCGATAGATTCGTCTTCAAATTGTCGGATGGCATAGAGGTCGGTGATAGATACTTTCTTGGCAATGTTAATGGAGAAATGATCCAAGAAAGATTGGGCTAGCTGGTTAAAAGAGAAGATTGAGTGCTGGGTTAAAGCACTGTACCACTCCAAGGCGGGTCCTGATAAGGACATGGGAAAGGTGCGGAGTAGTAAAGCGTCGTCGTGAGCAATCAGATAGCAGGCATGTCTAAATGATCGCAAGTGTTGTTGAGGGTCCTCCTTACTGTTAAAACGGGTAAACTTTGGTAATTCCCATTGAGGAGGATATGAATGAAGGGGGACTGAAGGGTGGATAGGCTCCCGACAAACTTGCTCGTATGTCAAGGCGCTACGACTTCCTGAAACAGAAGCCTCCAGATTTTGCATTTTGTCCATCATTTGTTTAATTAAATCAGTAGTTGGATGAGATGATGGTGTGGTTGTGGTAAACGGAGGCAAATTGGGCCAAGGGCCACCGCTAGACAATGGTGGGGTTAAATGTTGATAAGGTATGGAGGACGAATGTGTTGAGGCAACCGAATAGGGATGTCCTATATAAGCTGTTGAGGTTACCGGATATGTGTGTGGAAATGAAAAGGTGGGCGGAGCTTGAGAAGGAAAGCTCGTGTGGATAGGTGGCAGAGAGCAAGTCATGAACAGAACAGTCTGCAAGAGAGACGAGGTAGGAGCAGTCGGCGGTAATGACATGTTGGGCCCAAGATTAACCAAAGGAAAGCCAATCTGTGCCGTATGAACCCCTGAAGCTGCTGAGGTAGGCGACGGGACTAAGGATGCGGAAGGCAAAGCGGAGTTATCAGGCGGAGAAGGGGCTAAATGAGCAGCTATACTGATAGGCATGCCAACAAGGAGTTGACCGTCGGGTGTACGGTCAAGGGCATGAGACAAATAGTATTGTACAGCGCTAGGATTAGCATCCAGAAATTTGGCAAATTCTTTATCTCCCACAGGAATTTTAGGAACCTCGCTGGTGTCCGTAGGATTCCCCACAGAATGTGAAGGGGGTGATTCAGGAAAAGGCACAGAGCAAGCATGTGAAACCATGGCGGCGGCTTGCTTTCGAGTGATAACAACCATGGACAGGAGTACACAGTAGGGTTTCAATCTATCAGGAACAGAAACAGACTCAGAATGGTGAAATTGGTAGGTTGCTGGTTTGTCAGGAACTGTAAAAGACAGTAACCGATATCGGTCTGATAACCGATGTCGGTTAGACTATAGCCGACGTCGGTCAGTTAACCGATGTCGGTGTAATAAGACTGGTATAAGAAAATATAAGAAGCTGCTGATTTGATTGTTAACAACGCTCAGTACATTTATCAAATTGTTCTAAGGTGATCACAGAAGATAGTGTATAACAGAGAAAACAGAACTGAAAACAAGCAAGATGCACACGCAAATCCAGAGACTAACCCTAGGGTTAATTTTAATTATTGTGGGCTTATGCCTTTAGACGCGGAATGATGTCAATCCTAAACAAAAGACTTAGGGGAAATGTCAAGTTTGTTTTGGCTTATAAGGTTACCTCAATCGGGCGGAGGAATACCGCGGAAAAGGGGGGATGTTTTGAGCTGTTGTGTTAATTATGAAGTGATTCGGTATGTGTTGTGCAGTGAAAGTAAGATTAATTTCCTGTCAATACCGTGGAAATCACCCCCACGTGTACGACCTGTTACTTAGTCTATGTTCACTAGAATTGAAAACAGCAAGCAAGAATGTAATGCACGTGTTTTAAACCCAAATCGAAAATGATATTCGATGAAGCAAATAAGATGACTTTCACTAATGCGAAACTAGGAAAGCAAGACAAATTCTTTACTAAATATAACAAAAACAGCAACAGCAAGTATGCTTCCTAAAACGAAAGCAAGCAAGAGAAACAGAAACCCGAAATGGGTCCCACCGGGCGTGCCAAAATGTTTCGCACGGAATGTTTCGGCTCTGCAGAATAGACTTGCTTCTATCCTATCATTCCTTTGAGAAACAGATAAGGGTTAGGGCTAGGAGGAATACCTGTTGAATGTTGAGATGGTGTGCGCGTACCGTAGAGAAAGATCAGATCGACTGCGAAGAACTCCTTTTTGTCTTGGAAGGACTACCTGCAAGTAAGAATACAGGACCACCAGATTTTAATTAGACAATAAATGAGGGAGCTGCCTTAGGCCCAGGAAATATAAAACTTCCTTTCGAAGGTGGTCAGTTCCCCTTTTAATACGAATTAACACAAATGATAACAAAGAAAGCTATTGCAAAATCACGATTTAGGTATCTCGTTACAAAGCAATAGAAGCTAAATTATCAATAATAAAGCGTCACGTTGTTTGTTCGTTACTGGTCGTTGATACGTTCAGGTTGAGTTATAGGGATAAACCAAACTGGATCTGAGGTTGTTAGGTGGCAAATAGGCGAGAAAAAGGTTTTGGGGTATAAGTCACAGTGACCGACGCCGGTCACTGGATAACCGACCGCGGTTAGAGAACCGCTGCCGGTAGGGGATAAACGACACCGGTAGGGTCAGCAATCTAGGTGCTTCTGGGTAGAGGTTGGTTGCAAGGTGATTGTGGGGTTATTAAGATTGGTGGATGGCTGAGGGGAATGATGGGAGGATAGGGAAGACTCAGAGTGTGGTAAAATGGCCTTCTGGGCAATATCAGGATGTATGGGTGAAGGTTAAGTGTAGTATGTTGCTGGTAGTAGATCTAGGAATAAACTTATGATTACTATTAATCAACAGGCTCAAGAAATGGTGCTTAGAAACATATAAAACACTACTTACTTGTCCCTGATGCAGATGCAGGTTTCAGGACTGTGATGATGAAGACAGGACCCAAGTTGGATGATCTGACAATCCAAGATGAGTTATCTCCTCTTCTGATGCTCGGATGAGTGTTACTGGGCTCTGGTTATTCAGTTGCAGTCTTGGGCTTGATGTCCTTCTCTGCAAACTCTTCCTGTTTCTTCACTTGTCTCTGCTCGGCCAAGCAAATCCGGATCCTTTCAATGATTTCTCTTTCTTTTCGATCAAATGAAAATCCGATCCTTTGTTTTTGGTTGGAAGTGGTCATTTACAGGGAACCGATGGCGGTTACGCAACCGACGGCGGTCGAGTAGGAACCGGTATCGGTCAGGTCAAAGCAGGCTATTTTTGGTAAAATAGCCAGCTTTCCCTCCTTTTCTTCCGAGGGATTGGTTGCGGGCTTGGTCAAGTCATTATGAAGTTGGTTTTAGGTGCGGATGAGGAGTAATTAGTCATAGGTGTGGAATTGGACCAAGTTATAGGTCTTAATTAGGTTAGTTTAGGGTTAAGACTAGGTCATGATGAGGTGGCGACATGAGGTGGCAGGTATGGCGATGTGGATTTATTAATTATAAGGTAATTAATAAATAATTGTGTAAGGTTTAGGTGATGAGGTTAGGTTGTGAAATGGGATGCGGGGTACAGGGTGTCGTAGAAAAAGCTATCCCCTTCGCTGTCAGATGGGTCCTTCTCTCTGCGCATCCCCTCTCACATAACGGAGGCTGTTGCTGCTTCTCGTGATCTTTCCTTAGTGGGTACACTTATGGGCCCTAGACCCCCAATGGAAGATATCAAAAGATGGGCACGGTTGAAATGGAAACCATGTGGAGCGCTTGAAATAGCGGCAATGCCTAATGGTTTCATATTATTCTCCTTCAGCATGAAATAAGATTTCACTAGAGATCTATTAGGTGGTCCGTGGTTTTTTGGCAGGCGGGGATTCTACCTTAGCAAATGGTCTCCTAGTTTCAACCCTCACATGAAATCCATGACCCAAGCCCCAATATGGGTTCACCTCCCGGGGCTCCCACTAGAGTTCTGGCATCCAGCGGTTATTGAAGGTATTGCTCTCTCAATAGGATCTTTAATTGCTATAGATCAAGCAACAAAAGGTAAAACTAGATTCATCCATGCTCGATTCTGTGTAAATTCTGATGTCAGATGTCCCCTCCCAAAAGAGATAGAGCCTCTATCAGACTTGGGGAACTGGAAACAACCCATTGACTATGAATATATTCCACAAGCATGCTCCTTCTGCAAAACATTGGTCATCGGGCCTCTAGTTTCCCCTCCAAACCTCAGCCAAAACCCAAGACCCAAATCCTCTCCCCAAAATTCAAGAAAAGCTTTATTCCTAAAATGTCTTCTATTGAGATCCCTATCATCCCCACCTCAAATTCCTTTGCTCTCCTAGAAGATGGAGAAATTAACACTTCATCTGATCCTGTTTCCAAGGTCATCCCCCCCTCCCTGGTCATTCAATCACTCATCACCCCTCTATCTCCCTCGACTCTCCCCCCTATTCCTCTGAAGGAGTTAACCTCTCCTTGGTTGTCTCTTCCTCTCCCCCTTCTCCACTATCTTCTCCTCTTCCCTTCCCACCCCTTCCCTCAAAACCCCCTTCCTTGACTCTTTCCCCCCTACCTCCCCTCTTTCCCCCTGTTTTAGACTCTGTTACCTCCCCCTCGGGTCATTCTTCTGATGATAGCTTCAACCACCGTTTTACTAGAAGTAGCAGCAAGAAACCCGATATAGGCACTGAAAAAGTTCGGGGGAGGATTCCGAGCAATATCAAACTCCAGCAAGAAGCAGCTCTTAATGTCGCGCAAGGAACCCAAAGCACAATCCCCATGGTGGTGGGGAGCAAATCCAAACCAAAGAAATGAAGATCATTTCTTGGAATATAAGAGGGCTCAACTCTCTTCAAAAGTAAAGAGTTATCAAAGACATCAAATTCCAAAACTCTCCTGATATCATAATGCTGCAGGAAACTAAACTAAAAAAAGAGGATCGTCTCCTAAAAATCTAGCCTGCAGCCTCTTTTGAATCTCAACCATCAACAGGGAACTCAGGGGGTCTTTGTACCTTTTGGGATCCCAGAAGTCTCAAAGGGGATTGTCTGTTCAAGCATCCCAACTTTTTATGCATGCTCTTCCAAGAGATTGGAGCAGACTCCACTTGGATTGCTATCAATGTTTATGCCCCCAACTTGGAGACTCATCGTGGTAAATTATGGAAAGATATCACTAACTTCATCATCACTTGTGGTAAAATTCCCATTCTAATAATGGGAGATTTTAATTGTCCCCTTTATCCTTCAGAAAAACAGGGAGGTATTCCTGCCATGACCGCCAGCATGGATGCTCTGGCTGACTTCATCAAGGAGAATTCACTTCTTGACATGGAACTCCATGGCTCATCTTATACATGGTCAAACTACAGATTGGGCAGGAACCATATTCAAAGCAGATTGGATAGATCTCTAGGCTCTCTAGACTAGATTTCTCTCTTTCCTGACTTCTACCTCAACTCCCTCCCCCGGGCTGCCTCTGACCACAGCCCTCTTCTGTTGAGTGCAAATCACAAGCTGAATACCAAGAATCCTCCCTTCAGGTTTGAGCTTGCATGGCTTGAAAACAACCACCTGAACCCTCTTGTTGCTAATTGGTGGAATATCAAAATTGAGGGCTCTAGTATGTTTAGATTTTCTAGCAAGCTCAAAGAAATTAAAAAACAACTCAAGATATGGAAGTCAACGGTCTTTGGCAACATCAAGCTCCGCAAACAGGAGCTAATTCAGGGTTTGGCTAAAGTCTCTACCCAAATAGAGATTGATGGAAGATTGGATCATCTTCACCAACATGAAACCTCCCTCCTCAGTGATTATCACAATACACTTCAAGAAGAGGAGACCTATTGGAGGCAACGCTCTCGAGCCCTTTGGCTCGAGCAAGGGGATCGTAACACCAAATTCTTCCACATCACTACTTGTAAGCATAAAGCTAGAGATAAGATCCGAGAGCTGGTGTCGTCCTCGGGTACCTTGTTAACAGCTGAGGCTGATATCTCCAATGAGCTTGTCTCCTTCTATTCAAACCTTCTCCAGGCTGACCTGCCCCCTCCGGAGCAATCAATGACTGCCATGCTCCAACATATTCCACATCTGGTGTCTTCTGAGATGAACAACAATCTGACCAAGCCTTTTGCTATGGAGGAAATTCACAAAGCGGTCTTTGCAATGAAGAGGGACAAAGCTCTGGGCCCGGATGGCTTTCCTGCTGCTTTCTTCCAGGTGTTTTGGGAGGTCATCAAGCAGGATCTCTTCAAAGTAGTGAATGAGTTTCAGGTTAATAACAATCTGCTAAAGGAATGGAATACCACCTTCGTTGCCCTTGCCCCAAAAGTGCATAGTTCTAAAGATGTCTCCAATTTTAGGCCAATCAGTTTATGCAACACGACTTATAAGATTATCACTAAGATGTTGGCCTCCAGACTAAAACCTCTAATGAAGGATCTCATCTCACAAAATCAGAACGGCTTCATAAAAGGATGGCTCATCCAAGGTGGTATCATTACAGTTCATGAAGCCATTCACTCAGCCTATCACTCGAAATCCCCAGGAATGATCTTAAAACTGGATATGCAAAAAGCATTTGACAGAGTCAGCTGGCCTTTCTTAATTAGGGTCCTGGAAAAATTTGGTTTCGACAAAAAATGGTGTAGTTGGGTCTTCTCTTGTATTGCGACCCCTTGCTTCTCTATTCTTATCAATGGCATTCCAGCAGGTTTCTTCAAAAGCAGCAGAGGTATCAGGCAAGGTGACCCCCTGTCACCCTTCCTTTTTGTCCTTATGGCAGACTCCCTTAGCAGAGCTCTGGAAGCGGCTAAAAGTCAATCTATCATTTTTGGTCTGAAAATCACCTCAAGCTGCCCTTCTACCACACATAGCCAGTTTGCTGATGACACTATGCTGCTAAGTTTAGCCTCCGTGATTGAGGCCCGGGCTATAATGGATATCCTTTCTCTTTACCAATCAACTTCTCAGCAAACTGTCAATTTCAACAAGAGTAGCATCTCCTTCATCAACACTACCCCTAGGACTCAGAGAAAGATTGCTGATATCTTTGGTTGCAATATTGTGGATCTCCCCACCTCTTATCTCGGCATCCCCCTCTTCCATGGTAAGCAATCTAAAATTCTATGGAATCCAGTCATTGAAAGGTATCAAAAAAAGCTGGCCGCCTGGAAAGGGGTTCTGCTCAGTCAGGCTGGTAAGCTCCAACTGGTTAAAGCCACCCTTCAAAGCCTTCCTACTTACTTCATGTCCCTTCTCAAAGTCCCCAATTCGGTGAGGGAGGTTGTGGAAAAAATCCAAAGGAACTTTCTGTGGTCTGGGACTGATGTAAGGAAGAGGATCCATCTTGTGTCATGGAAGGAAGTGTGTAAGACAACTTCTCAAGGAGGGCTTGGTCTTTGAAAAATGGCTGACACGAATGGGGCCCTCCTGGCCAAACTTGCATGGGAAGTGGCTAAAGGTGACTCTCTTTGGGCTCAACTACTCAGAGCTAAGTATCTGGCAAATAACGAAGATCTTCTCACTTCCAATCCAATTAGAGGTTCTACCATCTGGAATTCTGTTATTAGCTCCCTCCCCATTATCCAGGCTGGCACTAAATGGAGATTTGGGAATGGTCATCTTATTGACTTCTGGAGGGATTTTTGGATAGGGGACGAGCCTCTTGATCACAATCCTGCATGGGACCCTGTGAAAAGAAGCATCATTAATAAGCAAGGAAGATTAGCTTCGGGCTATTGGACGATTGTGAATTCCATTCCCTCCTGGGATATTAAGGTCTGGGATGATATCAGTGATCTGCAGAGTAGGCTCCTGACTTCGCTCAAAGCTGTGCTCGCTTCCATATACATCCCCTTCTCCCAAAATGAGGACGAGCTAATTTGGCCCCTCTCCCCGTCTGGCTCTTTCTCGGTTAAGGCTGACTTATCTATCGATGCATAGTGCTGACTCTGGTCCCCCCCCTTTCCAAATTCTGGCCGAATGAGATCATTCCCAAAATTGGCTTTTTCTCCTGGCTCTCTTCTAAGAATGCTTTCCTATCTGGGGAAAATCTGAAAAGGAGGGGTTTCTCTCTCCCCACTAGATGTGTGCTATGTACTAAGGAGGCGGAATCCTCTGCCCATCTTTTGATCCACTGTTCTTTTTCACAAGTTATCTGGCATTGGCTTTTATCAAGGATGGGAGTGCTTTGGACCTTCCCTGAGTCCATTCAGGACACCCTCTCTCAATGGAGCTCTCCATTCACTCATCCGAATCTGATTTTGGCTTGGAAACTCCTCCTCCCACACAGCATATGGGGCATCTGGAAAGAAAGGAACATAAGAATATTCAAAGAAAAAAGTCTTGAACCTGATCAGGTGGCTACACAGATTGCTCTTGCTTTCCAAGAAAATCTCAACTCGCTCCTGTGGACCAAATATCAGCAAAAAATCCAAATTTGTAACTCCCAGGAGTGGCAGAGGTTGTTGGCCATTCAAAGTAAAGGCACTTCCACTGCTCGTGATTTAGTTCGTTGGCTTCCCCCTCCCAGGGGCTGGAAAAAACTTAACACGGATGGGGCCTCAAAAGGCAATCCTGGTAATTCTGGTGGAGGAGCCATTCTTCAATGCTCATCGGGCTATATAGTTGCTGCTTCTGCTCATAACCTTAACTATGGTACCAACCATCGTGCGGAAGCCTTGGCCATCCTCAAAGGCCTTGAGATGGCTATCAAATTTGGTGATGATCCCCTCCAAGTTGAAAGTGACTCCCTCAACATCATCAAGCTCCTGCAGTCTAATGATTCTGGTCAATGGTCGATACAGAATATCATTACTGATATCAGAATTATTCAAAGATCTTTCCAGCAAATCCAGTTCCAGCATGTCCTCCGGGAGGGAAACAAAGTGGCTGACCACCTTGCTAACATTGGTGTTCTCCTTGAGAATCAGCAAAGCTGGACAGACAACTTCCCAGATGATCTCTTCCAAATTACTCAAAATGATATATCCCAATGCTGACTGGTGGAATGGAGGACTGATTTGGGTTTCAGAAAAATCTTTATGGCCCTCTCAAAGGGCGGCGGCATTCATGTCGGATTTAATTGATTTGACACTTGGCGAAGAGCCTTTTGATGACGGTGATGTGTAATGATGCGGAGGATCTCCGCACGCATGGGAAAATCCTCACATTAATCATTTGATGATCTGGCGGGAGGGCAATGATAACATGGCCGATAGCTCCCCCACCCTGACTGGGTTGTTAAATGACCCTTATTGCTCTCACTTCTGCATTTTTTCAAAAATTTATACTATGGGGGGACAGCTGAAGCATCTAGAGCCTGATAACTGTGACTCGGTTAAAAATGATGGGGAGGTTTGGAACATAATGCTGGAGAATGGAATTGCTACCTTCCTGGAGAGAATGGCGGGTTACTCGGCTCTTGTTTCGTATGCGGTTACGGCTTCCTGGTCGAAGGGTCGGTTCAGATTGGCAACACTCACTTTACCATCTCCACCAATGCTATCGCTGATGCCACTGGTCTTCCTGCCACTGGAGACATCTACTTCAAGTGCTCGCTGCATGCGGAAATGTAGGATTTTAATGCTCCTGGGGACAGACCGGTTAAATACCTCTCTGGTTACACTCGGGACTCCCTGCCTCCTCCATGGGACAGAGTCGCGAAGGTCATAATGCGTTATTTTACCATTGACGGTAGATATCATGGTTTGTTTACGGCCCTCATTTTTTCATCCTCTCTCATCTACGATGGGGGAAGAAAATTAATCTAGCAGCTTTCCTTTTTCAGTCCTTAGAGCACTCTGTCCAGTTGGCTCGTGACAGGGAAGGTGCCATTCTCCACCAAGGTTTGTTGTACCTTCTCTTCTCTATTGCTGCTTCACATTCCGACCTTCTTTGCTTCCCCCCCAAAACTGGTCATCGCCGCCACTCTCCCTCACCTTCCCCTCGCCCCTCCTCCACCTCCCTCCGCTCTTCTCGGCGCCGACATAGTCTGCACCTTTCATCTGATTCCGACTCTGATGTTGCCATTCTTAGCCCTCCCCTCGCTGCCTCTCAGCCCCCTGCCACCCCCATTTTCCCCACGCCCCTCTCTTGCTTGTTTTTAGAAGGCACTGACGCCAGCTTTAAAGTTTCCTCTCCAATCTCTAGCCCTGATTCCTCTTTGGCTGCTGACATTCTGGGCCTCGCTAAGCTCTACCCTGACTCCCCAGACTCGGAGAAGTTGGAGAACAACCAACCGGTGGATGATCCCATCACTCAGTCTGCGGGAAACAATACTCTCTTCGATGACAAAGTTCCTCCTGCTGACACTTTGCAATCCTCACCGATTCTGAATTCAACTCCCGCTGCACCTGAGTCTGCTGACACTCAAAGGGATGATTGCAGAGTCGACATGGTTTCTTCTATTTTAAACAAGCTTCAGCACGCCTTCAAGGCTTTGAAAGCATGGAAGCTTTCACTGATTCTACCAAGACTACCATTGCCAATGATTGCTCGGAGCTCATCAACCTTGCCGAACAACTTGCAAATGACTCAGGTTCTCCTAGAGCTAGAACTGTTGTCTCTGAGCTGAAAAAGCTCTTATGATGTTTTCTTCTTTCCTTCTGTTGTCCTTTTCGACCTCCTTTTTTGGAATCTTCATGGGTACTTTTTTTCTTTGCTACATTTATTGCTAAATCTGGCCTGATGGGCTCTTTTGTATAAGGTTGTGGGACCTTCTAAAACCCTCCTTTTACCCTATATATTCCAAAAAAAAAAAAAATACTTACACGAAATAAATAAAACAAGTAACACAATATTTATAGTGGAAAACCCCAATAGGGTAAAAACCACTTTAAAAATAACCTTTTAATTCAGAGAACTTATTTTACATCCAGTAAGATCACCTCCTCCTTTGAACCCCTTTTTATTAAGGGTAAAACCAAATCACTTGATTTGCACACCTTTGATATATTTCCCGGATATATCAAATGAGGACCTAAAGTACTTTTTATATAAGGTGATCAAGTATGTCTCCCAACCCACCTTTTCAACCTAAAATGGTTGACACATACACCTAGGTTTATAATATTTAATATTAGAAATATAATCATTTCATGATATTAAATATTTAACCTAAAGTATATACCTAGGTTAGCATATTTAATAATAGAAATATAAATATTTCATATTATTAAATAGTAACCTATATATTAGTGATGGACCCATATACATTAAGGGTTGGCTAGACCACTTAATCATTATGTTCCAACACTCCCCCCTTAATGTTAAGTGGGATAACATAACATATGCCAATAGATTACCTGCTCGTGGTACACTACAGGATTTACATTCCTTAAACCATAAAGGTTTTAGGCTAGCATATCAGTTGAAGGAATTATAACACCTTCATCATACTCAATTTACCTTTTGGTACAAAAGTATTTGGAATCCCAAAGATCATCCCATGATCAGTGGCTAAGTATGATTTGTGAGTTTTACATGTTCTCACAGGTTCTCATAAAATCTTGTTGAACCCAAGCATATATGAGCCTTTTACAACCAAGGACCTCCTTAACAATATGCTTGTACTAGATGTTTACCAGTAAACTCAATAGCACTAAAGAGTTTACTGAAGAGCCGTCACCTTTAAGATCTTTCTACACTTCTTTCTAAAAGGTATACATGCCCGAATGTCTTTTTACACTTTCATGAAGGTCTTTTTTTACACTTTCCCGAAGGTATTTTACAAATTCCCAAAGGTATTTTTACAAAAACCAAGTTCCATTAGGAGGTGACATTATCATGCACACTCCCCCTCAATGGAAACTCTGACAATCCAAGTTTTTCATGAAAGTGACAAAACTTTACAGCACTCAGGGACTTTGTGAAGATGTTCAGCAACCTGCTCTTCAATCAACATGAACTTGAGATTTATGTCATCACTTAGCACCTTCTCATGGGTGAAGCGTATATGTATCTCAATGTGATTCATCCTCTGATGTTGAACGAGATTCTTAATCAAGAGTAATACAACTCTGGACACCACATAGAAGAGGAATACTTCCTTTAACTTCCATGTGTATCTCTACCAACAGCCGTTGCAGCCACATGGCTTCTTTACTTCTTCCATTGTACTTCTCTACCTTAGTAGAAAAAATGGAGACTGTTGATTGCATTTGTTGTTCCAAGTAATGGTTCCTACACCAAAAAAAATTGAACACATATCTAGTATATTTTATAACACAACATCAATATGGTTAGAATCACAAAATCCATAAAAGATAACATTTTCATTCTTAGTATAATGCAACCCATAATTGATTGTTCCTTTAATATATCTAAATATTCTTTTTGTGAGATTCCAATGATCTCTAAAAAATGGTTCTTGCATAAATCTTGAAGTAATTCCTACTGTATAGGAAATATATGATCTAGTTATAGTTAGATAAATCAAAATATCAACTAACAACGTATATAAAATAGGATCAAACTTTTCTCATATGCAGATTTAAGATCAATATTTATTCCAACTTCCATTGAGGTAGAAAATGGTTTACAATCAATCATAAGAAACATTTTCAATACAATGGTTGCATATTGTGTTTTGAAAAAATAACAATAGAATGAAATACAATCATACAAAGAACATGATGTGAGAGACCTAACTCATTCATTTCAAATTACTTCTTCAATTTCTTTTTAATCCTATGAATTAAATCAGAATTGTCACTAGTCATAAGAAAGTCATCAACATATATACATATAATGATAATATGTGAGCCTTATTTCTTAATGAATATATCATTGTTATAAGAATAATTAACAAAACCTGACATTTTAAAGTAGGAAACAATTTTTGCATACCAATATCTAAGAGATTTTTTAAACCATACAAAGATTTTCTCAACTTACAAACATAATTTTCTTTACCAGTTTCTTCAAATCCTATAGGGTGAAACATGAAAAGTTATTCTTTTAAATCACAATTCAAAAAAACAATTTTCTTATCCATTTGGTGGATTTCCCACTCAAAAATGAGCAGTAATAGCAAAAAAGGCCCTAACAGTACTCATCTTAGCTATAATAACAAAGGTCTCAACATAAAGAAAATTGTGACCAAGTCAAACAATTTAAAATGACCATGTGGGGGAAAATAGGAAGTAGTTGTGGTTTAAGGAGTGGGACACACTTTTGTAGAGGGCTCCAAAAATAAAACTCCCCCACCAATTCATACATTAATTGCTAAAAAAGCCACATGCTTACCCAAAAAAAATAAAGACCAAGTAAATAACATATAAGGTGTGCGTAAAAAAGTTAGGTAGAATATTCCATTATAAGAATTACCTATAGTTTTGTAGAATTGCTCTGGAAATAAATAGAATCCAATGTTTGAATGTGGGCAAATTAATATACTAAATAATGCATAATAAAGTGCCAACCTATATACATAAAAAAAGGGAGCCGATCAAGATTTATTACAACACATACTTCAAACATATATTATATGTGGTTGTTTATGAAACCAATTAAAATGGAAGGGAGTTAGAATTTTATTATTATAAAAACCAAAAACACATATTATTAACACATGCATAAAAAAATTGGGGTGGACCCCCAAACAAATGCCAAGTGAAAAGTGCATATTAGTTAAGGGTGTGGCCACCATATGGTATTAAATAAGCCTACCATATATCCTATGCCCACGTTTTTTTTTTAAAAGGGAGGTTTTAATTAAAATTTATAAGAATTAATATAAATTCCACGTTTTGCTAAAAGAATTAGGCTCTCGTGAAAATAGAGAGTAAATGAAGTTTAAAAGTATTTGAATAAAGTTTTAAAAGCATATGGTATTATTATTTTTTTAATATATATGTGTAATTGATTTATAATGTGGCTCTAGATAGACATATAAGTTTTAGGTTTATTTTATATAGTTAAATGGGGCCGCTTCCATATAGCTTAGGTTACAAGTTTTGAACTATATAAATTTTAATATATGTCTTTCCCTTTTTTAATATGCGCGGTATAGCTTTTGTGGTTTAGGTAATATATAAACCATAGGTTTAGATTTTATATAACCTATAATATCTATATATATATATATATATATATATATATATATATATATACAAATATTTTTTATATATATATATATATATATATAATATGAGTTTTTACTTGTGGTAGAGAATCCAAGTAACTTCCACATGTGCAAGCAATATTCGAAATGTTTTGTAGTTTTAAGTATGTTTAAAACAATTTTTTACGAAACCCATACGAATGGGGTAGTTACAAACTATAATATAAGAACTATATAAAATATATATTTTTCAAATTATATAAATTTTAATATGATGTTTCATATTAAGTTATTATATAAACCTTAATTAAATGTAGTGCCAAAATAAATTTGGGTAAAAAAAGAAGGGGACTGGATACTATTAAATACCCTTTTGGGTTAGTTGAAAAACCCGTACAAATTAAATAAATAAAATACAAAACATTTGATTTTAATTTATTTAATTTACCTCGCTCTGTTACCATGTTAGAATTTGAGGATTCTAATAAATACGAATTTAATCAACTTACATATTATATTTAATGTTACAATAAATATTTAAATAAAGATTACATCATAACATAAGTAAATAAAGAAATAATTACACGAAATAAATATCACAAGTGACACAATATTTATAGTGGAAAACCCCAATAGGGTAAAAACCACTTTAAAAATAAACTTTTACTTCAGAGAACTTATTTTACATTCAGTAAGATCACCTCCTCCTTTGAAACCCTATTTACCAAGGGTAAAACCAAATCACTTGATTTGCACACCTTTGATATATTTCCCGAATATATCAAATGAGGACCTAAAGTCCTTTTAATATAAGGTGATCGGGTATGTCTCTCGACCCACCTTTTCAACCTAAAATGGTTGACACATACACCTAGGTTTATAATATTTAATATTAAAAATATAATCATTTCATGATATTAAATATTTAACCTAAAGTATATATCTAGGTTAGCATATTTAATAATAGAAATATAAATATTTCATATTATTAAATATTAACCTATATATTAGTGATGGACCCATATACATTGAGGGTTGGCCAGACCACTTAATCATTATGTTCCAACACCCTACACCACAATATTCATATCCTCTAGTTGAGATTACTGTCATCCCTGCAAAGGGTAAATCTTATCGATCAAAATCTAAGGCTCTTAGTAAGCATCTCCAAAGGTCTCTCATACATCCTCGTGAGAATTTAGATCTTTCCTATTGTCAGCATTCCAATGTCACAACATCTTGTTAGAGATCGCAAGCACTGAGAGGGGGATGAATCAGTGCAGATATATATTTTGTACAATAATGTTAATCCAAGATACCTTAGTTGAGTGCAATAATGTATAATGAGAAATGAAATAGCCATGTGCAAAGAAAGATAGAAAAAATTATAGTGGGAAACCCTTTCGAGAGAAAAACCCACTTGAAACCAAGGATTTATTAGGAACACCAATTCCAAAGCATACAATGGTTTCGGTTGAGAACCCACTCAACCCCTGAAAGCACTCCATATTATTCAAGTACTAACTCTAAGATTAATTTAGCACCCACTCAACAGATTTTAGTAAGCACCCACTTGAGAGGAGAATCCACTCCTATAATCTAAGCACCCACTTAGAAATATAATTTAATACATATATACATTGATCACTTAGAATCAAGATTGCTTACACAATGGATTATGATGACTTTTCTATATCTTTTTGTGTTTTCTCTGTCACTCTCTTCTACTCATATGAGTCAAACTACTTTTGCTCAATCAACCAGTCACATTGATACTCTTCTCATTTGATATATCTTCAATACTTCATCTGTTTTCTCTCCTTTTCTCTTTCTTTTTTCTTTTGTAGCTCTTCAGCTCAAATGCATCATTTTCTCACTTGAGAAACAAATATATTTGCATCATGTTTTTCTTTTATATCTAATCAACACATCCCCTTCAACTTTCTTGGCATGTCGTGCACTCTGTCTCTCTATCGGTTGCAAATCTAGCTAATTAAATGCATGCAACAAACTCTAGATTTATTCTCTCTATATTTGTCTTGGTTTCACCATTTTCTATGCATTAATTCAAGGAGCCATTTATGAGAAAATACCTAAAATAGATTTCTCATCCTTTTAGTATTTCTAATGTGACCAAGATGAGCGAACCACTTTCTTCTTTGATATTTAATTTTTCCTAGAAATCAGAATTTTATAGAGAATGTAACTGCATTTCCACAAAGTCAAAGAGCATTAAATGTTGACAGTTGGAACTGGATATTTCTTAGATTTTTGTGAAGCTCAAGTTGTATACACTAGCCGAAATAATCAAATAATCTAATCATTATTGATTTTAGAGAACAAAATCCCACTTGACCATATGCAAAGAAATTTGATTATTCTCGAACCTTGGTCCAATCCACATTTTTCATTCCACGAATTTTAAGAGCTTCTGTGACTTTATTATTTGTATCACATCTATATCCTTTGATCCATCGATTTTCTCTTTAATGGTAGCCTTTTAAGTTATCCATGGCTTTTATTTTCTTTTCACGGATTTTGCAATGTTTCACGTATTTCCTCCTTTGTGCACTGCCTTCTTTAGTATTCTGCGACTCTGTTCCATGTTCGTGGCTATTTTCTTCTATCTGTGAAGTTTATAGTTCTTCATGGCTATTTCTAGTCCTTCATGTCTTTTCTCCTTATCTGCGGCTAACTTTCCTTACTCCATAATTTTCCTTCACATCTGCAACTTCACCTTTCTCACCCATGATTTCATTTTTACCCATGCAACTTCATCCCTTTACCCGGCTCTTGACTAAGCCTCTATGGCTTCTTCTAGACTTCTACAGCTAACTCCTCATATTTCTGGCTTGCACAAAAATTGATTAAGTCCCTTAGAACTTATCCTTAATCATCTTGAAGCCTCTGAGAGATGACACTACCAATCAACCTTCACATTTCTCTTGCCAAGTCTTTCTTTCCATACATGGTTGATCTTTGAGATACCTGCACAACACTTGCACTATACTTTTTGCCACTTTTTTCCATCAATGTTACTTGACATTAAATACTTTTTTCCATCAATGTAACTTGACATCAATGAAAACACTTATGATAATGAAAAAGGTCCAACAAACTCCCCTTTTTCATTGATGGCAACACCTCAAAAACCTACAAACCTTTGATGGAAAAACACTTGCATACCTGGTTTCTGATAACACTTTGTATCTCTCCCTTTTGATTCCTAATTTCACTATTATCTCCCCTTTTGATATTACTAGATGGTTTTTGATTTCAGTCTTCTCTCCCCCTTTGACAACAATGAAAAAGGGCCATCTATGCCACATAATAATGAAGATTGTAGGTAAGCTAGATAATTACATGTTCTTACCTCAAGAATCTCTCCCTTAGGCTCATGATTTTGATCACTCATATGATCATTGTACATGCAGTAATGCTCCCCAATGAGCTGATACATACTTGTTCCATAATTGAGCTAACAAACTAGCTCCCCTTGTTGACACTAATTAAGAGTTGATATTGCATGAGAATGGTTCCCTCCTTATCTCTTCACACTTCTAGTTGTTGGTGGGATCAGGAATGAGGCCCTTAATTCATTCCTTAAGTGCTCAAATGTAGCTTTTGGCAGAGGTTTTGTCATGATATCTGCAATTTCTTCTTTAGTACTCACATATTCTAGGTTGATTTTCTTGTCATTCACTTGTTCCCTCAAGAAGTGATATCTAATTAGAATATGTTGGTCTTTGAGTGGAACACATGATTCTTAGAGACACTTATTGCACTTGTGCTATCACAAAACAAGGGAATTGGACTATCATATTTTACCTTGTAATCTTCCAATGTATGCTTCATCCAAAGAACTTGAGTGCAACACATTGTGGCAACTATATATTCTACTTCACATGTTGAGAGTATCACTGATGATTACTTCTTGCTCAACCAAGATACTAGAAATTTCCAACAAAGAATGCTCTACCACTTGTACTCTTCCTGTCATCAACACTTCCTACCCAATCAACATCTGTATATGCTTTTATGTTGAAGTCATTACTTTTGGGGTACCACAGTCCATATTCAAGTGTTCCCATGAGATATCTCAGTAATTTTTTTGACCGACCTTGAAGTGTGTTTCCCTTGGATCTTCTTGAAATCTTCCAACAAGGCCCACCGCCTGCATGATATCAGGTCTTGATGCTTTGGAGTAGAGTAGACTACCTATCATAGATCTATACAATGTTTTGTCTACTTTTGGTGAGTTGTCCTCTTTGCTCAGCTTGCATCCTACTTCCATTGGTGTTCCTATTGGGTCTGCACATTCTTCCATCCTAAACCTTTTCAACATTTATTTGATATATTTGGTTTGGGATATGAAGATACCTTGGTTTGATTGACTGATTTGTAATCCCAAAAAGAATGAGAGGTCCCCAAGCATAGACATTTCAAATTCTTCTTTCATCATATCAAAAAATTCATAAGTCATTTTATCATAATCTCCTCCAAAAATATGATATCATCCACATACACAATGACAATGAGAAGATGATCTCCTTCTTCCTTGATGTAGAGATTACTATCAGCAACACCTTTTCTGAAACCTTACTCAATGAGGTATGAATCCAATCTGTTGTACCAAGCTCTAGGAGCTTGTTTAAGTCCATACAAAGCCTTTTTCAACCTGCACACATGATCTTTATCTTCAGTTATGAAAAATCCATCAGGTTGTTCAATATATACCTCTTCATTCAGAAAACCATTGAGGAAGGATGATTTCACATCCATCTGGAACACTCTGATCTTCTTGTAAGCCACATAAGCCAGGAAATAGTCTGATTTACTTCCATCCTTTCTACAGGTGCAAATGTTTCATCAAAGTCTGATTCCTTCCATTTGCATGTAGCCTTTGCACACAAGTCTAGCCTTTTTTCTTATCACTTCTCCTTTCTCATTCAGTTTGTTTTTGAAAACCCATTTAGTTCCAATCACATTTTTGTCCTTAGGTCTTGGAACAAGCTCCCAGGTTTCATTCTTTTCAATTTGATCTAGTTCTTCATTCATTGCATCTACCCAATGTTGATCCTTGTTATCTTCTGCAACATTCTTGGGTTCTATCATGGATAGGAGTGTTATATCTTCATGGTTCTATTGATCTCTTAGCCTTCTTCTGGTTAGAATGTCACCTTCTTTGTTTCCAATGATCTGATTTGATGGATGATCCCTCTTAACTTGTCTTGAGGGTGTCTAGTGTCTGGTCTTTCTTCCACTTCATCTACTTCTTCATGTGGACTGTCCATTTATTCATCATCTTCTTGTTCTTCATGACTGTTATTGTGTTGAGTGCTTGACTTGGGAGACTCATCCACTTTCACATTTGTGCTTTCAATAATCTTCTGCAACCTCTTATTGTAGCATTTATAAGCCATGCTGACTACTAAATAACCAAGAAATATTCCTTCATCACATCTAGAGTCAAATTTACCCAAGTTTTCTTCATCTCTTTTGATGTAACATTTACTTCCAAAATACTCTTATGTGTTTTACATTGGCTGGTTTATTTTTCCAAAGTTCATAGGGAGTTTTGTCACTATTTATTCTCAATTGTACTCTGTTTAGAATGTACACCATGTGTAGACTACTGCTTCACTCCAATATCTATCTAGGAATTTAGATTCATTTAGCATTGTTCTTACCATTTCTTGCACAGTCCTATTTTTCCTCTCAACAACCCCATTTTGCTGAGGTGTTCTTGTGGCTGAGAATTGTCTTCTAATTCCATGTTCTTCACAAAAATCATTAAACTCATTTGACCAAAATTCTCCACCTCTGTCTGATCTCAAGCATTTGATTTTTATGTTTTTCTCATTCTCCACAAGTGCCTTGAAGGTCTTAAATCTTTCCAGAGCTTCTAATTTGTTCTTCAAGCAAGCTACCCATGTCATTATGGTGTAATCATATATTAACAACATGAAATATACATCTCCTTATATACTTTCAGTTCTGGTAGGTCCACAAAGATCTATATGAATGAGTTCTAGTTGGTCTAGTGGTAGAATATTCTTTAGACTTGAAGGATCTCCTTGTTTTTTACCATGTAGACAAGCCTTGCATAATGTGTCTTGGTTTTACAATCTTTGGCATGTGTCTCACACCACCTTTAGCACTTAGCTTTACAATATTTTGAAAACTCATATCTCCTAATCTTTCTGTGCCACAACCAACTGTAATCAACTTTACTTGAGAGACATTTTTCTTTATTTATTTCATTTAGAACATACATATTGTTCTTGGTTCTGTTTGGATTTTGCAACTTTCTTTCATATTTTTCCATTTGATAATATCACAACCTTTGTCATGGAATATCACATTATAACCTTTCTTGCACATTTGACTCACACTTAATAGATTGTGTTTGAGGCCTTCAACATATAAGACATTCTCTGTGATTGTTTTTCCATTATCAAGACTCAGAGTTCCCTTTCCAACTATGTTTGTTGAGTTGTTATCACCAAATCTAACAACTCCTGATGCATTGTTTGATAGAGTGATGAATTTAATTTTGTCACCTGTCATATGACTAGAGCAACCACTATCCAATACCAGATTTTGTCTTCATTTTGCACATGGAATGCAGTTTGTACTATTGAGCAAGACTCTTTTCTTTTGTTGGTATCTTTCTTTACAACATACACCCATTTATTTTGTTTGGGTTGTTCTTGTTTGACTTGTTGAAGCTACATGACCCTTCTTATGATATTTATAGTGAACAACATTATAATTCATGTTAGAGTATGATGAACTATAGTTTCTTCTATAGCCTCTAGCATATTTTCTACATTTTGTGGCTTTGTGTCCAAACTGATTACATGAGAAAACAATAACCATAGAAAGAGTGTGTGTACCTCATGGCATAGGTGATTCTGGGGGTAGTTATCCTTCTCTTAGTGGATTTGATAACATCTTTATTTGTATAGATGAGGTGCTAGGAATTGATGCAGTCTTGTTTCCTTCTTTCTTTGCAGGATCCTTTTCTTTGCTTTCTTCATTGAAACCTATTCCTGATTTATCCTTTATATCTCTTTGACTACTCAGGATACCAGTTAAGACATTTGAGCTCTTTTCCATCTTTTCATACATTGTCAGCTTGTAGGTCATTTGTTCTAACTTAGTCCTTAATTGTTCCAATTCTGAGTTTAAGTTTTGTGCATTCATCCTCCTTTGATTTGTAAGAGTTGGAAATATTTTCTAGTTGTGTTTCTAGTTCTTTGAGCTCATTGGTTTCTTCTTCTTCCTTTAAACTTTGTCTTTTCTCAAAGACGTGGATTTTCTCTTCATAATATTTTAATGTACATCTCATTTTTGATTCTTTCTCCTACACAATTTCAGTTCTTCAAGAGCACAAAACAATTCTAGCTTCCATATTTACACTTGCTTCTTCTTCATCAAAGTCTTCATAATCAATTACATTCTTTCCTCTTGAAATGCATTCTTTAGATGCATCCATAGCCATGAACAAACATTCATATTGAGCTTCATTATCCTCACTTTTAGAGCTTCTAGGTTGTTTGAATCAGATTCACTCAGATTCTTCTTTTGAATAGAAGTTCCTCTTATTATTAAAGAATTTCTTCTTGCCATCTTTCTTGAAATTAGCCTTTTACTTGTTGTGTTTATGACTTACTTCATCATGATCAGATTGAGTTTCTTTATTCTTTTTTGGGCATTTTATAGTGAAGTGGCCTACTTGTCCACACTCAAAACATTTGAATGGAAGTTTTCCTTTATACTTACCTGAGCATCTTTTTAGTCTTCTTACAAACATTGCCTCAATATTTTCATCATCTGCTTCATCCTCTGAGTTTGATTCTTTGTCTCTTGTTTGGATTGGGTTTCTTTCTTGGCTTTAAATTTCTACTTCTTTCTTGGTAGACTTGGATCCAATAGTCCTCATCTCGTATGCTGAAAGAATGCTCTGTAATTCATCCATTGTGAGAGTCTTCATGTCTTTGGATTCTTCCACAGCTGAAACCTTTGCATCATATTTGGTAGTCAAAGATCTTAGAATCTTTTGAACTATGACTGATTCTTCTAGTTTCTCACCTAGGCCTCTGATCATATTAATAACTTCATCTATTCTCTTCATGTAGGTTGCTATGCTCTCATCATATTTCATTTTCAGATTCTCAAACTGAGATCTGTAGGTCTGTAATTTTGCTAACTTAACTTTATCATCTCCTTCATAAATGCTTTGAATTTTGGTCCAAATATCTCCTTTTTAGTTGTGCAGTGCATTACCTTTTACAAAATTTGTTTCAGTCAGGCCGCATAGGATGGAATTCATGGCTCTTGAGTTGCATCATATTCTAATTGTCTGTTGAAGAAGTGATTGACATGGCTGGAGGATTGTATCCTTTCTCAACACATTCCTAGATATCAAAACCAAGTGACATAAGATATGTTTTCATCCTTATTCTCCAGAAATGCATAATTTGTCCCAGTGAAGAGAGGTGATCTTGATAGTGATAAACCACCTTGTGCCCAATTTGTTTCATGCTTGTGAAGAGAGGATCTCCTTGAAGATGTTAAGCTTATGTTAGAAGGATGTCGCTCTGATACCAATTGTTAGAGATCACAAGCACTAAGAGGGGGGTGAATCAATGTAGATTAAAAAAACTTTTACAATAATGTTAATCCAGGATTCCTTAGTTGAGTGCAAAATATATAATGATCATTTAAAAAACATATTGTCAAGCAAGATAACACAAAACACAAAATTATAGTGGGAAACCCTTTCGGGAGAAAAACCACTTTGAAACCAAGGATTTATTAGGAACACCAATTCCAAAGCATACAATGGTTTTAGTTGAGCACCCACTCAACCCCTGAAATCACCCACTTCAGATTCTTCAAGCACCCACTCGAAGATAAAAAATGAGCACCCACTCAAGATTTTTAGCAAGCACCCACTTGCAAGGAGCACCCACCCCTATAATCTAAGCACCCACTTAGAAATATAATTTATTACATATACATTGATCACTTAGAATCAAGATTTCTTACACAATGGATTATGATCACTTTTTTGTATCTTTCTGTGTTTTCTCTGTCACTCTCTTTTTCTTATCTGAGTTGAACTCTCTTGATCTCAATCAATCAGTCACACTGATGCTCTTCTCATCTGATATATCTTCAATACTTCATCTTTTTTCTCTCCTCTTCTCTTTCTCTTTTCTTTTGTAGCTCCTTCAACTTGAATGCATCATTTTCTCACTTGAGAAACAAATTATATTTGCATGGAGTTTTATTTTATATACAATCAACACATCCCCCATCACTTCCTTGGCATGTCGTGCACTTTGTCTCTCTGTCAGCCTGAAAATATCCTAATTAAATGCATGCAACAAACTCCAGATTTATTCTCTCTATATTTGGCTTGATTTCACCATTTTCAATGTATTACTTCAGGAGCCATTTATGAGCAATACCTAAAATAGATTTCTCATCATTTTAGGATTTCTAACGTGATCAAGATGAGTGAACCACTTTCTTCTCTTTGATATTTAATTTTGCCTAGAAATCAAGAATTTCATAGAGAATGTAACTGCATTTCTAAAAAGTCAAAGAGCATTAAATGTTGATAGCTGGAACTGGAGATTTCCCAAATTAGTTTTTCATGAAGCTCAAGTTATGTACACAACCACAATAACATATAATCGAATCATTATCGATTTTAGAGAACAAAGTACCATTTGACCATATGTAAAGTAATTTGATTGTTCTCGTAGCCCTGTCCAATCCATATTTGTCCATTCTGCGGCTTTCATTAGCTTCTGTGACTTTCTCCTTTGTATTGCGGCTATATCCTTTGATCTGTGATTTCTCTTTGATGGAGTCTTTTTCAATCATCTGTGGCTTTTATTTTTTTTGTGGATTTTGTAATTTTTCTCAGCTTTCCTCCTTTTTTTGTTGCCTTCTTTAGTATTCCACGACATTTGTTCCATGTTCATGGTTATTTTCTTCTATATATGACTCTTATAGTTCTCCATGGCTATTTCCTTCGCATACTTTTATCTATGGCTTCCTCCAGAATTTCAATACTCCCACCAATTTTCCTTCACATCCACAAATTCACCTTTCTCAGCCACATCTTCATGCTTTTTCTTTGCAGCTTCTTCCCTTTACCTGCGGCTTTCACTAAACCTTCCGTGACTTCTTATAGACTTCGGTGGATATCTCCTCATTTCTATATTGCACAAAAACTAGTTAAGTCCCTTAGAACTTATCCTTAATCATCATGAATCCTCTGAGATGACACTACCAATCAACCTTCACATTTCTCTTACCAAGTTTTTCCTTCCATACATGGTTGATCTTTGAGATACCTACACAACACTTGCACTGTACTTTTGCCTCTTTTTCCATCAATTGTTACTTGAAATTAAATATTGTATGCCATCAATGTAACTTGACATCAATGACAACCCTTATGCTAATGAAAAAGGTCCAACACATCCATCCTAGGAGCACCACCATCTATTTTAGGGCCAAGCCCTTCATCTAAGAAATCTCCCAATAATCAATCCAAATCTAAACAATCTAATCCTCCTCCCAAATTTGATTCTAAGACATCTAACTTAACCTTATGATCTAAATCCACTTCTTCCCTTAAGTCCAAGTTAAAATCTCCTATAAAACCCCATGAGGGATACCTTCCACCCAACACTTTAATCAGATCCTATGCAGACACCCTTCAACATTTGATTCAAATATTTTTAATCACACTTCCTCGTATTAAATATTTTTATCCTCATAATGAGAAACCATCATGGTTTGACCCCAATCTCATTTGCGCCTATCATCGTACCCTAGATCATGACATTGATAATTGTAAGGCTCTCCAAACCATCATCTTTGATCTTATTGAGGATGATGAATCTCTCATCCAAGAGTATCTTCCTTCTCAATACAGCACAACCATTCCAATTCTTATTCATTCATCCACATCCATTGAATTATCTAAGTCTCCTCCATCATCCAAGTCCTCCATGATCATCTCTCCTTCGAATATCATTCCTCCTAAGGAGGGTCCTCCCTTTTTCATCTATAATTTTTGTCTTACCAATCACCCCTATGAACCCCAACCATATATCTAGTCCAAATCCAAAGTTATCATCAACATTCCTTCTAACAATCCCATCAGATATCCTTCAACATTTACTAGCTCATTTGCATATACATTGCTTAATGTGATATATTCTCTTTCACTGGGGGAGTATCTTCCCCTCATTATTGATCCTATGTCATATTTTTCTTATACAAACATCTCATCCACATAAATTCATCCCCTTATCAATCCAGAAAACTCCTTTGGTGCTGGGGAATTTAATTTTAGGATCAGTTCACTATCAAATTAGTTCCTTTCCTATTTTTCCATAACGTTTGTATTATCTACCTCATCCAATATTATCCAACCCATCTCATCCAATCTTATCCAATCTATCTATCATATCACCTCATCCTAAGTCAGCCTTTTTGGTTATATTTGTGCCTCTCTTGGGGCACCATTATTTTCATCCAAAGTCCACCTTTGTGGCTATATTTATGACTCTCTTGGGGCACCATCATTTTCATCCTAAATCCACTTCTTTGCCGTATTTTTTCCTCTCTTGGTGTTACATATTTAATTCAAAGTCCAAATTTTTTGGCCATCTTCATCTCGTTAAGGACACATATTTTTATTGTTTCCTTACTTTTAAAAGGTTGTGCGTAGTTTTGATCTTCTCTCATCGTATATATCTCATTCAATTTATCATCTCATATTATACAATCTTGTATTCCATTTCTCATCTTAAGTCCACTCTTGTGGCCATGTCTTCATCTCGTTAGGGACACATATTTTCTTCATTTCCTCAAAGGTAGCACATATTTTCAATATTATCTTATCTATCTTGCATCATCCCATCTTTTACAAGATATCATCCTATCTCATCGTGACTTATAACGTCGGTGATATTATCCTAAAATCAAAACGTCACTACTCTAAAAAGGAGCCAAGGTGGAAAATTTTCCCCTAACTAGATTGGACCATATGTTATTACACATAAGTATGGGCTGGGATCCTATCTTTGGCCTCTCTTGATGACAAAATGGAAGTGGAACCTCTTAAAGCATTGCATGTGTGACCATTTTAATTTTATTATACTTACAATTGAACACTTAGTCATATCCTTAGATCATTCCTCCATCATTAGCCTCTTCCTTATATCATTATAATTATTTGGAATTACGTGGTCTACCATCAATTTCCTAGATATGACCTTAAATATGGGCACCAAGGATCTTCCCATAGTAGTTTCCTTATGGATAGGTTCTCCCTTCTTGGTGATAGCTTTACGATCATTACATCCATCACCCTCTTATTTACCTATTTGAACCACGCTAAGGGTCCAAAGGTTTCACTTGTACATTCATTTTCCCCTTCTAGGTGGTCTACCTAGCTATTCCTAGCTCTTCCCCATGTAAAAAATAAAAATTCATGGATGCTTTCATAAAACAAGTCAAACTTTATAAAAAAACAAACTGCTCCCTCGAAGGATAACTATTCATGTAATAAAAAATCATTAAAGTCAAATAAATAGACCGATCCCTCAAAGGATGACTATAATTTATCCCATTTTTCACCATCAACATCATAAATAAATTAATTATACCATACCCTCAAAGGATGGGTATTGTACGCACCCAAAATTATATGTGTTACATTTTCAGGAAACGATTACAAAAGACCCCAGTGATGATTCATGTCCCTTTCAAAAAGTGTTTGAGTTCCTAAACCCATTCGCAGTGTGTATTTGTAGCCTAGACATCCTTATTTAGCTTCTCCACATTTTCTTTCAGCTTCCCGCTTAATTCTGTGCATGTTTTGGCCTTTAGTGCCAGGACTGCCACTCTACCTGGGTGGCGGTTTTGAAACCGCCACCCTACGCAAGGTAGAGGTCATGCATGCTTTTTCTAAAATTCTTCATGTGTTATTTTTAACATACGCGTGGTTTTACTTAAATTTACTTCTAGGGCATGTTTGTGAACCAAATTTCTTTAAAATAGTCGTGATTGCTTGATATTCGTTCCCTCTTCTATTTTTAAATAGATTTAATTGGTTTGAATTGCCTCTTCACCGAATTATTTATCACTCCAAGGCTTCCTTGTGCATTAAGGCACATCCAAGCCAATTCCTATATATTCCATGCTTGTATTCAAGAAAAGGGTTTGAGAATTTTATGTATCTTGCATAGTATTGCTGCCACAATCCTGCTAGAAATTACATATCCAAGTTCTGTTCACTTGTGCTATCTCTCTTCCACCTACATTAAAAACAAACTACCTTCAAGCTATCATTTCTCAAATGAATTCATCTGCTGCTAGCCTTTGCATTCCCAATTCCATGGACTCATATGGAAACATAGAGAAAGAAAGGAAAAAAACTGAGGGGACAGATACAGATACAACCATATTTTCCAAAGCTCTTGCTTGTCCAGGTTGAAATTACTTGTTTGTTTGCTTCATTTGTCAAATTATCAATTATGATTCATTCATTTCAAATACATATCAAATAGAGTAGAGATCAAATTCCTTTCATTTATAAGTAATTAGTTAATTTATAGGAGGTTTTTAAATCATTAATAGCAGCTCCTGGTGACAGATCCTCTTCTTCCCATCCCTGTGGATCTGAAGGAGATAATATCTATAGGAGGTTGTCTACATATCATTGATCATTTGGAAAAGTTCTTGTTTTAAGTTATTTTAGTTTCCATACACTCAACATTGGTGAATAACCACACCGGTTTATTTTGATTTTTTATTTTTAGTGTAGAAGTAGATTTGATTATTTAGAATAAAAGGAAATTGTTGTTTATAATTGTAATATTTCAGTTTTGTGATTTTTTAAGATTAGTTTTCCTTTGATCAGTAATATAGATTGTTAGTTTTGTCTTAGTTAATTTGGACACTTCAAACTAGATTAGATCCAAGTTAGGAAAACAAACCATAGGGAATTTATGCTACCCATTCATAGCCTCTAAATCTTCCCTTTGCCAACTCAAATACTAGGAGATCACACTACTAGATCTTAGTCATTGATCCTCCTATAATTAGCCACACACATTTGACATTGGCTTCTCTGGAATGACCTTGAAGGGTTGAGTGCGGTTGAAGGTTGCATGTCAATTTTCATCCGTATAGGTAATATCTTATATTATGGCATCAAAGGCTTCCCCATTGATTATCCTTGAATCTTATCAACAAAATAAGAATGCTTCCCACATTGATTAACTTTTTGATAGAAAACTTCCCACATTGATCAGTTTTCTCTTGTTCATACCCAAAGATGGGGCATAGACTTAGGGAAAACCACTTATGAAGAGCCCTCTTCCTATGTACAAGTTACATAATAAACCCCTTTTTCTTGTTGACATTAGGTTTATGAGTTCATTCCATCCATATTTCTTTCCTGATCTTTGATATAACTAACTATCATTGGTTACATGTTAACACATGTTTTTATCGCATGTGCATTACATTACTTGGATCCATTTTCTTGTTTACCTCCAATACATGTGGAGGAATCATGTCCTCATGTGTTCCTTGATATGACGTAGTGTCATTCATGCCCATAGGTCGCTAATAATCGAGTTTTGTTCTATTCATACTTGTCTTTGTTGTACCTACATCACATTTACCATGTCTAAATCATCTATATATTATCTATAAAAATATCACATTTGATCAAGTATCCTATCATACATGTAACACATATTTCCTTCCATCTTATTTTTGGTGTGTCACCCATAACATACCATTCCCCTCTTTTTCAGCTTTCATCATCATTTCTTATTTTTCCTTTTTGGTCATTGTTGTTCCTTTTTCAGGGAACTATATTATCATCGATATCTCATATCAAGTACAATTTTATGGCCATATTTGTGTTCCCTCTTGGGACATCATACCTAATCATTTTATAATTCATCTCTTTGGCCATTATCATGTCCATTATTGGGGGTACCAGTATTTCTTTCCTCATCTATTTTGTGCTCTTTTCAATTAGGGTACCATCTCATCATCTCTTCTTATCTCAATTCCACCTTTGTGGTCATATTTATTTTCCCTTGGGGAATTCAATATCATCACCTTTTTCTATTTTTTCCTCTTTTTCCATATGCATTCCCTATGTTGGGGGAACCATTATTTTCATCATTGTCCTCTATGGAGGCATACCTTTCCATTTGATTCCTCATGTATGAAGGATTTTGCATAATATTTGCATTTGGTTTTACATAATGTTTATGAAAGAGGGTTTAAAACCCGCAAGCAAGGATCACAAGGGACGACGTGCACATCAATGGACGTGTGACCGATAGAGTGAAGAGATCTTGGAAGGAGTGAGATTCAACCGAATGTGCATGCAAAGATTTGAAACATGGGTAGAACCTGGTTAAGCCATATAACTCTCCTCTATCTCATAGATCAAATGGGGTGTACATATAGGAGGTGTTGAGTAACCCCCAATGCTGCAATCATGACAACTTGAGTAGAGAGGGGGAGTTACATTCCCATAATAGAAGTGTAACTCCCAATGATGTATATGATGCACTGAAGCATTGACGCACTGACGTGCTGACGCACTGATGTGTAAGAGAATCTCATAATGACCCCTAAATGACATGTGGACCTATGATCTCACCTAAGTGAGATGACTCACCTAATGATTTGGAAAATAATACACACCAACACCACCCCTTCATCATAACTTAGGATGAGGCGGAAAGTCAGAAATGAGAAATGGGTCTCGGCACAAAGCCTGATGAGGTACCCATGTACAAGAAAGAAGATCCCAAGCAGTGAAGGAAAACCTAGTGGGAAAAACATCCACCACAAGAGAAAAAAACACTCTCTAATCTAAGAAAGATGTCAAAGATGGGTCCCAGCTATAGACGAGCCTGAAAAGGTACCCATGTACAAAGAGGTAATCTCTTGAAAAGAAGAAGAAGATAGAAGAAGAGGGAGACAAGTGGAATACAGAAGATGTCACTGATGAATCTAAACTCTACAGCTCTAGGAGGTCTCCTAGAAGAATGTCAATGACAAGATCATCTACCTCTGGACTAAAGAAGAGCCACCCACACCGAACTATGTGCCTGCCCTTAGGAAGGACAAAAATGACGTGCTGAAATTCCGCCCACCTCCGTAAAGGAAACTGAAGGCAGTAAGCATGAAGAACTCTGAGTCTGGTCCACGAAAGTGTGACAAAGGTCTAGCAAATGAGCGCCAAGGAACCGAAGGTAATGCCACGTGTGTAGGACTGTTAGAGTGTGAAGAGTGAACACCTGTAGAAAGGATGTCCATGTGATGTGAAGGAAACAAAACATCCCCCACACTCAGAAAATAGATCCAAAAGCAAGGGTGGATCAATAAAGGTCTCCAGAAAAGTGGAAGTGGTAAGAGTCCCAGAAGGGGCACTCCTAACAATGGAGATGATGGACTCCTCTAAAACACATGTAGATGGATGAGAAACCTGTAGTGCATCACAAGTAGACTATGCAAAAAGATAACTAAGGTCAAGCAGATACTTGTCCCAATGAGGGGGATCAACAAACAGAAGAGAGATGTCAGACAGGTATAAGTCATGTAATGAAGGTAGAGAAGTGGAAGGGGCCTTACACACTGAAGGTAGAAAAGAGGTGGGTGTGATGAATGTATAATACTAAATAGGATACTGCTCGACATCTGATGAGATGTGGGAAGTTTCAACACTCTTTAGAATAGTGAGAGAAAGAGGAGAGAAGTCCTCTATAGTACTCTCAACATCAGAACTAAATGCACAATCCTCGTCATCAGAAGTAGAATCAAGTGAGTCTGTATCATTGGAACTATCATCACACTAATGAAGAGGAGACAACTGAATCATCAGCAGTAATAATGGCAATAGTATGTGAAGGGTCTCCATAGAGGGACTGAAGAATGCTCCAGAAATGGTGAGGTGGATTTGATTCTGCCACGTGAAACCAGAGATATCAAGAGACATACATCATCATCATGTTACTAAAGACATGGTCGCAAGTGTTAAGGAAGTCCTCCAGATGATGATGATTAGTGGGTGCAGGAACTAGCCCAAGCAAGAAAGGTGAATACCCTCATAGGCAAAGTAACGTTCCATGGAAGCACGCCAAGCTGAATATTTCCCTCTCCCAATGAGAAGTGGCAGAGGCTGTAAGGTGATCCTATGATGCTCAAGTCTGGAAAGAGAAATCTCCATGATGTGGAATCAAAAGTGTAAGGTGCACAACAGGAAAGACGTCGGACTCGGCCGATAATGCATCTGCGTGTGAAAGCCCAAGAGTTCTAGTCAACCCCCCCCAGAATGTGGCACTTTATAAAGTACTGAATTTACAAAACTGATAATTCAATCACGTAAATTGTGAGAAATCATGAAAAATTGAGCAAGGAAGCGCTCAAAAATGAGTAGCGAATCAAAAGTTATGGCATTATTATGATTCCTACAACTAATGGAAAATGCCAATAAAACAGATTAAAAAAGTGCTCGAAACGAGTGCAAAGGGTTGGAAATGGCATAAAATTTTAGCAAGGGTTTGTTTTTCTTACGAGGAGGGATTAACCTCCTGCCAACCCCGGAGCTCACCCTCCATCTTTGACATGCATAGGAAGGGAATGAAACAAGAAAAATACAGCCTTGAAAATTATTAAAATGTCATGTAGGAAAGTTTTACCTCAAAACATAAAAAAAAAGGGGGATATATTTTTACAGAAAAACAATTCTAAAAGGGATTGATGGAGGGGCCCATGTTTGAAATGATCTGTAGTCCAAGTGAGTTTTCCACATGTAGAGCTAGTGGGTGAAACGGCTGTGCAACTAAATGCTTTGTTCAACGCAAGTGGGTCCTACTGCAGTGTAACCACCAAGGCCAGAGCCACCAGCCACATGGATGAAGAAGGATGTAGGTTGAGGCCACATGCGGGGAACGGTCTAAAGGGGTCAATCAATGTAGGTCAGGAAATGTTGAACATAGAAAACATTGCAGTGGGCATGGGAAAACCAGAAGGTGTTGGAGAAACCGTGTGGATGGCTGTGCATGAGTTGTTGTGGTGTTGCGTTGAGTTTGGGAAGAAATCAACACTAAACAAGCTCGAGTAGGGAGTGAGAGCTAGAGCTATCCATGCCGACGATGAGCAATCCCACATTTTGCCAAAAACTCTGAGCAAAATCCATGTGCTAGAGTTTGTTTGACCAAGCTAAGATATGTAACAAACGCTAAGCAGAGATTTCACGACCTAGCAGAAAATGTAACGACTGTGGGAGTAAACCACTACAACACAGTCATAACAAACATCGAACCAAGGGCCAAAAAAACTCAGGGGGCATGGTAATATGATCCAAACGGAAAGATACCAAAGCTGCGTGCTCAAGTTGACGAAGATAAGGCCAATAAACAATGAACAATGCCAAAGCACACATGTTTCCAAACATGGTTTCAAATGTAGCAAACATGGTAGAGGAGCCTAAGGTAACGTGCAAAGAGCCAACTAGAGAAAAACCAATGCATACCTCCATTGTCAAAGCATAATAAGCCAAAAGTGACCAGATGAGTGTGAGATTTAGTGACTTGTAGAACCGAGTGGACGGGAGATACGAGAGAGTTAGAAATAGCTCAGTTCCATCTCCATAAAGTGACCACGGTAGGGTTTGTGCACAAGCCACAAAGGTAGGGTGATTAAGCCTCCAAAAAGACCAAAATGTAGATGCACCAACACGAGAGCTCAAGAGGTAGATGCAGGGGTTACCAAGAGTGCATGTCACCTGGAGCAATGTAAACCAAGCTAATGGCAAACTAGAAGTTATGAAAAAACATGGATCTACAAACTCTGAAATGTAGCAAAACCTGAGTTTTGAAGAGAAAATGCACAGAGTTATATGCAAAACCACCACACCCAACACATATAACCAAGTACATTTACCCTCAAAAAATGCAAGTAGAGCATGCAAATATGAGCATATGTAAGCAAAGAACTGATGAACCTGAGAAGACACCAAACTCCAAAAACACCAGAAACTCGAACACGACCAAACAAACCGTGATCAAACTCATGCAGGAGGTATGACACCCAAAGAAATGCAAGAAGAGCATGACAAAATATCCATTATGACACAAACAACATGAATTGGATATCACACCAGAAGCTAGCAAATGCATGAAATGCCAAGGAGTGCACGGATCCACAAGATCTGCTCTGATACCATGATAGAGGGTTTAAAACCTGTAAGTGAGGATCACAAGGGATGACATGCACATCAACAGACATGCAAATGGCAGTGTGAAGAGATCTTGGGAGGAGCGAGCATCAACTGAATGTGCATGCAAAGAATTAAAACACAGGTAAAACCTGGTTAAGCCATAAAACTCTCCTCTATCTCATAGATCAAATGGGGTGTACATATAGGAGGTGTTGAGTAACCCCCAGTGCTGCAATCATGACAACTTGAGTAGAGAGGGGGAGTTACATTCCCATAATAGAAGTGTAACTCCTAATGACACATATGATGTACTGATGCACTAACGCATAAGAGAATCTCATAATGACCCCTAAATGACATGTGGACCTATGATCTCACCTAAGTGAGATGACTCACCTAATGATGTGGAAAATAATACACACCAACAGTTTATGTGTTCCTATCACCCATTGGTGCCCACAACTTGCATCCATTTTAGTGGTTTCCCATTAGAATCTCTCCATTTCACTACGATTTTCACCGACTCACAGGTTGGTAGGACATTTCCATCATCTCCCTGAAGACTGTGACCTTTATTTACTACCAATGTGACTCCTAAAATCAACGCCATATTTTAATTGTTTTGTTTACATACTTCTTTCTTAGGGCATCTTACCTCGCCTTATCATTTTTACCCATTTTATTTTCCCACCCCTACTTCTTGATCTGTCTCTTTCAACTTTGCAATTAATTCCCCTTTTGTGTCATTGATCCCTTGTTTGAGGGGGAACTCATCATCAAACCTTTGTCATCTTTCATCTCACCATTTTTTGAATCCTTTCGTGTTTTTGTCTCATGACTTTCCCAATGCAAACCACTCAACAAAAAGGGAAAAATGTGGACACCAACAATTGGTATCACTACCCTTGTCACACACGTTGACTTCTCTTACCATGGTCACCTATCTAGACCCATTTTTATTTTAATTCGTATTATCAACCTTCCCATATTTCCTGTACATTATCCTATCTATTTTAATTTATGAATAATCTTCATCAACTATCCCCTAATCCTCATCTCATTAGCTAATTAATCCTACTAAGTCCTAATTTACCTTCTCTAGGTTTTTTATCCTCCATAAACTCCCTAGTTTCTTATCCCTAGGATATCCCTATCTTTTATTTAATCCATTTTTATCTCCCACATACCCATGTCATTTCCCTATGAAACCCTAACTTACCTAAGTGCTTTAAAGATTTTATTCCACTTCATAAAAGCCTCATCTCTTGAGTAAATCATCTTTCCACCACCCAAATGGATGGCTTCCTGTAGTTGGGGATGACCTAGTTAGGTCATCATCAACCCTATAAAGCTACATTCATCCCCCTCCAAAGGAGGAATAATATGAATTATCTTGTTTTTTGTGACCATGTTATCATGCTTGAGATTCTTTCTAGTTGTTTAAGTCTTCTTGGAGTCCCTTTGAGCTTGATTTCATCACTTGTGGAGAATTTAAGGAGTTTATCTTTACCTTTTATTGGTTTATGCTATCATTACTTATCATTGTTATTATTTTTTAGCCACTAAGATTTTGCAGGTTCGGCTACCATCAGAGCCTCATATCTAACTTCTTCTTTTGGTCATTATGTCTACAAGTTGTCCATTCAGCCTATCCACCTTCAACATTATTTAGCACTACCTAGGTTGTCATTAATTCTATTAGGTCATCATTTACCTAATCCTGTGTTGTTATCCATTCTAAATTCTATGTCCACATCAAACCTTTTTTCTTTCTCTGGCACCTTATTCAACACTCATATCTTCCATTCCTTTTCCTTGTCTGTCCATTTTTTTTTCTATCAGTATTCGATCACTACCAACTAGGCCAAGTCACCTTTGAACCCCATCTCGCTACCCATCCAATCAATCCAAATCCAAATTTTTTACATCCTTTTTGTTTCCCTATCACAAACATTCATCTACATCTTTCTTTTATTTCTTATAGGCCTTTTCCATCATCTGATCTACACTAAGATCTCTTTAGATCTACATTTTATCTTATTGTTCTTATCTATGTACTTAGGCCAACATCAACCTGCCTTTTTTAACTTGGGTTGCATTTGACCCTTCTAGGTAAAATTTATTTGGTGTTGATTTAGATCAGATCTGAAATTTGCATCCATTTATGCAATTTTCAAATTCTATCGTCTCAGTCTCTGCATGTTATCTATTTTTTCATTATTCGTTTCATCCTCTTTTATCAAATATGAGGGGTAAAATCCACATGAGGAAGTTAACACTTCTTGGAACCTACTTTGTTGGGAAACCCCCTGATCTACCATCTAATCATTTTTCCTTTTAGTTATTTTTTCTGTGTAGGTTCATCATATTTTCATCGAGGAAATCTATGTTGGACCCATCATTTCATCATCATCCAATTCCAACGTATCTTAAACCCTTGCGTCTTTGAGTTTCTTGGTTTTATTTAGTATCTATTTCACTAATCTCAACATGAAAGAGAAAATTTGGTCAACAAAAATATTAGGATGTGCCCTAGATGTCCATGAAGTGTTTGAGATGTGTTCTTCACATAATTTTGATGAACCATGTCATACAAGGTGGCATGGTGTTTAAGGGATAGAAGAAGCAAACCTAGGAAAGATAGTTTGAAGGTATAATGATGTAAAATCATGGTGTTTAATAAAAATATAAGCATGGACAATTCATAAATTTCTAATACAACATGATTGAACTCATTACTTTATTTGGTGATTTTTTTTTTGTCAAAGTTCAAATGGTGTAAACTGCCCTTTTAGGCTTTTCAAGGAGGTCTGAGAAACTAGGTTGCAAATGTGAAATTTTGAGCTTAACCAATGCAAATGATTTATAAAATTTTAATTATAGGTCCCTTGTTATGTGTTTTATTCCTTGGTTTTTCATGAAAGTGTGTTTTGAAGTTGTAGAATCCATCTAAGAAAATACTTGTTTTTGTAGTTGGAAACCCAATTAGAACTATCTCAGAAATGCAAGCATATTCATGACAAAAAATTTGATATGAATATTTATGGTAAAATTAAAATATGCATAACGCCAAGATATTTTCATAAATTTATAATTTTAGCTAACTATCATGTGTTTTAGTGCATGAACTAACTCATTTTTTGAGTACTTATTTTCTTGGTTTGCAATTCCATCAAGTCTTGGTCCAAATCAATGTGTCTTGACAAGAATGAAGGATTTTGAGATTCTCCAAATTTTTGAATGTGATCCATAGGTCCCTAATATCATTATAAAAGAATCAAAGTGTTTTTAATGTCCATAAATTATTTTTGGTGAAACAATCTTGTGACTAGTTTATGATGAAGCCATGACTATGCATGCCAAGCTAAGAAGAAGTGATGGAATGGAGTCTTGTGCTCTAACTTGGAGTATTCCAAGTACATGATGATTTTTTATACATCTTGAATTATCTCTCATCCTGATTTTATGACATGATAAGATTTGGAAGTGTGTTTCCTACACTAAAAGTGAAGACTGGTTTTAAAAACCAGACACCTAGTGAAGGATATGAGCTCCAATGAAGAATTAATTGGTCATAAAATGGCAAGTTGAAGAATTTGTTAAGAATATAGAATAAAATAATATGTCTCTTGTAATTTTAACACACATCCATAACACTTAGCATAAGATAAGTTATAAAGAAGAAAAAGATTACCATGTTGGAAAGAAGACAAAATAGGAAGATGACAATTACAAATGACAATGTCAGATCTTAAAACGGTATCTTATTAGTTGTTTCAGTTGTGCAGTGAGTTGAGGAAGGTTCTCCAAACATTCACAAGTGTCATGACATGAGCGAGAATGATCAAAAATCATAATTGACATGTTACAGATGTAATCATTGTATTATTGGTAGTTTTTGATGATATGATAATCAACCATTTGTACGAGTTGAAGAGACAAGTATGTGAAGGGTCAGAAGTTGAAGTTGAAGAGGATGTGACTATATTATATATGAATGACTTATTTTACAAGAAAAACATTTTTTGATGACCATATTGAAAATAATCATGAGCTGATATGTCTGAGGTGTAAAAACAAGCTTGTTCGAGTGTATGTAAAAGGAGGTCTTGTATACTGTATCAAGTGATGTATGACATGATCAAAATGATGAATTGTGAGAGGAGAATATGATTTTACTCTTATTTGAATGAGGGAAAAAAATGTGGGATAAAAATAAGCCTTGAATATTGTACTTGTATCTCATGATGTGGTGAGAAGATAGGTGATGAAAGATGTGTGGAGGAGAGAAAAGAGGAGCTGAATCAGATATCACAATTTCTTGGTTCATAAACTTGATGAAGGTGATAAAAATCTTGTAAAAGTCTAAAGTATTGTTAGGAAAGTAGGGATTTTTTTCTTCCTTGTAATTTTTAGCATACAAAAGGTTAAGTTAGAGCTTGAATGAAATGTTAGGAGTGGTTGTTTCCATGTAAGTAGAATATTACAATAGGTTAAGTAGGTTCTTGGATAAATTTTGGAGTGGATACTTCAAGTTGAGTGAATGCTTAAATTTTCTGAATCTATGTAATATTTATAGGACAATTGTCAACACTAGTGCAATGATTTTAGTTGGTTTTTCTCCCTTTAAGGGTTTTCCACATTAAACATTGTGTACAAGTGTAATTACATGCTATCTTATTTGTTTGAATGTATCTATTCCATCATGGTAAAGGTTGATTAGGATTGAATATCTTACAGATATTTTAAAATTTTCTCAAAGTTTTGAGAATCTTTGATATCCCTCCCCTCTCAGTTATTTTGGTTTCCAACCTAACTCATAATCATCAATATCGGTGGGATCATCATGATTAGGGGCATTATTTTCTTTTTAATTCTTCTAAAACTGGAAATAAACCTCCTTCTTGATATGTTTTGAGGAAATGGTCCTTATCTCTTCCATGCAGTTCATCTATCAACATAAAACTCAAATCCTTGGCTCCCTAATGGTATATAATTTAGGATAAAGATTTTGAGTGAGATATCTCAACACTTTTTTCACCACTACTTATTCTTTCACCTATTCACCTAAACATCTGGTCATATTGACAACTTGATCAACACTGAGTAGATAAACAACAATAGATTATTATTTCTTCATCTTAAGGATTTCAAAATGATTTTTGAATGTCTAGATATTTTCCATCCTTACATTAGATTCTCCTTCATATATTACCTTAAGATTCTCCAAAAATTCCTTAGTATATGTATAACGCATAACCTTGAAAAGTCATGATTCTGCCAATCCTCACAAAATATCATTCATTTTTGTAGAGTTGTATTTTCTATACTTCTTATCCATAGCACTAGTTGGAGGAGTTTTAGGAACTGTATACCCATCTATCACTAAATACCAAATGTCACATCATAAGGACATGATGTGATTCCTCATCCTGATACTCAAAATGCAAGGTTTGACCATGAAACATAGGACCTTTGTTAGTGTAAGTGCCAACCTATTGACTTGTCATTTTAGTGCTTCAAATGATATCCTTCAAGTGGTTAAACTTGCTTCAAAATATCCTTTCTCTGATACAAATTTTTATAAGCATAGTGACTGAGAGGCGGTGTGAATCATTTATACAATAATTTTTACTTCATTTACCATAACATATACTAATCATTCAAATCAGCCATTCAACATACACAATAAATTGTGAGCTTATTAAGTGTGTATCAACCATCCACAGGTGCAAGAGACAAGAGATAACAAATGAACACCATATATAAAGTGGGAAAACCTCAAGGGGAAGAAAACCCTCTGAAACTTTACATATATTACAAAACACAAAGGAATTTTTTTGAAGCACCAACTTCATAAGGATCACCAACCCCTTGTTTTGTATGACACCAATCCTAAAATGTTCAATAACCCCTAGTTTAGTGAGGAACAAACCCTATAAGAAGTATAAAACCCTGTAGGATGACCAAAAAAAATCACCCACCTAAAGATGAAGATCACTTGAGTACTTGTCTCTTAAACAACTATTTGTGATCACTAGTTTACTTCCTCTAACTCAAAACCCTCTTAAAGAGTCCTTTCTCCTTCTTCTCTCATGCATGCATATTTATATGTTGATTAGGTCATATGAAATTTAAGTAATTTTTATCTAATATTATCAACTCTTCATGAATATTATCATCTCTTCCATTAAATGCTCTAACCTCTTCTTTTACCATCTCTAGCTCGCTCAAACCTGCAATAATCTCAACACTTAAATCAGAAACCACAACACACTTTTATAGCTGACACTTTCCTATAACAGCCAAAATTCAGATAATACCATTAAGGTTAGTCATTGGATACTTAAAAACACATCTAACTCATCATATAAGTCACATACATAGACCTTAGAGGTCGACATAGGTCACACACATACATTTACCTAAGGCTTCCCAATTATACCTAAAAAATCATCTCCAACGGTCATGTCATGAGGTCTAAGGGAAACAAGACAAATACACCATGACTCTAACAGATCCACACATGTCATTTTTATCCTCTCACAACCTATAGCAAACCCAAGAACCTTTTCACCATCCACTATCACCATGAAGGACACCAAGAAGTAAGCATTTCCAACTAGGTCTTAAGCACCTTACAAACATCATCTAAAATGGAATGAATTGAAATAGAAAAATTCATCACCGTGATACAAAAAACACATAAACAAGAATATCTTGACGTCTACTATCTTAAAAATCTCACTTCAACCTCCAAAATAGGACATAAGGAACTAAAACAACTCTATTTCCAACACTACTCAAACCTGCTGTAAGGACTCAAGAACCATTATTGAGAGTTCAAGCTCCATAACCTCAATCTTCACTTCTAGACACTAAAAATGAATGTAACACATAATTAAGAATATAAAAACCTTCTCAATCCTTCATAATCATACGTCACATGAATTAATTCTCACTATCACACTTGACCTAATAAGCCTCTTAACAAGTCTAAAAAGGTAGTTTCAGAATACTAGGGTTTCAACATGAAACCACCTCATCTTATAAAACCAATAACTTCACCATATCATATAAGACTTCTATAATACCTCCATGCACATAAATCACTTCTACACTATATCAAACTTCAAAGCACACCTGAAACCATAAGACTAGTTTTAGTCCTTCTAGGCCAAAAGGGGAAGGTCTTGTTGGAAAAACTATTTCCTCAAATTTCTCCACACAACCCACTCATATATTATCAAGGAAACTAGGAAAAAAATCCAAGCTTTCTTCCATAATTTGATCGGCATCATGAATACTTCAATTCAAACTTGTACTAGCAAATCTCTACAAAACAATTTTTTTTCTTCATCGTTCCAGCTGACTTGGAGCATGTAAATACCATGAAAAGGCTCCCCATAGAATCATCTATATTCTTGAATCATAAAACTATAATTCCCAATTAATTTCATGCTCATACACTTCATATTTCTCCTATCACTTTAAAACTAGGGTTTTGGGAATGTTTTTGAGAACCTCTACTTTTTAACAATTGTTCATAAAGTGCAGAACATCATTTGATCTCATTCTAACTAAAAAATTTTCCTATCTCCATGCCTTAAATATGGTGAAATTATTAGGCCTCCATGAAAATATTTTATGATCAAGTCAGCACTCCAAAATTGACCTTGAGATAGGAAATACACTTATGAGAACTTGATATAACCAAAAATGACTTTTTTTTTGCAATTCCTTCAACTTCCTGAACTAAAACATGGAATGTGCCTCTAAAAAAAAACTTACATTCTTCCCAATTCTCATTTATGATTTTACACTAGTAAAAAATTCCAACAATCATGGTTTACCCATGCTTAAATTTTCTTATGTTATAGACTTGATCCAAAAGGACCGTAATCATGCGCTAAACACCCGAGCTATGACCTGATGCATAACCTACACATGTTATGAAACCTCAACATAATTCTTACATGATTAAACAAGTATTCCCTACATCATACTCCATGCCACTATACCATACTACTTGGAGTAGGTCAAGAACAAGGCCTAGAATGGATTCTTCAACCCATGCTTTCACTAAAAATAACTTGATCATCATCATGCATACCCTCTAACATATTTGACACATAACCCTAATAATTATATACCTCATCAAATCCTTTAGAACTCATATCATTACCATACAGGGTAGATCCATGCACTCAACCATGCATGTTGATCAAGACACCATGACTTGACAACATATCATGACAACAAGATTACACACTACTAATCAATCTTCATGATGTTTCATAGATGAAACCTCATAAAAATACATATGCTATCTAAACTCCCTTTTCCATTAATGAAATTTGACATCAATGAAAACTACACAAACACAATTCCCAACAATAAAAAATCCTCAAAAAGTGCACCATCGGTCAAGGTGTTCATGTTTTCATTTTGTGCAACATGCCTAGAACAAAAATGAAGCATTTTAAGTGATAAAAATAATAATATCAGAAAAGGGGTACACTTATGTGTCCCCACTATCCCCTTACACTATGTGACAAAGGGAAAGGGACAACAAAGGTCAAAAAGTATGTCATGGGCTTATGAAGTGTGTTGAGTTCATGATGCTAATGTGAGAATAAAACACAATAATGTGTTTCCTACCCGAGGAGTAAAAAAAACCATTTTCAGCCAGATAATATATATTATTTTCATGGAAATGTGATAAAAAATCTAATAAGAACATTTATAAACTATTAAAATGATATATTCATGAATTTTTTCTCATACATTTATTTTTTCTAGGAGGTCGCGTTAGTGAGGTAATTTTTCAGGAGAGTTTGTAAGAAAATGAACCAAACCATTACTTGGGTTATGAAAGGGATTCAATGTGATTCCATTTTTCCTTTTGTTAGGATCCCAAATCTTTTCAATGTTCCTAACACCTTCTGTGAAAAATCCTTACCCAGAAAGGCCATCGTGTTTTAGTGTCGGAAAGGTTATATATTTTTATTCTCCTTAAAAACGTCTTACCCATTCCTTTAAGTAGTAGACTCCATAAGATATATATTGAAAATTTTATGATCTCCCAACACCACCCATGGTTCTTGAGACCTTTCCTATATCTTAAGTCTTAAAAATAGGAAATTTGACTATTTTAACAAGTTTGACCAAAAGGGGCAAACATTTCAAAAGGTTTGTCAAGTAGAATGCCTAAACATTTTACATGCAACACATACAATGGTATCTCATGATTAGGATCAAATATATATGTAATGATAGAAATAGGAAATGAATAACAATCCATGGGGAGAAGAAACTTGCTAGTAGGTGGAGAAATCTCAATATTTTGAGAAGATGGATTGATATTATGATAGCTACAGTGAAAGCGAATAGGAAGGAGACGTGTACAACTGAGAAATGAAAAGAATCATACAATAAGAATTAATGAGAATAATATACAAAAGTGAACTCTATTACAGCTAGGGCTCGATCCAAAATGTTAGTATAGACACAAGAAAATTCACCTTACACATAAGGTTTCCTAATTAAAAAGTATGAAAATAATATAAAACAATAATAAATCCTAAAAATCAATTATTCCCTCAAAAAAACTAAAAACATTTTTAAAAGGTGATTAAATACACCTCATATCTTGTGTAATAACCCTCACCTACTAACATTTAATTTTATCAATCCCATCTATCCATTTGCATGCCCAATGCATTATCGACCCTTATCATCTCACTCTTATATATACATTTCACCCACATGTTTTAAAACCTTGTGTGCACTCAAAAATGTTGGCCATTTTGTGTTAGTTTTGTATTTTATGTCAAGTCAATTCATGGAAAAGGGATTCATGAGGTCATATGAGTGTCCATGAGGTGTTAGTCATGTTTCAAACACGAAGGTTGATTGGTAGTGTTAAGTTTGGTGGAGCCATATGTTGTTCTGGAGCATGATTCACCTTGCATAGTAATGTTTTTTGTCCTCATAAGTGAGTTGAGGTTTTAATGTGGTCACACATAGTAATAAAGGTGTTTTATAGATGTCTATGGGTTTGTATGAGATCAACAAGGTCATTTCATGGGTTGTATGTGTTGAGTCAGGTCATTCTAGGTCTATTCCTAGATATGAAGCATGCATAATGGTAAGGAGGTATGAGTTTTGGAGATGATCAGTCTTATTCAAGCATGGGAATAGTGTTGTGACATTATATAGTAAATGTATGATGAGTTTTAGGTCTAAAATCATAGGTATGATGCATGTGTGAGGTCCTTGGTAATTAAACAGTGAGCCATATACATGTAAGAATGGGTAAATGATATTTCTTGGAGAGATTAAGATGCAATTTGGGATATTAGGTGAGTTTGGATAGTTATAGGATGTTTTCATGATGCTTCATGAAATGTTTCAGGTCATTACGAAGATTTTTTTGAAAATTACATCAATTTTGGTAAAACTGGGTGAGTTACAATGTGTTTTTGAGGCATATGTAGACGTTTTGATGCTTGTTTTGAATTGTATTATTTACATGGGGAACTAATATATTTTTCATTTATTATTAGCTTAGTTATTAAGGTTTCAAAAAAATAATGAGGTGGTTTTATCGACATGTTTTTATGAATGATCATTAAGAAGATAAGTTGCTTTGAAACCCTAGCTAAACCATATCTAAGAATGACTTAGAGGAGAATAGTTGTACTTAGCCTATATTGATTACTATTTCCAAAGTGATGATTTTTTGTTGTATAAGACTCTTTAACATTTCAAGAAAGGTAAGATAGTTCTTGTGATAGTAAGTGGATGCCACCTGAAAAATTCTTGTTTCAGAAGAAGTCTAGTTTAAGGTAATATATTCCAAAAGAGTTTTAAAATAAATTTATATTGTTCTTAGCTCTGGAGTTTTTCTACATTTCCATGATATTTTTAGGTCATGGTGGAGGTGAAAAAATTCAAATTGTGCCATGTTTATGAAGATGGGAGTTTAGGGTAGTTTGGAGCAACTTGTTGTAAAATTGAGATTACATGAGCTACAAGATGATTTAGGAGTCCGATGAAGTTGTGTTGTTATCCTTATTCATAGAGATTTACAACTTTATATAAAACTTGTGCTTTTGATATGGTATGTAGAAGTTATGACCTATTCCTTGAGGGTCAAATTTGGAGGATGCTTGTTCTAGTAAGTTGATAAGAGGCTTCATGAGGTAAGTTGATGATTTTGAATTTTTATGCTTGATTAAGGTTTTTTATTGCTCATAAATAATTTATAACGGTGTTCCATGCTTTGGATAAGTGTGGAAGTGATTTTTATCCAAAATGTTCCCCTTGCACATTTGCTGGCTAACTCCCTTCATTCTTCCCTCCCTTGTGCCTCAGTCATAATTTTTTGCTTTTTAGCCACTCAAGACTTTTTGGAAATGGCACCATTTGATAGATCGTTTTCTCAGGACTTTCCAGAAAGGTAAAGTTTTCCTCCTAACTCCATGTATTTTTGAAGTTATGGTTCGGTAGAGTTTTTGCGGGAAATTTTCCCCTAGAAGGCCCGCAACCAGTAATATGGTGCCGCGTGTCGAAGGAAGTGGCAGGGGTTGGAGGAAAACTTGGATTTTTTACCAAGTGTTTGGAAAATTTCAAAAGGAATATTTTACCCTGCAGGCTCGCCGGTGAATGGGATCCTGCCACATGTCCAAGGGGGAAAAAATTAAAAAATTGACTAAGTGTTGGCGCCATGGAAAAAATTGCAGGAAAGGCCCGTGCCCAAATAGATTGTGCCACGTGTCTCTAGAGGAAGGGAACTGGCAGACCGTAGAGGAATAAGTTAAAAAATTTGGTGAAATGTTTTTGCGATGGCACAAGAGGAATTTTATACCCGAAGGCCCGCGATCCAATAAGCTTCATGCCACGTGTCCTTGAGGGGTCGGACCGGCGGAACGCGGGGGAAGATTGGGAATTTTTTCCCAAAGGAAAATTCAGCAAAAGGAGATGTTGGCTCCCAAGGCCCACGTTGAATGGGAGCATCACCACGATGGCACTGGAGCTTCGGAGTGCAGGGGAAAAGTTGGAAATTTTCCCAAAGCAAAACAAGAGGGAATTTCAAAAGGAAAAAACCGCCCCCCAAACGTGAACCAATGGCATCTTGACACGTGTCCGGTGGCAACAAAAATTTCAAGGAAAAGCCCGCAAGGGAAAAAGGAAAAGGAAAAGCCTACGACCAATGGGGTTTCTCCATGTGTCCGAGTAAAAAAATAGGGTCAAAAGTGATGGAAAAGTTAAGGAGGCAGAGGCCCGCAATGAATCATATCACGCCACGTGCCCTCAAATCATCGACCCGACGGAGATTTTTGGTAAATTTTTTTCCAGTGGCCAAAACGGTGGAAAATGAAGAGCAGAAGCCCCACATCCAATCAACACATGCCACATGGCACTAGGAACGGTAGAGCGCAGGGGATTTTTTGGGAAATTTTCCAAAATGCCAAAAAGTGGAAAATTTCAAATTTTTCGCCCGCCAATCCGTTTTGGCCTTGTTTTGCCCTAAAATTTCAAATGGCCATAACTTTCGATCCAGAGCTCAGTTTTTCACGTTCTTTATATCAACGGAAAGTCTAGTGAAAATTATCTACAAGATTCTGGGGTCAATTTTGTATTTTAGATGGAGTTTGGAGAGAGAAAATTGAAAAATGCCTCTAGGCACGTGGTAATGAACAGAAATGACGTTTCAACCACCATTTTTAATGAAGAATGGCTCGCATTCTCTCCCAGCATGGTGAAAAATGTTAGGGAATGGACCTGTAAGGATGCTCATGTGGTTTTATTACGTTTTTGGTCAGTGGTTGAAGCTCTCCCATGTTTTCCCATGTTTCTCTCTCCTGGGGTCATTTCTTGCATGGTAAAATCCAGATTTGGCTCATTTTTGAAGGGTTGAACATTTTTCATGTATTGCAGGCTCCCTTTTTCACCTTGAAAAGTGATTTTGTGGAATATCAGACCTCTTCCAAGACTACAACCTATTTTTTTCCTCTCAGATGTTGTAATGCATGTGTTTTTGATGTTGGAAATGACAATGTAAGCTCTGTGAATGAGTTCCAATCCTCTGTGTTATTTTCTTCATTTCTGACCTTTCACTACATTTCATCAGTTTGTGCATGATGATTGTTACATTTCTATGACTTGTGTCTATTTTCATAAGTAAAGAATGTTCACCATTCCTTTGGTGCATCACCTTATTAGCATTATTTTCATTTTTTTGCATTCTCTATCTCTGTCCCCTTGGAATTTAGAGTAGGATATTGAATTCAAAACCTCTGCAACTTGCAAGTAATACACCTGATCAGAGGAGTTGAGGAACCAGCCTCTAATCTAGAGATTTTTTTCCCATTTTCACAAGTCCCACACTTGGGGAAAAGATTCAATGTTGTGCAATGACACTGGATGTCCAAAATGTCAAACTAGAAATCTGATCAACATCCAGGGGCGCTGCTGATTTGCAACAACAGTTTTGGCACACCCAGTGGGACCTTAGAGGTCTTCATCTTCATTGCAACAAAATTGATGTGCATTTGTTGCAATTTTCTTGCTTAAAAGAGCCCTAAATTGTACATCTGGCGACTCCAAGGAAGAAGAATCAGCTAGTTTTAGCAGTGCAGACCTGAAAACTCATGAGAAGAATCACCATAAGGTCAAGAGTTGGAGAAGAAGAGGTGTTGTTTGAGTATCTACAGTTATCTCCAAGAAGAAGGCAAAGAGGGAGGAGAATTCAAAGGTCTCCATCTCCACCAAACAGAACTCTATCAACTCCTCCACCTGGTAGGCCTTTCATTCAATCAACAAGGGTTCTAAGGCCAATCAGAATGGCACAACACAACCCCTATGTCAATTTCACTGGCAGCAGCCCACTTGCTCTCAATGCACAAAATCCAATCCCAGTTGCAGCATTGAAGAACATTCCATACTTTACTGGAGAGAATCAGACCACTCCTGGTGATCATGTTAAGGATATTGCTAATATTTTTTGCAATCCATGAGATCAATGAGATGCAAGTTGCTGTCAAACTACTGGCATCTTCATTCAAAGGGAAAGCTTTGCAATGGTTCAAGAGTCTTGCCTCAGGTTCTATTCAAAATTGGAACCAACTATGTATAGCCCTCCATGAGCATTTTGGGGAGAAGAGAGATAACTTGTCCCTTTTGGAACAATTGACAACCATCAAGAGAGCTCCCAATGAGCAGTTGACTGGCTTCAATTTCAGGTTTCAAATGACTTGGGAAATAATTCAAGAAGGCCAGCATCAGAATGTGGCTTTAAGATATTTCTATGTTAATCCAATCCATGGGAGGCAACTATCCCTATTACTTATATTGCCATCAGGGCTGAAAATTGTTTGATTCAAGCTGGCAAGCTAGCTCCTAGGCCCCCAATGATTGTATCCAAGTTTAGTACTAGTCAAGTGCCTATTTTAACTCCTATTCCCACTCCTAGAAATCAGAATTCAAGTGAAGCTTCTACTTCATCTTCTAGTGCCTCAAATGAACTTCAAGAAGTCATGAAGCAATTGCAAAATTTAGGTAATGAGCTGGTTACACTCAAGAGGTAGCAAGCCCAAGGTTTTAGACCTTCTTTCTAACCTCAAGCTCAGACTAACAGGCAGCCATACCAGCCTCAAAGACCACCCAATCTAGCTGCAAATTTAAATCAAGCAAGACCTCCTGCTAACAGACCATTTCAGCCCTATAATCCCAATGTTACATCTGCCTCTAAAGTAATAGTGCCAATGCAAAACAACATAGCTCAAGAGTATGATTGGTGTTTCCCATGCAATGAACCTCACAACCAGTCTATGTGTTTCAATGGTGCCTTAAATCAAGCATTAATGGTGACTACAACTGGTGTGGAGGGTGAAGGTAGTCAAGGAAATAACCAACAACAAGAAACATTCCAATAGCAATCAGCTCCAAATGATGCCACACTTGTAAACTGGCAGGTAGAAGATTTTTGTGGCATGAATCAAACAATTCCCCAAGGTGTTGCAGCCAACACAAGGTCAAAAAGGAGAAATTTGGGTGAAGAACAGCCATTGGCCCCAAGTAATCCACAATCTTCTATCACTCCACAAATTATTGGCAAACAAAATGCAGTTCCAAACACGAAAGGACTACCTAAAACAGCTCATAGGCCAAACTCAAATGCCAGTTGTTACTACCCATGTGTAAGGAATGAATGTGTAGGCCAAGGGACAGCAGAGAGATGCTTCATCTCCATTCAACATCATTGATCAGATGAAGAAGACAAATGTAAACATATCAATGTGGGAATCACTATCCATCCCAGGCCAAAGATATTTGCTACAAGCTGCCATGAAGGACTGGTCAACTTCAAATCAGCAAGTCCAAATGCAAGAGAAGGTGCTCACAAATGCTGCCCATCCTAAGGGGAATTATGGAGGACAGCAAGGTAAAATGTTGAAGCCCCCTCCCCCCCCCCCCCCCCCCCGATTCTATGTTTCATTGATCATTGGAAACCAATTAGTACACAATTACATGATTGATTCCGGGGCAATTAGTTCAGTGATGCCCAAGCAAATAGCTGATTAGTTGGGAATTCAATATGAAGTCATATCCAAAGGGGTAGTGCAATTGGATGGGACAAAAATAACAACAGTTGGAGTGATAAAGAACTTGAGTCTTACTTTGCATGCATGTCCCAACGTTGTTGTTTTGCAAGATGTCTCAGTAATAGACCTTCCACCACTCTTTGCCCTATGTCTGTCAAGGGATTTCACAGCCAAGATTGGAGGTTACTTATCTGACTGATTGGTCACACATGTTGTTCAGAACAAGATATGGAACTAAAGCCACAATAAGATCTGAGCCTATTACAAAATTTCACATTGAGCCTTACACTCCAAGTCAAATCAATACCAATTGTTCAATGTTTGATCAAGAGGATTATCCAAGCACTGATGAAGCTGACACCAAGGTTGGGAGTATCCCAGATCTGACTCTTGATGAATGGAAAAACAAGGTGCATGCTTTTTATCCTTATCAAGAAATAGAAGAATCTGAGCTAGGAGTCTATTGCATGCATGAAGAAAATCAGCCTATCCCTAGCATCACCAAGCCAAACCATAAGAGATGAAAATGAGGTATGGCAGTTGTTTTTTGATGGATCAAGGAGTAGACAAGGTGTAGGAGGGGGAGCTATGCTTGTTTCACCTCAAGGAGTTAAGTATTATTCAGCTTTTAGATTTCAGTTTGCATGCTCTAATAACACTACTGAATATGAAGCTTTGATACAAGGATTGCATTGGTCAATCAAGAGAGGAATAAAGAACTTGCAAGTCTTTGGTGACAATGAGTTGATTGTCAACTAAGTTAAGGGGCAGCATGCTGTCAAGAATGATCTGCTCAAGTGTTACAAAAATAGGGTGTGGGACCTCATTGAAGATTTTGAGGGCTTTGGCATCAAATCCATTCCTAGAAAAGAGAACCAAGCTGCTGACGGGATTTGCAGCAGTTGGGGCAGCCTTTGACGTTGTTGAAAGCATCCAAAAAGACAAGGTATAGCCAAACATCCATGTGATTGTAAGGCCTTCAGTGCCAGACAACAATGTAAGTTGGCAAGTGTTTGAAAATGATCAACAAATCATCCATTTCTTGCAAGAAGAGGCTGAGTTCTCAGCTAAAAATCAAGAAAAGTTGGAGCAGCAATATGGTGACCAAGTGGTACAGCTGAGAACCAACAAACTACCAAAGGGACTTATTACTTTGGAGTCCAGCTTCAATCCTAATGATCAGTTTAGGAAGGAGAAAGCAAACATCCAAGTCAAGGGAGAAGATTCAGTGTCCATCTTGGTGGAAGAAGGAAAATCACTCGAAGTTGGTAAAGTGACAACTGAGCAAGAAAGGTATGAGTTCATACAGATTTGTCAAGAATTCCCCGATGTGTTTGCTTGGAGCTATGAATATTTGAAAGGTTTCAATTCCAAGTTAGCTCAACACACCATTGAATTGGATCCAAGTACTAAACCCCATCAGGTAAAAGAAAAGGCCAGTCAATCCACACATGGAGCCCCTCATGAGAAAAGAATTGAATAAGTTGATAGAGTCAAGAATCATATTCCCTATCAAGCATTCTAGTTGGGTGGCCAACTTGGTTCTAGTTAGAAAGAAGAGTGGGGAAATCAGATTGTGTGTTGACTTCAGAGATTTGAATAGAGCATCTCTCAAGGATCATTATCCACTTCCTTCCATGGAGCAGATTTTACAAGTTATTGCTGGCTCTAAGAGGTTTTCATTACTTGATGGCTATTTAGGGTATAATCAGATTATGGTGAAAGAAGAAGATCAGTTCAAGACAACCTTTACAACCAAATGGGGAACTTATGCATACAGGAAAATTCCATTTGGGTTGTCTAACGCTGGAGCTACTTTCCAAAGGGCAATGGACATGGCATTCAAGGATTTGATTAACAACATGGTGCTGATATATCTTGATGATATCACTATTTTTTCAAAAAATGCAGTAGACTATCTCTTTCATTTGAGGTAAGTGTTCCAAAGGTGCAGAAGATTTGGAGTATCCTTGAATCCTAAAAAGTGTATTTTTCTAGCCCATGAAGGAAAAATCCTTGGCCACATTGTCTCCAAAGAAAGATTGGCAATTGATCCAGAAAGAGTTGAAGCCATAAGAGCACTACCATTGCCAAGCCACAAGAAGGCCCTTCAAAGTTTCTTGGGGAGAATAAATTTTGTTCAGAGGTTTGTCCCAAATTTTGCAGCCCTAGTCAAGCCTATCACCAAGATGTTAAAGAAAAGCATGGCTTTCAAATGGACAACAGAAGGCAAAGAAAGTTTTGAAGCAATCAAAGAAGCCATCTCTCAAGCCCCAACTCTCATTAATGCGGATTTCTCCAAGGATTTCATCCTCTATGCATTTGGGGGTGATGATACTAATTCTACAATTTTGGTACAATAGAACAAAGACAATGATGAGAAGCCAATTACTTTCTTCAGCCAAAGCCTAGAGGACTATGAGGTGAGATATTCTTTCATTGAGAAGCATGTTATTGCAGTAATCAGGAGCTTGAAGAAATTCAAGCATCTAGTTTCAAACAGCAAGGTTCAATTGCTGGTTTCTCATGTGGGAGTTAAGGACTTCCTCCTCAACAGAGACCTGAATGAAAAGAGAGCAGGTTGGATTACTCGTGTCATGGAGTATGACATTGAGATCAAATTCACCAAGTTGGTCAGAGGAAAAGGATTGTGTGAGCAGATGGTCTTGAACAAACACAAGGAAGCATGCAATGAGAAGGAGTTTGTTTTGGCGTTGCAAGATAGCCATGAGCAAGGAAGCACTCAAAAGGAAAATGATGGTGTCCTCACTCCTTGCTGGACCCAAGACATAATGCACTTCCTAAGCACAGGTCTATGCCCTCCAGAGATGAACAAAACCAAAAGAAGACACTTCAGATTGCAGGTTGTCCCATATGCCCTTGTTGATGGTGTTTTGTTCAGAAAGGGATGTGAATGGAGTGTTGCTGAGATGCATTGGTACAAATCAGATTCATAGGGTGTTGGAAGAGTTCCATGGTGGATCAGTTGGTGGTCATTTTGCACCAAGAGTGACAGCTCTAAAGATCATGAGGGCTAGCTATTATTGGCCCAAGATTTTTAGTGATTGTTATGCATGGATCAAAAGGTGAAAAAATTATGCATTCTTCATAGGTAAAGAGAGGCTAGCTTCCCTTCCGTTGCATCCAATTTCATTTGACCAGCCATTCATGCAATGGGGTTTGAACTTCTTTGGATTTATTAATCCCAATTCAAGTAAGGGCACAAATGGATTTTAACAGCAACAAATTACTTCATCAAGTGGACTGAAGCAACAACACTCAAGGAAGTAAATGGATCTAGCATCCTAGATTTCTATGAGGGAATAGCAACTAGATTTGGCATACCTACTACAATAATATCAGATAATGCATTGGCTTTCATTGGGTCCAAGGTAACTGAATGGGCTGTCAAGAATGGCTAAGCTGAATCTACAAATAAGAACTTGTTAAGGATTATTAGGAGGAATCTTGATGAAAATCAGAGGGCTTGGCATACCAAATTGAAATTAGCCTTATGGGATGATAGGATAACTCCCAAGAGATCTAGAGGTAATTCTCCATTCAAGCTTGTTTATGGAAGAGAGGCAATTTTGCCCATGTCACTTGAGTTGCCAACATTGGAACTCATGAAACAGTTGGAGTTGTTGGAGTTTGGGCACATGGAGGTTAGATATATAGAATTGATGGAGCTCCAAGAAATTAGAAATCAGGCATCCCAAGCAATGGAGAAGGATCAAGCTTTGATCAAGAAGACCTTTGATAGGAAGGCCAAGAATAGATCTTTCCAAGTTGGAGATCTAATATTAAAATGGGATGCCCACAGAGAAAAACTGGGAAGGCATTCAAAATTTGATGCCATTTGGAGTGGCCCATACATGGTCACAAAGTGTAAGGACAACAATGCTTTCCAATTGTCTTCATTGGATGGCGAAGAACTGTAGATTCTAGTCAATGGAATCCATCTAAAGCATTGCTACTGAGGGGAATTCTCCACCTTGTACATATTAGCTTAGGTTTTCATTCCTCCAAGTGCTTGTGCACATTTTTTTGCTGTAGATTATCCTTGCTTTCCCTAAGTGCTTTGGCACAAGCTTGTTGTTCCAGGAAATGTGTTTTGCAGGCCTTGCTCCAATCAAGTGATGTGTCACCCTCCATCTTCCTCCTTGCAGTGTTCTAATCAGTTGGGGTACCAAGCAGGGAATTTGATGACTCCAAGCCCAATGGATTGCTTCAGGTAACTGGTAACTTCATCCAGCAAGTAGATGACCCCTCTGAGTCACCAAAATTGTTATCCAAAATGTTCCCCTTACACATGTGGTGGCTAACTCCCTTCATTCTTCCCTCCCTTGTGCCTCAATCATAATTTTTTGATTTTCAAGAACTCAAGAATTTCTGGAAAAGACACCATTGGATAGATCTTTTTCTCAGCTTTCTAGAAAGGTAAATTTTTCCTCCTAACTCCATGTATTTTTGAAGTTCTGGCTCGGTGAAGTTTTTGTGAGAAATTTTCCCCTAGAAGGCCCGCAGCCAGTAATATGGTGCCACGTGTCAAAGGAAGTGGCGGGGATTGGAGGAAAACTTGGATTTTCTACCAAGTGTTTGGAAAATTTCAAAAGGAATATTTCACCCCACAGGCCTGCCGGTGAATGGGATCCTGCCACATGTCTAAGGGGGAAAAAATTAAAAAATAGACTAAGTGTTGGCGCCATGGAAAAAAAATGCAGGAAAGGCTCGTGCCAAAACAAATTGTGCCACGTGTCTCTAGCGGAAGGGAGTGGCAAACCGTGGAGGAAGATTCAAAAATTCGTCAAAGTATTTTTGCGAAGGAAGAGAGGAATTTTCTGCCCGAAGGCCCGCTAGCCAGTAAGATCAGGCCACGTGTCCTCGGGGGGTCGGACCGGTGGAACGCGGGGGGAGATTGGGAATTTTTCCCAAAGGAAAAGCGCAAAAGGAGATGTTGGATCCTAAGGCCCGCAACGAATGGGAGCTCACCACATGGCACCAGAGCTTCGGAGCACGGGGGAAAAGTTAGAAATTTTCCCAAAGCAAAACAAAGGAAATTTCAAAAGGAAAAGTCTGTCCCCCAAATGTGAACCAATGGCATCTTGACACGTGTCCAGTGGCAAAAATATTTAAAGGAAAAGCCCATGGGGAAAAAGGGAAAGGAAAATTCCATGACCAATGGGGTTTTGCCACGTGTCCGAGTCAAAAATATGGTCAAAATTGATGGAAAAGTTAAAAGGTAGAGGCCCGCAGTGAATCATATCACGCCACGTGTCCTCAGATCATCGGCCCAGCGGAGATTTTTGAAATTTTTTTCCAGTGGCCAAAACGGTGGAAAATTTAGAGCAGAAGGCCCACATCTAATCAGCACGTGCCACATGGCACTAGAAATGACAGAGTGTGGGGATTTTTTGGGAAATTTTCCAAAATGCAAAAAGTGGAAAAATCTCAAATTTGCCCACCAATCCATTTTTGCCCTGTATTGCCCTAAAATTTCAAATGGCCATAACTTTCGATCCAAAGCTCGGTTTTTCGCGTTCTTTATATCAACAGAAAGTTAGTTAAAATTATCTACAAGATTTCGGGGTCAATTTTGTATTTTGATGGAGTTTGGAGAGAGAAAATTGAAAAATTCCTTGGGCACGTACGTGGTAATGAACAAAAATGACATTTCAACCATGTTATCCTGTAAAATTGACGAGCGTAATTTTATAGGTAACCATACCAAATTTTGTCCCGGTCCCTCGTTGTGGACCCCTCTACGTTCGGAACGTCACAAACCCCTTTTCGGGAAATCTAGTTTTCTGAACATAGCCATTTTGGTCCATTTTTGGCTGGGTGCACCTTTTATCTATGTTACACAGAGTAAATCTGTGCCCCTTTCATTTCCTTTGGCGCACCGTTTTAGGTGTTGACACATGTTTTGGTGCACCTTCCCGTGATGCGCCATTCTTGTGTGCGCTAAGGCGCATGCGCCTTCGTGTTGACACATCAATTGTTGCGCCATATTTTGGTGTGCCAAAGGGCGCATGAAATGGGATGTTGACAGTCGTAAACTTTTTCTAAAGGCACAAGTATCCCTGTGTTGACATGCATTTATCAATGCCAAAGGGTGCACCATTTTACGTGTCGACACGAGTTTTGATGCACCCCTAAAAAAGTGGTTGGTGCATTTATTGCACCTTTGCCTATATATAGGCGCATCCGCCTTGTCACTTTCACTAGTCAGAAAAACACGTGATTAAATTTTATTCCTCTACACCTATCAGCATGCCTGTCATCCTCGTGTCGCATTCGTGGACCCGGTTTTGCCTCTCACATTCTATATATTCCAGGTAAGTGGTCCTTGTTACTCTCATGTTTTAGTTTTGTTGTTGGCTATTTGTTTTTTTGGTAGGGTAGATGGATTTGTAAAACCCCCCTTCACCATCCAAAAAAACCATGTAAAAGAGGCCTGAAAGATCACAAGCCTGTCAGGACAGAGAAAACCTGAAAAGATGAGTTTGAAATGATGTTTTCCTCTTGACGCATTCACCTTTCCTACTGCATAAAATACAATCACACCTAGAAGACGCACTTTTCTTGCTTGCAACACCCAATAACCCCACACCTTTGGCACACTGAGCTCCTGTGTTACATTTCAAATATTTTCACCATTGGCACACCCTGCCCCCATGCGACACTAGCATTACTTGCGCCAAGTATAAAACTACGTAAACGGTGCAGGCGAATACCCTCTTACAACAACACATGTCATGCAAACCTTCCCTGCGCCACGCCAAGTTCCCCTTCTGCACACGTAAAGCCTATGTTATACGCATCAACCCTGCACCCTTCGGCGCACCAAAGTTTCATGTAACATGAAAAATATATGCACCATTGGTGCATCCTATCCCCATGTAACATGAAAATTATCTGTGCCCAGCACAAAACACACGTGAATGGTGCAAGTGCACTTCTGCTTACAATAACAAAATGTCATGTGAAATGTTCATATGCCCTGTGCCCTTTGGCACTAATTTGTTCCCTGTAACACCCTTCTTCCGTGTGCCACACTATTAACCCTGCAGCCTGCAGTGTTCATGCACCCTGCAACTTGAGACCTTAAAATTTCTAACTCCTCACTCTTCCTTTTGTTAATGCTTTAATGGGAGATCTAACACCTGACATGGCTTTTCTGCATTGGGTTTCACTTCTTCTTCTTGCAGATCAACAATTGAGTTCAAATCCACATATGTCTACATCAAGCAAGAGACCAACCAAGTCTAAGGGTAAAGCCAAGCTTACAAAGGAAGAGATGAAGTACAAGTACCAAAGGGTTAGAATGCCTGAGTCTCGGGTAGAATGTGACCTAGATATAAGAGACTCAGAGCTCGGTCACATCGATATGGAAGATTTCTGGGCCAGAACTAGGTGGGTCATAGGGAGTCCCTTGATGGACAAACTAGTGGGCAGTGGCCTTCATTTTTCTGGGGGGATCCCCATCAGTGTAGTGAACAATAAATTCATGATGGTAGTGGCCCGCTGCTACAACAAAGACACTAGGCGTGTCCAAAATGAAAAGGGTGAAGTCATGATCAACCTTACCACCGCCCGGCACTTTGAAATCATGCTTGGCATCCCTCATCACTGAAACTTTGTGGCCGTAAGCCAAGAAGTTTGCACCAAGGTTTGGGAGGACAATGAAGACCAGTGCATGCAACTGATGAATGAGGTGTACCTAAAGAACAAAAAGGTGGTAACTAGATGGCCACATGTTATTCACCGTAGTGAATTCTCTGAGGAACTAAGTGATACCATCACGTTCTTGAGTAGAGTATTTAGGATTTCTAACGCCCATTATTTTCATCAGTGGATGCTCAGGTACCTAGAGACCATAAGAAAGAATGTACCTGATCAACGCTTCGAGTGGGCAGAGATAATAAGCAGTACCATATCTGAGAAGCTCCAAAAAATCACCACAATGGGGAGGTTCTACATGAACTCCTACGTAGTTTATGTTGCAGCCTCAGAGAGAGATTATCCAGCATTGAGCCGATGCGCGGTTTGGCCCCAGGTGAGAATATACGAGTACAACCTAGAGTTGAAGCTGGAGAATAACATCTCACAGTTCACTAAAATCAATGATGCCTTTTTCTATGGCATCATATGCCTATTGAGGCCCAACATGACCCACAGTTAGATGACCAAGAGCATCGTCACAGCAACGGAAAATTGGGGGGCCTTATTCACACAATTTTCCACCTTCACCTATCCCAGGGAAACTAACTTCCTAGGTGAGCCCACCAAATTACCGAGATATGTCGGCCCCAAACCGATCCTGTTGGAGTTATCTAGACAGCTCGTAACAAACCATGAGAATCACTTGAAGAGGAAGAAGGGTGGAACTCCTTTCCCCCTCACAGTGGGAAGATACACCTGCGTTTCTCATCACAAAGCCCGGGAGATGGTTTCCGAGCTAGAACTGCTCAATCTGAAGCATAACTTCCTGGAGAGTCCCACTTTCAATCCAAGGAATTTCCTTCCCAAGGTAAAACTCCATCCTATCCACCTTCCACAGATCGAGGACATTTATATTGACCTGTACCATGAGGTCGAGCTCATAAGAAAGGATCATTCAGTACGGCATGGCCATTATCCTAAAAGGTTATCAAACTATCGATCAAGAAGTTGATCAGGTATATCTTGACACGGATGGGGACAACTAGCCATTTACTACAATCGACAAAACCAAAGTGCCCCAGAACATTAAGGAAAGGGTCAAAGAAACTCTGCGGTGGATAGAACACTGGTGCAGGATGAATGGCCTCATCTACCTCGGGGTAGATTTCACTATGTCCCCATTAGGCAATGCACCATCCAGGCCAAAACATCTTCTGAAAGCAAAAGGAAAGGATAAGGAGGGAAAGTCAAGCTACACTTGGGAAGAGGCTCCCGAGAGTCCCCCTTCCACCACACAAGAACAGGTTGTGAGCCTATTATCTCCAGAGAAAGAAGCGGATGAAGATGTTCCGATGGGCACGTCCACTCAGGATGTTGCCACTGCTACAACTGCTGAGGTCCCTTTTATCCCTTCCCCCTCTCCTCCTCCTCCTCGTGTGACCGAAGTGACCGTTCCTTTGGTCATATCATCTCCCCCATCTTCTACTATTCCCCCCCTCCTCGTCATCCATCTTCTCTTCTCTCGCGGAGCTGTCCCCCACTATTTCTTCTCTCATCTCTCAGCTCCCTTCCATATCCTCATCTTCCTCCCCTGCAGTATCCCTTCCCTCTCTTGAGTACTTCAACTGGCCTCTCATTCAATGCCGCCACCAAGTGTCTCAACACATTTTCCCTCTGCTATTGCTACTGTTCCCTCTTCTACTTCTGGTCCCACTCCCATAAGTATAGCATGGATCTCTCAGCACCTGAGCCAGCAAAAGAGGAAAGTTCCTATCGCACCAATGGACTTCTCCGTCATCCCATCAAAAGGGTCTAAGAAGCAAAATCCTATAACCCGCTTCTCTCAGAGTGCATCAGGAGAGAGAGTAATGGAAATAGCGTATCCTAATCCTTTGAAGTATAAAAAGGATCTGTCTCCGATAGATTATACAGTGACCTAAGTCACGATGGGAACATCTTCAGAAAGCCTTCAAGGAGAGGCCCTGTCTGCAGTGGACGCCCTTTACAAGAAACTTCAGGAAGCAAAGGAATAAAAGAGGCTATTAAAGGAGCAAAATAAACATATCCTCCACGCCTTACAGAAAATGGGCAGTGCACCTCCTACAACTACCGCCGAAACTCCTAAGCCCCTGAGCTAGGATAAGATAAATGAATACGCCAAAATTGGCAAGTAGGGTATGGAAGTGTCCGCTTGGAGAGACCAAATCCTCAAGGAAATTGAGGGAGTAATAATCAAGTTCACCAAGTTGTATCAGAACATCAATCAGGTGAACAAGACACTCCAGGTGATTGCAGGACCCATCTCCGAAGAGTTGGACCATGCTAGGCTCCAACATGAGACCTTCCAGAAAATGCTCGACTGGTTCAGTCGAAGATCTGGTTAAGTTAGACGTCTTCAATCACCCCAGAGCGCCCAACAAAATCCTTTCTAATTTCGACTACTAGGTCGATCAGTTGGAATTTTTCCTCGAAAAGATAGATAAAGTCAAAGAGGAAGCTTTGGAGGCTATGCACCAGATGGAGCAAATCATCCTGAGAATGTCCACAGGCATTGCTCACCTCCTTCCTTCTTCCTCCTTGAGGAAGGCAGACCAAACTATTCAGATCTTCAAGGAGATCATCTCGCAAGGGTTAGGGCCAGAAGCCACGTTTAAACACCGAATGCATCAACAACCTTTCTGGCCTGTCTTGACTTTATAGGGTTCCTGATAGAGGTGGGAAATGACTATGCAAAACTCCAAAAAAGGCTCGTGGATGAACGTGAAACTTGCAAAGTTATCAGCGATCACCACAAGGATCCTGCTCAGGATCAACTTCAAACCCATGATCAACAAGTTCATGGAATATCGGACCCAGTTCAACATTACTTCTCCCGAGCAACAACAAAAGCAGGACACTCCCTTTCGACCGCGAGACAATGAAAAAATAGTCTCCTTCCTCTCTTCTTCTTTTTGTAAATATCTAAGAGTATGTTGGTACAAAACAATGACACCATCCATGTTGCATCATGGGATGATGTCATCCACCAAGTTGCCGAAAGTCAACAGTTGAGTTTTAGATATTTTGTAGATATTTTTGTAATTAGGTGGTTGGTTTGATTTTTCCTTCTTTCCTTCTCTTCTTCTATAAATACTTGAATACTTGTTGTATTCAAGTCTGGATACTTTTCAGATGAAAAATAGAAGTAAGAAGAAAATACTATTGAACTTTTGGTAACAGAAACAAATATTAATACAATATTTAGACTTTGTGCTGAATACCTGTGTTTTACATCAGACCTTTCTTATGTTAGATTTGTTTGTTTGTTCAGTTGAATATACTTCTACTTTATTTTCATTTATTCATCAGAATTGCTTTGTTCATCTATGTGAGTAAGTTCGGATCTGTTTACTACCAGCCTAAAACATAGACCCTCTGACCTTTCTACTTTGGAATTCATTTCTTTTCTCCCTTTAGATATTTCCTATCTCCCCACCTTGTTTCTTTCCCTTCTTCTATAGGTGGAAATACCTCTACTGGGATGAGATCCCAACCCCCGAAGGTAGAATATTGTGAGACTTGCACAGATTCCTGCTGGTAGAATAGCAATAAACCAGTTTCACTTTGTTGACTCAAAGAGGGGCTATGCCCTGCACATTATTGGCTCATCTATCCATAGATCTGTCCAACCGATAGATTTTCGGACCAATATTTTTTTGGTGACTCGGCTGGGGATCGAAACAGATCTAACAGATCTATGATAATGGTGTGTTTGAAAATTAAGAAAAAGTCAAAAATCACTACCTGTTTGTAAATTTTAACTTTTGTTCAAAATCCAAAAATTTTGCAAAAGTGACCCCAAACTGAAAAATTTCTTCAGAGGTCCATAGATCTGGGCTAGTTAGAGAATTTTTAGTTTGCTGATGTTTTACAAAAATCTGTATTTTTTCGTAGATCTGAGTTTTTGACAGTTTACCAAAATTTTCAAACTCTCTAAAAAGTCAACCCTAGATTTGAAAATCAGCTTACTAAAGTTTTATACTATCATTTTATCCTTGTTAATCAGACATTAAACCCAAAATCAGTTGTTAAAAGAGGGATAAAATTAAATATTTTAGAAAAGTACACGCTGCTGATTTTTGTCAGAAAGTTTAAAAAAATAAAAAAATAAAAATCAGCTGGTATAACCAAAAAGAGTTTTTAGGATTTTGCTTCAAAATTTATTGCAGATCCGGAAGGTACACTAGCAGGAGAACCATTTACTCGTAGCAGGAGAGATCATGGAGAAGTTGATCCTACCTTCGATCTACTTCAAAGGCACAACTTCAGTGTAACACCGGTGCGCTTCTCATCGCTAAGTTCAGCTAACTGGTCATCCAGGAGTGTCTCACCTCCGCAAAGGAAGCATCTCTCCCAAGGTACATCCACATCACTTTGTAGTGCTTTGTTTCTCAGCAGGACTATCCTCCTAGCACGCATTCTCTTTCCAGCTGTTCAAATTGCAGGTGCCATGGGGAAATGCTATGGGCCCTTTGGCTTTACCACATCCTGTTCACCGCACTCCCACATGGAAATCGAAAGAATTTTCCTAAATTTGATGGTAAGCGGGAACCAGAGCACGGATTCAAACATATCCACGTTCATCATGTCATGTAGTATCTTGGATGTGACCCATGAAGATGTGTCAGTTTGCCTCTTTCTGGAAACCTTGCAAGGACCAGCAGCGGAATGGTTTTCAGCATTTTCTCCGGTCGGATCTATTACTAGTTGGGCCACCTTACGGACTGCATTTAAAGAAAGGTATAAGCCTTTCGAGGATGCATTTGCATTGCTATCAAAGATCACTCACCTGAAGAAGGAGGTCAATGAAACCATGCACAATTTCATCCCCCATTTCAACTCACTAATCAATCGAGTTCCGCCTACCATGCTGCCAATGCTAGAAAATCAGAAGTGTTTCTTCGTGAACGCCATGAGCTCTAAAAGTAAGTTTCTTACTCTTGCAAGAAGAAGTCACTACTCTGGTTCTCCACCCCAAGCTGCTGCCAGATGGATTGAAGACAACTTGCTAATATCTGGCAAAATTAAAGCGAGATCCATCCAAGCTTAAAGCTTCGGTCCCTTCTCTCTCGCCACTCTTCATCCGATCCGGCGTTCCAGAAGAATGGTGAATGACTTGCTCACGTAAAAAAAAGAAGCTAGCCAAAGCTTCTCCTAGTACTTAGTACCCCAGGGATATCCCCACACAGGAACTTCACTTCTAGCAATGCCTCACAGAGGCCCTCGCCTACCCGCAAGCTACTCCACAGTTGGTGCTTGAAGCCCCTCCGATCAATGCTTTAGCCGAAATCAAGGAAGATGAGCAAAATTATGAAGAACCTTCATCGCCAGGTGAAGATGATCAAGATGTCGATGAACTGATTGGCGACTCTACTATCAAGTATATGGAATTTGATGAGGAAGAATTTGATGAAGAGGAGGGTACCTAAGGATATGCAAGTGGACAATCTTATGTTGTTTTCACCCCGCCTCTCAGGAAAAAGAAGCAGAAATTACTGCCAAGGTGTAGAAAGAGAAGGCCGTCTCAAACACATCACCAACCATTGTAAAAAGAGGTAATCCCCTTCCTGCTCAGCCGGTTACTAAGTCCTTTTCTAAAGAAATATTTTTCCCCTTTTTTCCCCCTCTGAATCAGCTTCCTCATATTCCTATCAAGACCAGTAATCCTACACCTACCCTTGCGAAATGAGGGACTCATTCCTTCGTCCATGTAAACCCTTGGCCGCATTTGACATAATCGATTCACGCTAAAAAGACCAAAATCCAGATGTCTGAAGCTGAATATCTTCAGTCAAATCCTGACCAGCTTGTAAGGTTGACTGAATACATCTAAAGCCAAGCTGTCATAACTACTCAGGTTTCCCCCCGAAGGGAATCCTTTCTACTCCTCCTGCGTCTCGCATAAATGTTGCCTCAACATATACGTCAGGCAAGATAGAACCTTTCTATCTCTCCCTCCTAATCAATGGCCACAAACTAAAGCAAATGCATAATTGATTCTGGGGCTTCCTATAATGTCATGCCAGCAAAAGTCACCCATGCCTTGGGACCTGACCCTTACCAAGCCTTTTGGCAGATGTTATTCCTTGGAAACCAAGCCGGTTCCGTTGATTGGTCCAAATCAAAGACGCGCAGTTTGTATTTGCAGCATTTCTAGATAAAAGAGTAAAGATGACCGTCCTTTTTGGTCGATATTTCCGGAAGCATATGGAATTCTACTAGGAAGGAGCTTTTACAGTGAAGTTGGTGGGGAGATTCATATGGAATGGTCTAAGGCTAGAATCCGCGTCAAAGGTGTAATGCAAACATTGGAGCTTGAATCGCAAAATAAGTACCTGGTTACTAACTCCGATGACTCCCAAAGCCAAAATTCTCTTCAAATCACCAGGGATGGGAAACTATTTCTTATCTACCGAGTCTGAAAAAATGGATGTCCTCATCCAAGTAGACGATCTTAACAAGATCTGGACTTTGTAGTTTGATAGCAGCTACACAACTAGTGGGTGCGGCGCTGGATCCGTGCTAATATCTCTGTAGACAACCAAATTTGTGTCTTACGACACCCTGTGCCCCGCATCTCATTTTGCAACCTAACCTCACCACCTAAACCTTACACAATTATCTATTAATTACCTTATAATTAATAAATCCACATCTCCAAACCTGCCACCATCATTTCACCACCTCATCATGACCTAGCCCTAACCCTAAACTAACCTAATTAAGGACCTATAACTTGGTCTACATCCACACCCATGACTAATTACTCCTCACCCGCACCAAAACCAACCTAATAATGACTTGACCAAGCCCACAACTAATCCCTCGGGAGAAAAGGAGGGAAAATTTAGCTATTTTACCTAAAAATAGGCCCACTTTGACTTAACCGACATCGGTTCCTACTCGACCGCCGTCGGTTACGTAACCGCCATCGGTTCCTTGTAAATGACTTCCCCCAACCAAAAACAAAGGATCTGAATTCATTTGAAAGATCCGGAATTCACTTGGAAGAGTGGAGACAAGTGAAGAAAAGAGAAGAGTTTGTAGAGAAGGACATCGAGCCCAAGACTGCAACTGAGTAACTAGAGTACAGTGATACTCATCCAAGCATTGGGAGAGAAGATGGGCTCACTTTTGATTGTCAGATCATCCCACCTGAGCCTTGCCTTCGTCATCACAGTCCTTGGACCTGTATCTTCATCAGGAACCAGTAAGTAGTGTCTTGTACATTTTTTAAATACCATTTCTTGAACTTCTGATTCATAGTAATTATAAGTTCACTCCTAGATCTACTACCGGATAGCACCCTACATCTAACTTTCATTCCTCTACCCTTACATTGCCCTAAGAACAACTCCCACACTCTCTGAGTCTTCTCCATCATCCTGTTGCCTACCCCTAATCATTTACCAACCTTATAAACACCAATAACCGCCTTACAAGCCAAACCTTCATTGAAAGCCCCTAAATCACTGCCCCTACTGATAATCGGTTATCAACAACCGGTACCGGTTATGCATTGACCGACATCAGTCACTGTGACTCAAACCAAAACCAGCCTTTCCTCAATTGCTTTTTAACGAGGTAACTAAATCGTAATTTCGTAATAACTTATTTGTAATCATTTGTGTTAACTCGTATTAAAAGGGGAACTGACCACCTTCTAAAGGAAGTCTAATATTTCCTAGGCCCAAGGCAGTTCCCTCATTTATTGTCTAACTATAATCTGGTGGTCTTGCATTCTTATTCACAGGTAGTCCTTCCCAAACAAAAAGGAGTTCTTCGCAATCGGTCTGATCTCTCTCTACGGTACAACGCACACCCTCCCAACACTCAACAGGTATTCCTCCTAGCTCTAACCTGTATCTGTTTCTCAAGAGAATGAAAGGATAGAAGCAAATCTATTCTAAGAATGGAAACATTCTGTGCGAAACATTTTGGCACACCCGGTGGGACCCTTTCTCAGGTTTCTTTCTTTCTTGCTTGCTTTCATATAGGGAGCACACTTGCTATTTTCTTCTTCTAAATATTCACAAGATATTTTGTTGTTTTGGTAAAAGAATTTGTCCTTTCTTCCTCATCTTTTCTTTAGTGAAAGTCATCTCCTTTGCTTCATCGAATATCATTTTCGATTTGGGTTTAAAACACGTGCATCACATGTTTGCTTGTTGTTTTTAATTCTAGTGAACATAGATTAAATAACATTTCATACACGTGAGGGTGATATCCATGGTATTGACGAGAAATTAATCTTACTTTCACTGCACAACGCATACCAAATCACATCATAATCAACACAACAGCTCAAACATCCCCCCCTTTTTCCGCGGTATTCCTCCGCCTGATTGAGGTAACCTTATAAGCCAAAACAAACTTGACATTTCCCTTGGGTCTTTTGTTTAGGATTGACATCATCTTGCATCTAAGGCATAAGCCCACAATTATTAAAAATAATCCTAGGGTTAGTCTCTTGATTTGCTTGTGCATCTTGCTTGTTTTTAGTTCTGTTTCTCTGTCATACACTGTTTTAGTAATCACTTCAGAACAGTTTTGTGGGTATACTAAGCATTGTTAATCCCAAACCAGCAGCTTCTTACATCTTCTCTTTGCTTTCACAGTGACCGACACCGGTCCTATTCTACCAACATCGGTTAACTGACCGACACCGGCTACAGTCTGACTGACATCGGTTATCCGACCGATATCGGTTACTATCTTTCACAGTTCCCGACAAACCAGCAACCTACCAATTCTAACATTTTGTTGTTGTTTCTATTCCTAATAGATTGAATCCTTGCTGTGTACTCTTGTCCATGGTTGTTATCACTCGGAAACAAGCCGCAACCATGGTTTCACATGCCTGTTCCGTGCCTTTGCCTGAATCACCCCCTTCACATCCTATGGGGAATCCTACGGACACCAGTGATGTTCCCAAGATCCCTGTAGGAGATAAGGACTTTGCCAAATTTTTGGATGCTAATCCTAGCGCCGATACAGTACTATTTGTCTCATACCCCTGACCGTACGCCTAATGGTCAACTTCTCGTTGGTATGCCTATTAGTATAGCTGCTCACTTAGCTCCTTCCCCACCTAATAACTCCACCTTACCTTCTTCATCCTTAGCCCCGTCTCCCAACTCAGTGGCTTTGGGGGTTCATACGACATAGATTGGCTTTCCTTTGGTTAATCTGGGGCCCCACATATCATTACCGCCGACTGCCTCCTACCTCGTCTCTCTCGCAGACTGCCCCTTTCATAACTTGCTCTCTGCCACCTATCCACACGAGGTTTCCTTCTCAAGCTCTGCCCACCTTTTCATTTCCACACACTTATCCGATGGCTTCAACATCTTATATAGGACATCCCTATTCGGTCGCCTCAACATATTCGTCATCAATACCTTATCAAAATTTAACCCCACCATTGTCTAGTAGTGGCTCTTGGCCCAATCCTCCTCCGTTTACAACAACCGCACCATCATCTTACCCAACCACTGATTTAATCAAACAAATGATGGACAAGATGCAAAATCCGGAGGCTTCTGTTTCAGGAAGCCGTAGCACCCTGACATACGAGCAAGTTTGTCGGGAGCCTATTCATCCTTCTGTCCCCCTTCATTCATATCCTCCTCAATGGGAATTACCAAAATTTACTCATTTTAATAGTAAGGAGGATCCTCAACAACACTTGCGATCATTTAGACATGCCTGCTATCTGATTGCTCATGACGATGCCTTACTACTCCGCACCTTTCCCATGTCCTTATCAGGACCCCGCCTTGGAGTGGTACAGTGCTTTAACCCAGCACTCAATCTTCTCTTTTAACCAATTAGCCCAATCTTTCTTGGATCATTTCTCCATTAATATTTCCAAGAAAGTATCCATCACCGACCTCTATGCCATCCGACAATTTGAAGATGAATCTATCACAGATTTCGTTGGACGATGGCGGGGCCTCATCAACCAACTCACTTATGCCTTACCTCAGAGCTGAACTCATCGAACTCTTTACGTGGGCCTGCGCTAAGCACATTTCTCCCACCCTCCAAATTCAAACTTTCTACACCTTTGATGAGGCCTTTACTATGGCTCAGAAACTAGAGATTCGAGCCTTAGAGGAAGAGAAATTGCGGTTGCGCAACAAAAACCCCTAATTTCTGAACCCAAGACTCCACCAACAAACCCAACACCACCAATTCTCATGCATCGACTGCTTCGAAATCAAAAGGAGCTGTACACATGGTGATGGTCAAATCCCAAGCACCGGTCTAGTACCCCACCAAAAACCACCTATAAGTATAAAGCCGAGCCCATCAATTACACTCCCTTGGGAGAAACTTATGGTGTGATCTTGGAAAAATTGCTCAAAGTAGGAGCTATCACCTTGCCTCCTGTTAAACCTCACTCTAGGTTTGATTCCACCCGTGCTATACCTTCTTGGTACAAAGAAAATGACTTCTGTAACTTCCACCGCATGAAGGGACACAGTCACAAAAACTGCAAGATGTTGAAAAACATAGTGCAGGAAATGGTTGATGCAGGGGATATAACCCTCGATAATCCTAATGCCCCTGCTAACCAAAATTTGAAAATCTTCAACAAACCATTCCCAAACCACTCATCTAACAGTAACATAAACCAAGATATCTTAGCCGAGGAGAGTGTTCATGAAATCCATGCGGTCTTCAACTCCCAACCAAAAGCTTCTATCAAGGAAATTCTGAATCAAGCCTCTTCACTAACGCAGGGAGCCGCACCCCCTTCACCACCATCAAGACAAAATGATAATCTTGCCATTCCTTTACCCATAAAGGAATTAACCGCCCAGAGTTATCTTCTCATGAATGAGTCTTCTTACACCACATCCCTGCAAGATTGTGAGTAGATGTTATCTAACTTATCTATTTCTCAAACATCTCCTTCCATCACTCTGGCTATAAAAGAAGAAGGCTCACCACTGTTTCTATCATCCTTAGAAGAGAAACCTCTCAAACCGACATCACCAAATTATTTAATCATGACGGATCCCCTCAAACATGCCCTCCTGCCTATTAGTTCTTCATCTCCTAAATCTTTTTAGCGACCGGTTGACCTCTTAACGCCCATTGATACAGTGCTTCATTTACCCCCTGTATCACGCCCACAGTGGACCAGAATCACAACCCACCTCTCTTCCATATCAAATTTCCTATTCACATGTGAATATTGTCATCCCTCAGAAGATAGACAAGTCCTATGGGAGCGTTTGAGTACACCATGCTCTACTCAAATGCAGATGACCGATCCAGACACCTCTACCATATACCCAAGGTGTTTACAAAAGCTCAAAATGCCTATGTCCTCATCTTCACCCCCCTCATCTCTACCGAATACCTCATCCACCTCTATTAACCTAACCAAACCTTCCCCTATGCTTGGAACTTCACCAATACCCAGCCTAACACACCCACCTAAACGGTTAGATTTATCCAAAAATAAAGCCATCCATCCACCTAGGAGACAAACCCAATCTCCTCAAGTTCAATCTATGCCTCTGTCACAACTAAAACCCTCGCCATCACACCTACCTTCTATATTGGGATCTCACCCCTCCACCTTTCCTCAATACATCATACCTCCTGCGTTTTCTTTTAAAATGACCTGCACCTTCTGCACCCATACAGAGATCCATGGGTGTATCAACACCGTCACCCCAAGTATCCTGTCCACCTATCAACCCTAAACAAACTCCATCATCAAAGGATTTGTTTGCTGACACTCCTCTTTCTCCGTGGTTGTTTCCTGCCACCATGCCATCTGTGGCCTCATCATCTAACCAGCTAAACATAACTTCTACGCCGACGAAGCCACATTTAGTTAAATCCAATTATCAAAACCCCTTGTCTAAACCACCACCCATTCGAACCAACCATACCCAACCATTACAAAAACCCACCCAATCAATAGCCTCATCTTCGTCTGACTTTGACCCACTCAAAGGATCTTACGCCAAGATCCTTGATATGTTGGTGGAAAATGTGACCATTTCCCTACCCCCACTTAGACCCTATGATCCATCTAAACCTCGACCTATAGGTTATGAGGAGTCTAAAATATGTGCTTACCACCGCACACCAGGACATGATGTAGAGGGATGCAAATCTTTGAAATCCATCCTTCGTCAGTCACCTCTCTCGGATAGAAAGGTTAAGAAAGACAACTTACGAAGGGAAAAACCTTTAGCTTCAATCCCCTCTCCTATACCACCTGTCCCCGCCTCACCAAAATCTATCATTATTGTAACCCCACCTCTCGAAGACAATGACTTATCCCTACCATCTTCCTCCTCTCGTGTTCACGAGATCAACATGATTAGTATTGCTACTCGAGGGCAGAAAAATAATGGGAAAGCTAAAGAAAGCACACCTGCGACCTCTCTTTCTCCATCCGCCATCCTGATCGCACCACCACCTAAAGTGGTTATTCGTGGACCTGCCTACCCCGTCTCTGATGGAGTTTCCCACCGTACCATGATCAAACAGCTTCACCAATCACCTGTAAAAATGACACTGTATGATCTCATTCAAACCTCTGAATCTCATCGACAAGCTCTCGTTGAAATCCTTCAAGGGATAGAGGTCCTACCTAACGAAACCTTGCCCGTTGCCTCCATCTTAACACCCAACCACGTTGCTTCTCTCACCAAACAATCTACCACTTCTATCCCTGTACAGCAAGCCGCTGCTGTCAGTTTCTCCGAAGATGAAATTGTCGACTTTGGTGCAGAAGATCCTGACCCCGCTCTTTTCATCTCGGCTTACGTCCGGGACATCCGAGTACATCGTGTTATGATCGACGGGGGTGCTAGTCTAAACATCATCTCTTCCAAATCCTTCCAACAAATGAATATCCCTTCTAGCTGCATGTGTGCCAACCCCACCATGTTGCGTTCATTCAATGATGCTATTACTTCTACCTTAGGCACCGTGATCCTTAACATTCGTGTAGGGCCACGTACCTTACCTGAACTCTTCTATGTCCTTGAGGGAGAATTCCAATACAACATGTTGTTAGGCCAACCCTTGGATCCGGGCTATGGGATGCGTTCCCTCCACCTTACATAGATGCATAAAATTCGAGTATGAGGGGAAGTCCTACACCGTAAAAGTTGACGCTCCCCCCCCTTCAAAACCTGCAATATGTTATATCACCCTAATGATGTGCTTGTACCAGTCAAGGCACCCATTCATCTAACCCAACCATCTACTTCGACCACACCTCAACCATCCACCTCAACCACACCTACACCTTCAACCAATGAAACCACCACCGCAAATACCGCTTCCTTCCCAGCGGAACAACATCCCAACCTCAGATCCCTTGGTAGATGTTTTTCAACTGCCTTACGCTGGGGGAGTATCGCCTATATAACGTCAGCACTTTCCATACCCCACAGGAGTACGGACAGTTACATGCGCATCCTACCTACGACCGTCGTGTGGGGGAAGTAATCTCCTACGGACCACCTAATTGCCACACCAACCTAACGTATGGGGGTGTCGATACATCCTCTGTCACCCCTGAACCTCCCCTTGGTGTGGTTCCCTTCCAATCTGATTTTCAATATCTAACTAATCATCATTTCACCCTCACCTTCCTGACGCGTTGTGCTTGGAAGGGCTTCGATTTTGGTCTTTATGAACAAGGCCGACATACGATCATTCCCGTGACTACACGCAAACACAAAGATCATCGTGGTCTTGGATTCTCTGAACCACCTACACCGAAGACACCGCATATCCATTGTATCCAGGAAGATGACGAAGTCACCCCTTCCGAACCATCATCACCCATTTTGCCATCGTCACCCACAGAGTCGATAGACCCGAAATCTATCCCTCCTAACTTTTTTTTTTCGTAAACGCTATCTTCCTGGGTCCTCTCACTTATCAACATGATAATGAAGACCCATCTTCTCTTCCCCTTCTGTATCTAGACATGATCGAAGAAGACTCACCTTCAATTAATGTTGTTGAGTTCCAGGATGACGACTCCATCCTCACTTATCTTGGTGCGGACAACTCTTATATTCAACATGCCTTACCATCTGAAACTCAAACCATGTTGAATGAGTCGACTATAGAAATCAACATCCACATAGAGGATGATCCTCACATTGTGAAGATCAGACAATCTCTTAACGCATCAGAACAAACTTCCTTCACTACCTTCCTCCGTGCCCGCAACCAAGCATTCGCTTGGTCCTACGCTGACATGCCAGGAATCGATCCTGACATTGCTGTCCATAACATTACCCTGAAATCTTGACTCCAAACTAGTTGAACAAAAACTGAGAAAAATGAATCCACGCATTGCCCTCTTGGTCAAAAAAGAGCTTCAACGACTCCTTTCTGTTTCCTTCATCTTACCTATTGACTATCCTCAATGGATTTCTAACATCGTACCTGTTACTAAAGTAACGGGGGGACTTCAGATATGTATGGATTTTCGGGACCTTAACCTCGCTTGCGCAAAGGATGACTTCCCCCTAGCAAGTATTGATCAACTTATTGATCTCACTGCGGGCCATGAGATGCTTTCTCTCATGGATGGCTTCTCGGGATATAATCAAATTTTGGTAGCCCCAGCTGATCAACATAAAACCACCTTCATAACTCCTTGGGGAACCTTCTACTATCGTGTCATGCCGTTTGGCCTTAAGAATGTTGGTGCGACCTATCAGCGGGCTATGAATTACATTTTTCATGACATTATGCAAACTATCCTTGAGGATTATGTGGATGATCTTCTTGGCAAATCTAAACATCACAGTGAACATCTCGATGTTTTAACCATTATTTTCGATCACCTGTTACAATACTGTGTTCGTCTTCAACCAAATAAATGTGTCTTTGGTGTCCTTTCAGGAAAAATCCTTGGTTTTATTATCTCTTTTCATGGCATCGAGGTCGATCCAGCTAAAGTCAAAGCTATCCTAGAAATACCCCCAACCACTAACCTCAAACAATTACGTAGTTTGCAGGGAAAACTCCAATCTATCCGGCATTTCATCTCACAACTCTCGGATTGATGTCAAACTTTCCATCAACTCCTTAAAAAGGACATTGTCTTTCAATGGAGTGAAGAGTGCCACCAAGCCTTTGAGGCTCTTAAAGCCTATCTCTTACAACCACCCGTGCTTATCCCACCTCAGGACGATTGCCCTTTCTACCTTTACCTTTCCACCACCAACCATGCTGTAGGAGCCATGCTTGCACATCGTGACTCCGGGCATCGAGAACAAGCCGTTTATTACATAAGTTGTACTCTTGTGGATTACGAGACTAGGTATACACATGAAGAAAAGTTGTGCCTAGCTCTATCATTTGTGGCCACCAAACTCTGACACTACCTCCTGAATCACAAAACTTTTGTCATCACCAATGCATGGACCCCATCCATTATATGTACACCAAACCTCATCTAAACCAATGCATCACCCGATGGCTTATGCTCCTCGCCGACCTCGACCTTGAATTTGTACACCAGAAATCAGTCAAAGGACAAACTATCACAGACCAACTCGCGGAAGCCCCTTTACCTGGGGAACAATTTACCAATTTTACTTTCCCTGACGAACTCATCGAACTCTTTCACTCAGTGAGGAGTTGTATCCAATGACCCTCTTCTTCGATGGATCCAAATCCAGCGGGCAGAGGGGGTCGTATTGTTCTCATTCCTCTTGATGAACCTATGCCTCTTTCATTCCGGCTGGCACTAATAATACAGCGGAATACAAGGCCCTTGTTTTGGGTCTCCAGGTTAGTTACACTTAGGTGTAAAGTCTATTAAAATTTTTGGAGGGTAGTCAATCAAGTTATGGGCATCTACCAATGTAAAAATGAGGAACTTCAAAAGTACAAACATTACCTCTCACTTTTGACCTTATTTACTCATTATTCTATCCAAACCATTCCCCCGCTCAACTAACAAATTTGCGGATACTATGGCTTGCTTGGCCTCACAAATTACTGCCTCACCAACTGCCTCATATTTTTCTTGTTCCAACAACTTCAGTCATTCACCAATTTCATGACTGGCTCGATTTCCCTTTTAGTGGCCTTGCCATGGCCAAATGGATCCTTCGCCTACGCTATTATTGGCCTAACTCTTAATAACGACTACTACGAATATGTTAAGCGTTGTATTATATGTCAACAACATGCCAACCTTCAACATACTCCTAGCCATCTGCTACAGGTCGTACGAGATACAATGGGGTTTAGACCTTATTGGTGAATCTTCATAGCACACAACTGAATATTACACTAAATGGGTGGAGGCCATTCCACTCATTTCAACCAAAAAAAGAAAAAATCGTAGAATTCATTAACCATCACATTATATGTCGTTTTGGTGTTCCTCATCGCCTGATAATAGATAATGGAAAATATTTCAAAAATAAGTTGTTACAAGACCTTTGTGACAACTTTGGTATCAAACTTAGTTTCTCATCACCTTACTATCCACAAGCAAATGGTCAAGCTGAATCTTCTAACAAAACCCTAACCAAAATTCTCATGAAAGTCGTTAACGATTCTGGAAGCAATTGGCCTAATCACATCCCCTTTGCCCTTTGAGCTTATTGTACCAACATCCATACCTCCACTAATGCCACACCATTTTCTTTGGTATATGGTACCGAGACTGTCTTGCCTCTCAAAATACAAATACCCTCCCTAAGAATATCTCTCCAGGATATTCTCACCAATGATGATTTCCACCAAGAGTGATTAGCCCAATTGGAGCTTCTTGATGAGCGTCATCTTACAGCTCTTGACCACCTTCAAATCTATCAAAAGTGCATCAAGCGTGCTTATGATAAGCGACTTCATGAGCGTACCTTTAAGGTTGGTGATCTTGTCCTCAAAGAGAATCAACATGTAACCAAACTAGAAAAGAGAAAACGTGGAAAATTTGCTCCAAATTGGATTGGGCCTTACATTATCACTCACACTTACGGATCAGGCACTTATCATTTAGCTTCGCTCAATGGTAAGCCTGAGCCTAAACCCCTTAATGCCTTGCATCTTCTAACCATTCTACTGTTGAATTTAGTGTTATATCACTTTTTATCTACCTTGCACTCATCCCTTGAGCTCATTTACCACCTCATACACCTTGTTTCATGCATCTCAAAATAGAATCATGCTCACGTGGTTTGGTCATCATCTCCTCTTAAAGATGCCTTCCCCTTTTTAGTCTGGTCCATGACTTAAAAGTATCAAAATAACACGTTCTCAATTATACAATTATGGGATATTCTTGAGTCAAACTTCCTACAAAACTAGATGCTTCATGCCAAACGGACATCTAGACCTCAAAGTTATACATAGACTGCTCCCTCGAAGGACAGCTATGTGCAAAGCCACATCTGCTATTATAAATAGACTGCTCCCTTGAAGGACAGCTATACACAAAATCCGCATCTACTACTATAAATAGACTGCTCCCTTGAAGGACAGCTATACAAAGTGCAGCCTTTATCAGAAGCTTCCGGCATTGATTAGCTTCGTGAAGAGCTCAAGAACAACAAAATGCATATCCCATATGGACTTCCCGCATCGATCAATCTATATCCAGAAAAATAAAAGCAGTATTCAAAAGTTACTTTTGAGTCATGGACTTGTCTATTCAGGTTTGGTTCTCTTTCATCAGCATACTCACCTTATAACAAGTTCTCTGCACCCCAGCTATACCATCCACCTCATCTCACCATTCTTCAAAACCACAAAACTCAAGGGACGTGACGTATATCCGATATATTGTGATTATACAACTCTTTTCACCTATCGACTTCTCGCCTATGCAAGGTACCTAGGGATTCAAGTTCATCCTCTGATAATACGTGGTTTGTTTAGCTCTTTCCAACTATGGGACACTTTTCCCTCTTTTACCCGAATCTAGGATTATGTGTTGACCTTAATCAGGACACGGTTCCCTAATACTTGGGTAAGCTAACCTTTGCTTCACCTATACCTACACTAATACCGCCAATACCTTACCAACACCAACAACATTACCCTACCAATATCAATATTTTTACCAACCAACAAATTGCCTAACCATAACCAAATTTCCTGAATTCACCTCTCCCTGGTCCTAAGGGAGAACTACATCGGTCTGAGGCCCCTCCTTGCTTTGTGCAATGGGCTATGTAGGCAGCACTTAGGAGACATGGGGTCTCCCAAGGTTAGCTCGACCATCCCCTACCATAACCTATCATGTGTTGTAAATATAAATATTTTTGTGTATTTCTATTTGATAACATTCATCTTTATCCTTTTTTCAAAACAAACATTCAAAACACAACCATTCTTATTATTATCATAACTCAAATCAACATACATATTCAGTTTTATTTAGATGTTAAACAAATACATCTTCTCTATCATCAACGCGCAGGTCGGCATCCTTATTTATTCTTCTACCCCTATGAAATTCACTTAGACCCTTGTGCCTCATCCCGAACTAGGTGATGATCATGATCATCGACGCCGCTCACCTGGCCTCTCCATCCTCAAAGGTGCCACTGCTATTGGTTCCTCCCACTGATCTGCCAATCTCTCCTATAACATATGAATACGCCCTCTCGCGTGGAGGAATCTCACCTCTAGTCTCTCCACTCGTGACTCCGCAACCACTAACAATCTCGTTGTCTCATTCACCCGCGTTTGAAGCTGGTGAACTAAACCCTACAGGTGATCTCTCTCCGCTGTAATCACAGCTATGTCAGGATGATCAGCCCTCTCACGTGAACCTCGCAGCTCTGCTACCCACCATAATCTATAAGCCTTTGTCACTCCTACATCCATTACCCTGCGATCAGCTGCTATCTCTTCTGGTCCTTCTGGAGGTGTCGGCCGGGGAGGCGAGAATGATGCCTCAGCGTCAATCCTCATGTATGGTCTATAAGCCATGGGTATATCCTGAACAAATCCAAATTGTCGCCACACGTGATCTAGAGGAATCCTCTCGTACTCACCTGGCCTGTGCCCCGCGATCCACCTTAATTGCTCTACACCCCTCAAATCCTCAGCTATGTTCTCTGTCACCATATAGTTCCTGTAAGGCCTCCAACAGATATCCGCAATCGTCACCATCTCCCACACCTACCTATAATACTCGACGTCATCTGTCACGGCCTGGGATCTCACCTCTTGCTCTGTCTGGACCCATCGCCTGAATCCCAACCTCTGCACTCCTGTCTCTCCTGACCTGGATGGTCGGCCTATTGGTCACACACAAAAAATGTGCTCATAGGCCCAACAATGTAATAAGTATGCACAATCCAGTGTAGTCTTATGATTTCACCTGCAGGCCCATAAACCCCTGTATAGCTCCGCCAGATATGCGGGTGCCCATGCGAAAGTCACGCTCCTTTCTATCATTTCCCAAATAATACACATCAATGCTTTTGGAAATCTTCCCCCATCCACCCTCGGTAATGCATAATACCCCACCGCTATCATTAATACCACTGCCAACCTTGTTGCCTCAGGGTGTGCTGCAAACATTATACCATAAGTGAATGTCAAACCTCGCTGTGTCAAATCTCGTGCAGCTGGACCAAATACTAATGTTATCACTCCCCATGCCGCGCTAGGCCCTGCCTGATACACTGGTCTTCCTGTAATTGGGAGCCTCAAAATTTGAAACACATCTTCCAACGTCACTGTCATCTCCCCTGTTGGCAGATAGAAGGTATTCTTTTCTGGATTCCATCTCTCAATCAACACCTGCAACATAGCATGATTGTGTGCGATTCCTGAATAATAGCGGATTCCACTTAACCCCACATGAGTTTATCAATGCCCACTCAGCTGGTGTTACATCCACTCGGACTCGTGATAACAAAGCTGGCACCCTATCATTCATCCTCAACCCTGCCTCTGCCTGCATACATCAAATCAACAAACAACCATTCAATAAATCAAATCCCCAAGTGTTTTTTCTCACATTCTGGAATTTTATACAGTAACCGATATCAGTTATAGATAACCGATACCAGTTACCTAACCGATACCGGTTATCTCTAAACGATATCGGTCACTGTCAATTCTATACAACCTTCTTAAAAACACCACCTACGATAATTATTTGCTCGTTTACCCCTCTCTGTACCTACAAACATACTCGAAACCCCTGCTTACCTACCCCATAACACTCATCCCACCCCAAACTCTTGCCTATCACCTTTTCTTTTTCATCTCTACCCACTTACCTTCTCTCATCCTATTTTTAAAGCATGCAAGAATCTGAATTCTAACCAAAAACAAATTATACCTCTTGGGATCCAGCAGCTTGAGGTGGAACCTGTCTTCCCTCTCCTCTCTGCCCGCTGGATGCTTCTCTTTGTTCAGCCATGTTCACCACCCTCTTCAATATAACTTGCCTTTCTTCCTTCTTAATCTCAGCCCACAATCACTTTACCTGTCTCTTTCCTCCTTATCACTCAATTCTACCATGCAATTACCTGTATAAGTCGTCAACAACATCGCATTCTCGTATTTAACTTGTTGCATGACTCTAAAAATAAGAACTTAAGTTGCCTCCCAAGCTTTTCTATTTTTAGAAAAACTCATTTTGGCATAACCGATATCGGTTACCTAACCGGTATCGGTCATATAGCTACCGACATCGGTTAGCTAACCGATATCAGTCACATGTCTCCTTTTGCTTAAACCTAGGCCTTTTCTTCATTTTTTACAAATTTTTGGTGGCGCCCACCTCTTTTCCCTGCATAACGACATCGTTATCAATATTTATCATCAGAATACCATCAACACATATACATATCATCAAAATTTCATCAAACATCATCTATATACATTAAATTTCAATACCATCGACAAAACACATAAGACATTCTAATATATGCATCAAATCAAACATTTTTTTACACACCATGTGGATCAATCTCATCTATATATATCATCATCAACTCAATGTCAAAATATACAAACTACCCTGCATGGGGCCTCTATGATCTAAAAATACAAAGCCGGCACGCAGGCCGTTGTCTCTGTCAAAATCTCGACTCGGCTCGCAGGCCGGTCTCTCATATCAAAAATATACTCAGCTCGCAGGCCGGTATCAACTATACAAAATGTACTCGGCTCGCAGGCTGGTATATACAACAAAAATGAATAAATAAATCCTATGTGGGCATGCAGGCCTCTATATACATACTCGGTTCGCAGACCGGTGTCTATATCCAATAAACAAAAACCCATATCCACTCCCAGGATGTCTCAGCTCTCTCCACCACCCTCGGCCCATCCCCCTGCTGGTCTCTGTGCTGGCTCTTTCCTCCTCCCTATAACCGACCCACCGGCTGTGGCTGCGGCCCCCTGTGATCTCTGACTTCGGGATGTCTCGGCTCTGTGCGCTGCATATGGCTGATAGTCGGCCCCAGTACCATCTAGCATGTCCTGATAATACCAGGCCTCCGCTCTCGCCTCCATATAGCGGGCCCGTGCCACCATGGCTAGTGGGGCTGGTCCCCCGACTCCTAATAGAAGTGGCCCCTACCCTGCCGGTACACCCTGTGCCTGTGGCAGTGCCTGTACCTGCGCCTGCCTGTGCCTGTGCCTAGTGCCGGTGCCTGCGGCTGTGCCTGAGCCTGTACCTGTGCCTGGGCTAACTGCCCCTGTAGCACCCCAATCTGTGCCTATGCAGCAGCAAGCTGCCCCTGTAATAGCTACACCTGGCCCAAGAGATGGTCCCTCTCAGCTATAACAGCCGCCAAATCTGGCTGTGCGGGCTGTGCTCTCCTGGCTGCTCTCTGCCCTACCCACCAAACCAAAAATGCACCTGTCACTCTGGCATCATCCACTGTATCATCCGCCAGTCTCTCTACGACCCAGACTGGGTCCAATGGCTGCGGAGCAGGTAGTGGTGCCTCTACATCCTCCCTCCGGTACTATGGGAAGGGAGGTGGCTCATCCTGTCGTAAGCCCAACTGACATCGTACCCTCTCTAGGGGTATCTACTCATACTCCCCGGGCCTCCGTCTAGCTATCCAGAAGCTATACTGGATCCAGTGTAGCTGTGCTCGGGCTCCTCCTCGGGGCTGATGGCCTCTGTAGGGCCTCCAAATAATATTGAGTGTGGTTCAAGCCCTCTAACATATGACGATAGTATGCCACATCTCGTCCTGCAATCACTGCTCGTGGCTGGCCCATGACCCCCAACCACCTCTGAAATCCATATCTGTACACTATCTGTGGCCCTGGCTGCTGGGGCAACCCTACTGGTCGTATACAGATGATATGCTCGTAAGCCCAGCAGTGTAACAAAAATGTCGAATATATACCAAATCACCTCATACGGCGATAACCCCAGAGCTCTCTGTATAGCTGCACCAGATATACTGGTGCCCAGGCATAGCAGGTATGCTCCTCCACCATCTCATGCAAAACTCCCATCAAAGCCCATGGGAAGCGCCTCCCTCTAAGTCCGGGAGGGTGAAGCAGGTGATACCAATCATCATCAACACGGCAAGTCATGTCTCCTATCGGTGTGCGTAATACATATCGCCGTAGGCAATGCTCGCGCTGTGATATGTAATCAATGGGGCTGCATCCCCGAATACCTGCAGGATGTTGTCCATCGCTATCTCTGCATCCACCTGGAACACTGCCTCACCTATGATCGGTAGTCTTAGGATGCGATACACATCCTCTAATGTAATAGTCATCTCTCCAGTAGGGAGATGGAAGACATTGGTTGCCGGATCCCATCTCTCGATGAGGGAAACCATCAGGCTGTGGTCCCTATCCACAGCCCTATACCTCTGGACTCCACCGAGTCCAACCTCTCGCATGACGGCCCACTGCGCTGCAGTCACATGTGGCTGCATCTGCCCCAATAGAGGTGGCATCCGATCCCGCATCGTCAGCTGCTGGCGTGCCTGCAAACACAACCCACTCCATCAGGCCTACCTTTTACAGAAACAACTACCTTAACCCTCTATACCCACTTACCCACCCAACCACAACCCGACTCTATAACACACATCTACACCCACCTATCTTACCCTATACATCTACGATATCCCCTTTACTTATCTCACACCCTACCAACCACCCCGATCTACTCTAGCCATCTAACTATACCCCCGCCAATTTAACACCTCCTACTTCATACACAACACATAATCTATCCTACCCGAACCATCCCGAACCAGCCCCCAACAACCCCATTCCCCCCCACCCCCATCACCTTTCCTATCAACTCTACCTCCTCCCCCTTCACCCCAAAAAATAAAAACAATAAAACTCTAACAACAAACAAAAACCACAAATTTCACAAACCTAACTCCTACCCATGATGACCGGTACCGGTCACCCTCGACCGCCATCGGTCCCCCAAGCACATTGTATGTACCGACGTCAATCGACATATGACCGACGTCGGTCTATAAACAAAGCAATTTATACAAACTATTCTGTGACCGATGTCGGTCGCCTAGTGACCGACATCGGTCACTGTCCAATTTCGGGGCCGAACCCAAAACGGCCCGCAAAACCTCTTTTTACCTATTTCTACCCATTTACCCACAAGAAAGACCTAAAAACTTACCCACCCTGCCATTTTGGCCTAACTAACATACCTACCCACTCCATTTTACAAATTACTTTCATTTATTCATTATTTTATTAAATTTTGGATTCCTACCCCAAAACCCACATCTAAGTTAAATTGATTAACTTCACATAAGTAGGGGTTCAGAGCCTACCGGTACGACTACACATCATCGTGGTGGGATAGGTGGCGGTGGTCCAACTCCTCCAGCACCTCCTGCTCCTCCGGGCTGTGCCATGGCTCCAAATCTCCTCAGCAGGGTCCTCAACCAATCAAACTCTGCCTCCTGATCGCTGGGGTCTACCAATCACTCACTCCTCCACTCAACTAATGCCAACTCAGCCCACAAACTCAACAAAATCAATTCAAAACTCAGACAAGCCGTATTGGTACTCAAATTGACAATGTGAAAATGACACGCCGTATTTTTCTTTTTATAGGTTTTGACCTATAACCGATATCGGTTATAGCGTGCCCTAAAACACCGATATCGGTCATCTAACCGATACCGGTCATAACTAACCGATATCGGTTGCATGCCTACTTTACCAAAATTTCTACCCTTATCCACCAATCTCCCTTTCTCACCACATCGCCTACCCCCACCTTTGCTAAATAGCCTTATTTTGACTTCATTGGCCCAACTCACGGCCGCAACCAACCAATTGGCCCGACCCAAGGCCGCAACCAACCAATTGGCCCGACCCAAGGCCGCACCCAACCAATTGGGCTGACCCAAGGCCGCAACCAACTAGTTAGGCCCGACCCAATGCTGTAACCAACCATTTGGCCTGACCCAAGGCCGCAACCAACCAATCAGGCCCGACCCAATGCTGCAACCAACCATTTGGCCCGACCCAAGGTCGCAACCTACCAATCAGGCCCGACCCAAGGCCCTCACTAATCAATCGGCCTGACCCAAGGCCGCACCAATTAAGTACCTCGACCAAGACCCACAAATTATGATTTTATCCACCCATCATGTAGATTTTTGTTCAATCGAGCTCACCTGTTCATGTTCTAGCATGATTAGGATACTTGAATTGATCAGCCGACCAACTTTTCCTAGACCGAGACCGTGACGTTTATCTCAACCAAACCAACCATTTGGTACTGCCGAACATGCCTAAACGTTCCTGTACCTTACCCGTTATATCCCCTGGAGCTACTTCCTATGCCTTGGATACCAGGATTATATCACCCTTGTTTGGATAAACTATCGACCTTTGCCTATGAATTGCTTGTTTTCTCTTCAAATCATGTACCCTGGTCACACTACTGCATTTCAACGTGCATCTGCTTCCTTGAACTTACCCCACCATCTTACCATCATCTCAACACCATTCACCCTTTATCAACCCTATCCCTGATTTCACGTCGCCTCAATCTGTGATAGATTTGAGGGGGATTACCTATACCCTTAACTGGGGCAATCACTTCTTATTAATTGTCAGTGCAGCTTTACAAGACAAGCTACACGACAACAAGGGGCTAATGTAGACACCAAATTTGTGTCTTACGACACCCTGTGCCCCGCATCTCATTTCGCAACCTAACCTCACCACCTAAACCTTACACAATTATCTATTAATTACCTTATAATTAATAAATCCACATCTCCAAACCTGCCACCTCATTTTGCCACCTCATCATGACCTAGCCCTAACCCTAAACTAACCTAATTAAGACCTATAACTTGGTCTACATCCACACCCATGACTAATTACTCCTCACCCGCACCAAAACCAACCTAATAATGACTTGACCAAGCCCACAACTAATCCCTCAGAGAAAAGGAGGGAAAGTTGGCTATTTTACTAAAAATAGCCCACTTTGACTTAACCGACATCAGTTCCTACTCGACCACCGTCGGTTACGTAACTACCATCGGTTCCCTGTAAATGACCTCCCCCAACCAAAAACAAAGGATCTGAATTCATTTGAAAGATCTGGAATTCACTTGGCAGAGTAGAGACAAGTGAAGAAAAGAGAAGAGTTTGCAGAGAAGGACATCGAGCCCAAGACTACAACTGAGTAACTAGAGCACAGTGACACTCGTCCAAGCATTAGGAGAGAAGATAGCTCACTTTTGATTATCAGATCATCCCACCTGAGCCTTGCCTTCATCATCACAGTCCTTGAACCTGTATCTTCATCAGGAACTAGTAAGTAGTGTCTTGTACATTTTTAAATACCATTTCTTGAACTTCTGATTCATAGTAATTATAAGCTCACTCCTAGATCTACTACCCGATAGCACCCTACATCTAACTTTCATTCCTCTACCCTTACATTGCCCCAAGAACAGCTCCCACACTCTCTGAGTCTTCTCCATCACCCTATTGCCTACCCCTAATCATTTACCAACCTTATAAACACCATAACCGCCTTACAGCCAACCTTCATTGAAAGCCCCTAAATCACTGCCCCTACCGATATCGGTTATCAGCAACTGGTACCAGTTATACATTGACCGACATCGGTCACTGTGACTCAAACCAAAACCAGCCTTTCCTCAATTACTTTTTAACGAGGTAACTAAATCGTAATTTCGCAATAACTTCTTTGTTATCATTTGTGTTAATTCGTATTAAAAGGGGAACTGACCACCTTCGAAAGGAAGTCTAATATTTCCTGGGCCCAAGGCAGTTCCCTCATTTATTGTCTAACTATAATCTGGTGGTCTTGCATTCTTATTCACAGGTAGTCCTTCCTAGACAAAAAAGGAGTTCTTCGCAATCGATCTGATCTCTCTCTATGGTATTGCGCACACCCTCCCAACACCCAACAGGTATTCCTCCTAGCCCTAACCTTTATCTGTTTCTCAAGAGAATGAAAGGATAGAAGCAACTCTATTCTAAGAACGGAAACATTCTGTGTGAAACAATCTCCCGAAGAGGAGATTATTCCTCTCTCTTTCAAGTTGTAATTTTTCAACACAAATAATACTGCTGAGTATGAATCTTTTCTACTTAGCATGTAAGCCGTAAAGGAAAGAGGAATCAAGAATATGAAAGTACAGGGTGATGCAGAGCTGGTCATAAATCAAGTTAAAAGGATATACCAAGTGAAGAATGAAAGGCTCAGACATTACCGCAACGCAGTATGGGACAACATCGAAGAGTTTTACACTTTTTCAATAAAATCCATCCCGAGAGATCAGAATGACATGGCCGATTCATTGGCCGTTTCAGCGTCCCTGATGCTCCCTCACCTAGGTTTGAAAATAGTCAAATATACCATTGAGGTGGTTTTTCACCCAAGCATGCCAGACAATTCTCAGCACTGGCAAGTATTCAACGATGACAATCAACTCATTTCCTTTCTCGAAAAAGTGGAAAATTTTAATGAGCTTCATTTTGAAGGATCTACTTCCACGTGCTGGGAGTCTGTTACTGATCAGAGCGCAACCAAAAGAAACGACGACATATGTCAGCTCAAAGGAAATAAAATCCTGAAAGGTTTGGATTCTATGGAACATTTGTTCGACAGGCATGATCATTTTGTAAAGAGGAAAAGGTGAGATGATCCTAACTCCTCCCCAGAAACCGAACCAGTCAATTTAGGTTTGGTAGAACATCCACAGTTTGTGAACATTAGAAAATGTTGCACACCTGAAGAGAAGCGGAAATTTGTCAAGTTGTTGAAGAAATACATGGATGTATTGGCATGGTCCTATGCCGATCTAAAGTCTTTCAAGCCAAAGGACGTCCAGCATGACATCCCGTTGAAAGGGGATGTCAAACCCTTTCGCCAGAAGCAGAGACACTACAATCCTAAGATCTCAGGTACTATCCAGGCTGAAATTCAGAAAATGCTGGACACACAGATCATTTTTCCTATCCATCACAGTACTTGGGTGGAAAACATTGTGCTAGTACGTAAGAAGAATGGTGAGATACGCATCTGCGTAGATTTTCGCAACCTGAATCAAGCGTCCCTGAAGGACAACTACCCACTTCCCATAATGGATCAAGTTCTGTAAGCAGTGACTGGATCATAAATGCTATCCATGCTTGATGGTTTTTCTGGCTACAATCAGATTGAAGTCTCACCTGAAGACCAATTTAAAACAACATTCACTACCCCTTGGGGTACATTCACCTATAGCAGGATGCCTTTCGGCTTAACCAACGCTGGTGCTACTTTCCAGAGGGCAATGGACTTCACATTCAAAGGCATGATGGGGAAGGTCATCATGGTTTATTTGGATGACTTAACTGTGTTCTCTAAGTAGAGAAATGATAATTGTGATCATTTGGAGCAAGTATTGATTAGATTCCGAGAGCATGGGATTTCCCTTAATCTGAAAAAGTATGTTTTTAGAGTCACAGAAGGAAAGTTACTGGGACACATTGTAAGCAAGGAAGGGATGAAGATAGGTGCCAAAAGGGTTAAGGCTATTCAGAGCCTTACTTTACCTACAAGCAAGGTTGGCGTTCACTCTTTCTTTGGGAAGGTGAACTTTCTCAGGCACTTTGTTCCTGACTTTGTTGAAAAGACTCACCACACATCAAACATGATGAAAGGATCACAAACTTTCTGGTGGAGTGAAGAAGGAAAGAAGTTGTTTGAGGATATAAAATCCTCCGTCGCTCACATGCCATTCCTGGTATGTCCTGATTTCTCCAAAGATTTTATCATGTATAACTATGCATCTGAGCATACCGTATCGGCTATCTTGATGCAAAAGAATTCTGAGGATGTTAAATCCCTGATTACGTTTATGAGCTCTCCTCTCAAGCCTCATGAATTAAAGATGTCCCAGTTGGAAAAGAATGCCTTCTCCATGGTCAAAGCAGTCAAGAACTTCAGGTATTACATTCTAAATTCTCATACAACGGTATTTGTTCCTGACACGGAAGTCAAGTCCATCCTAGCTCAACAGGAGTTACGGAGTTTGCGAGGAAATTGGATTGCAAAAGTATAGGAGTATGATCTAGATATAAATCCAACCAAGCTAGTAAGAGGCAAGGGCCTATGCCAGCTTATGGCTGAAAACCAAGGTTCAGAAGACCCTGACAGAAAAGGTGATTACGCTAATGGAGCAAAAATTCAGCTGGAGAAAGCCAATTCACTACCTATGGTTCTATTTTTAGCGACCAGTGACGAGTGGTATTCCGATATTACTTTCTTTCTCACCTATGGTGAATGCCCACCTCATCTAACTACAAAGGATAAGTGCGCTATAAAGCTCAGAGAAGCCAGATATGTCATCTAGGATGATGGTTTATACAAACATGGAATAGATGGCATCTTCTTGCGATGTGTTGACAAGCCACAGTAGGTAAAGATATTTGAGAGTTTTCATGATTCAGCCTGTGGTGGCCATTTATCCTCTTTTGTGACGGCACACAAGATCATCTGGGCCAGGTACTATTGGCCAACACTTTTCCAAGACACGACCACCTGGGTAGCAAAGTGTGAGCCTTGCCAGCAATTTGTTGGTAAGCCAAAATTGGCTTATTTTCCCCTCAGGCCGATCATCATTGATGAACTATTCAAGTAGTAGGGAATCGATTTTATCGGTGCACTCAATCCCCAATTGAGTGCCGGACATAGTCATTTCCTGACAGCAATAGATTACTTCACCAAATGGGTTGAGGCCATACCTGTCAAGCATGCCACTTCCGAGGTTGTTTGTAGTTTCATCAAGGAAAATATCATTGTCAGGTTTGGCGTTCTAAACAAGATTGTTGCTGATAACGCTTCCAACTTCTCCTCATGAGAAGTTTTTGGTTTTTACTATGAATACGGGATAACCTTGGCTCACGCCTCGGATTATTATCCCCACGGAAATGGTCGGACAGAATCTAGTAATAAAAACTTAGTGACCATCATACAGAAGCTAGTTGACGAGATTCAGCAGACGTGGCATAAGTCGTTGTATGATGCTTTGTGGGCGGACCGCATTACTCCCAAGAGGTCTCTCGGTATGTCACCTTTTCAAGTGTTATATGGAACCGACACTGAGCTTCCCATTTCTGCGGAACTCCCTGCTCTGCACTTGGCACGAGCAATCGAAGATGAGACTTTCCAAAATTCTCTTAAAAAGAGGATCATGTATCTAGCAGAGCTCGAAGAAAAGAGAGTAAGAGTGGTCGACAGGATCACCAAACATCAGGATCAGGTCAAGAGACTATTCGATAAAAAAATCTAAGCAAAGAGAGTTCCAGGTGGGAGACCTCATCCTTTTTTGGGACAAACGGAGGGAACCGAAGGGCATGCACGGGAAATTTGATTCTCTATGGAGAGGGTCTTTCAAGATCAAATAGCCCAATGGAGAAAATAGCTTCTATCTCTCTTATTTGGATGGAAATGAGCTCCTGCTTCCCTATAGCGGGCAGCACCTCAAAATATTTAGGAAGTAGAGCTTTCTCTCTTCTTTGTACAGTTAGCTTTTGTCGTGTGTTTGCTTTTGTCGTCGCCCTTGTTTTTGACTCTCTGTAACCCAATGGATAAGCACATGTAAATATGGGATTCTCTACCCTTGAGTCTCGCTTAAAGATAGTCCCTAGAAAGAGCCAGTTGTTATCCTGTAAAATTGACGGGGGCAATTTTATAGGTAACCATACCAAATTTTGTCCCAGTCCCTCGTCGTGGACCCCTCTGTGTTCGAAACGTCACAAAATCCCTTTCTGGGAAATCTAGTTTTCCAAACTTATCCATTTTGGTCCCTTTTTGGTTGGGCGCACCTTTTATCTATGTTACACAGAGTAAATCTACACCCCTTTCATTTCCTTTGGTGCACCATTTTAGGTGTCAACACATGTTTTGGTGCGCCTTCCCATGATGCGCCATTCTTGAGTGTGCCAAGGTGCATGTGCCTTCGTGTTGACACATCAATTGTTATGCCATATTTTGGTGTGCCAAAGGGCGCATGAAATGGGATGTTGACAGTCGTAAACTTGCGCCAAAGGCGCAAGTATCCCTGTGTTGACACGCATTTATCTACGCCAAAGGGCACACCATTTTACGTGTCGACACGAGTTTTGATGCACCCCTTAAAAAAGTGGTTGGTGCATTTATTACACTTTTACCTATATATAGGTGCATCCGCCCTGTCACTTTCACCAGTCAGAAAAACACGTGATTAACTTTTATTCCGCTGTACCTATCAGCACGCCTGTCATCCTCGTGTCACGTTCGTGGACCCGGTTTTGCCTCTCACATTCTATATATTCCAGGTAAGTGGTCCTTGTTACTCTCATGTTTTAGTTTTGTTGTTGGTTGTCTGTTTGTGTGGTAGGGTAGATGGATTTGTAAAACCCCCCTTCACCATCCAAAAAACCCTGTAAAAGACGCTTGAAAGATCGCAAGATTGTCAGGACAGAGAAAACCTGAAAAGCTAAGTTTGAAACGTTGTTTTCCTCTTGGCACATTTGCCTTTCCTGTTGCATAAAATACAGTCACGCCCAGAAGGCATGTTTTTCTTGCTTGCAACACCCAATAACCTGGCGCCTTTGGTGCATCGAGCTCCTGTGTTACATTGCAAATATTTGTGCCATTGGCGCACCCTGCCCCCATGCGACACCAGCATTACTTGCGCCAAGTATAAAACTACGTAAACGACGCAGATGCATCCCCTCTTACAGCAACACAATGTCATGCAAACCTTCCCTGTGCTGCGCCAAGTTCCCCTTTTGTCCACATAAAGCCTATGTTACATGCATCAACCATGCGCCCTTCGGCACACCAAAGTTCCATGTAACATGAAAAATATATGCGCCATTGGCGCATCCTATCCCCATGCAACATGAAAATTATCTACGCCTAGCACAAAACACACGTGAATGGTGCAGGCGCACTTCTGCTTACAATAACAAAATGTCATGTGCAGTGTTCATGCTCCCTGCACCCTTTGGCACTAATTTGTTCTGTGTAACACCCTTCTTCCGTACGCCATACTATTAACCCTGTAACCTATAGTTTTCATGCGCCTTACACCCTGAGACCTTAAAATTGCTAACTCCTCACTCTTCCTTCTGTCAATGCTTTCATGGGAGATCTAACAGCTGACATGGCTTTTCTACATTGGGTTTCGCTTCTTCTTCTTGCAGATCAGCAATTGAGTTCAAATCCACATATGTCTACATCAAGCAAGAGACCAACCAAGTCTAAGGGTAAAGCCAAGCTTATAGAGGAAGAGATGAAGTACAAGTACCAAAGGGTCAGATGCCTGAGTCTCAGGCAGAATGTGACCTGGATATAAGAGACTCAGAGCTCAGTCACATCGATATGGAAGATTTCTGGGCCAGAACCAAGAGGGTCACAGGGAGTCCCTGGATGGACAAACTAGTGGGCAGTGGCTTGCATTTTGCTGGGGGGATCCTCGTCAGTGCAGTGAACAATGAAATCATGATGGTAGTGGCCCACTGCTACAACAAAGACACTAGGCATGTCCAAAATGAAAAGGCCGAAGTCATGATCAATATTACCGTCCGGCACTTCAAAATCATGCTTGGCATCCCTCATCACCAGCACTTTATGGCCGTAAGCCAAGAAGACTACACCAAGGCTTGGGAGGAAAATGAAGACTAGTGCATGCAACTGATGAATGAGGTGTACCTAAAGAAAAAAAAGGTGGTAATCAGATGGCCACAGGTTATTCACCGTAGTGACTTCTCTGAGGAACTAAGTGATACCATCATGTTCCCAAGTAGAGTATTTGGGCTTTCTGATGCCCATTACTTTCATAAGTGGATGCTCAAGTACCTAGATACCATGATCAAGAACATACCTGATCAACGCTTCGAGTGGGCAGAGATAATAAGCAATACCATATCCAAGCAGCTCCAACAACTCACCATAATGAGGAGGTTCTACATGAAATTCTACGTAGTTTATGCTACAGCCTCGGAGAGAGATTATCCAGCATTGAGCGGATGCGCAGTTTGGCCCCAGGTGAGAATATATGAGTACTACCTAGATCTGAAGCTGGAGAACAACATCTCACAGTTCACCAAAATCAACGATGCCTTTTTCTACGGCATCGTCTCCCTATTGAGGCCCAACATGACCCACAGTTAGATGACCAAGAGCATCGTCACAGTAACAAAAAATTGGGGGGCCTTATTCACACAATTTTCCACCTTCACCTATCTCAGGGAAACTAACTTCCTAGGTGAGCCCACCAAATTATTGAGATATGTCGGCCCCAAACCGATCCTGTTGGAGTTATCTAGACAGCTCGTAACATTCCATGAGAATCACTTGAAGAGGAAGAAGGGTGGAACTCCTTTCCCCCTCACAGTGGGTAGATACACCTGCGTTTCTCATCACAAAGCCCAGGAGATGGTTTCCGAGCTAGAACTGCTCAATTTGAAGCATAACTCGATCCTATCCACCTTCCACAGATTGAGGACATTTATATCGACCTGTACCATGAGGTCGAGCTCAGAAGAAAGGATCATTCTCACCTGGCCCTAGCAGAGATCATTCAGTATGACATGTCCATTTTCGTGAAAGGTTATCAAACTACCTATCAAGAAGTTGATCAGGTATATCTTGACACAGATGGGGACAACTAGTCGTTTACTGCAATTGACAGAACAAGAGCGCCCCAGACCAGTGAAGAAAGGGTCAAAGAAACTCTGCGGCAGACAGAACACTGGTGCAGGATGAATGGCCTCATATACCTCGGGGTAGATTTCACTACGTCCCCATTAGGCAATGCACCATCTAGGAAAAAACATCTGCCGAAAGAAAAAGGAAAGGATAAGGAGGGCAAGTCAAGCTCCACTTGGGAAGAGGCTCCCGGGAGTTCCCCTTCTGCTGCAAAAGAACAGGTGAGCCTGTTATCTCCAGAGAAAGAAGCAGCTGAAGATGTTATGATGGGCACGTCCACTCAGGATGTTGCCACTGCTACAACTACTGAGGCCCCTTATGTCCCTTCCCCCTCTCCTCCTTCTCCTCCTCGTGTGACCCAAGCGACCGTTCCTTTGGTTGTATCCTCTCCCCCATCTTCTACTGCTCCCCCTCCTTGTCATCCATCTTCTCTTCTCTCACGGAGATGTCCCCCACTATTTCTTCTCTCATCTCTCAGCTCCCTTCCATATCATCATCTTCCTCCCCTGCAGTATTCCTTCCTCTCTCGAGTACTTTGCTGGCCTCTCATTCAATGTCACCACCAAGTGTCTCAACGCATTTTCCCTCCGCTATTGCTGCTGCTCCCTCTTCTACTTTTGGTCCCACTCCCATAAGTCTAGCATGGATCTCTTAGCACCTTAGCCAACAAAATAAGAAAGTTCCAATCGCACCGATGAACTTCTCCGTCATCCCATCAAAAGGGGCCAAGAAGCAAAAGCCTATAACCCACTTCTCTCAGAGTGCATCAAGAGAGAGAGTAATGGAGATAGCATATCCCAATCCTTTGAAGGATAAAAAGGATCTATCTCTGATAGATTATACAGTGACCCAAGTCACGATGGGAACATCTTCAGAAAGCCTTCAAAGAGAAGCCCTGTCTGTAGTGGATGCCCTTTTCAAGAAACTTCAGGAAGCAAAGGAAGAAAAGAGGCTATTAAAGGAGCAAAATAAACATCTCCTCCACGCCTTGCAGAAAATGGGCAGTGCACCTCCTATAACTACCGCTGAAACTCCTGAGCCCCTGAGCTAGGATAAGATAAATGAATACACCAAAATTGGTGAGCAGGGTATGGCAGTGTCCACCTGGATGGACCAAATCCTCAAAGAAAGTGAGGGAGTAATCGTCAAGTTCACCGAGTTATATCAGAACATCAATCAGGTGAACAAGGCACTCCAGGCGATTGCGGGATCCATCTCCAAAGAGTTAGACCATGCTAGGCTCCAGCATGAGACCTTCTATAAAATGCTCGACTATTTAGTCAAAGATCTGGTTAAGTTCAGCGTCTTCAATCACCCCAGAGCGCCCAACAAAATCCTTTCTACTTTGGACTACCAGGTCGATCAGTTGGAGTTTTTCCTCGAAAAGATAGATAAAGTCAAAGAGGAAGCTTTGGAGGCTATGCACCAGATGGAGCAAATCATCCTGAGAATGTCCCCAGGCTTACTCACTCCTTCTTTCACCCTGAGGAAGGTAGACCAAACTATTCAGATCTTCAAGGAGATCGTCTCGCAAGGGTTAGGTCCAGAAGCCACGTTCGACACCAAATGCATCAACAACCTTCTGGCCTGTCGTGACTTTATAGGGTTCTTGATAGAGGCAGGAAATGAATATGCCAAACTCCCAGAAAGGATCGTGGATGAACGTGAAACTTGCGAAGTTATCAGTGATCACCACAAGGATCCTGCTCAGGATCAACTTCAGCCCATGATCAGCAAGTTCATGGAATATCAGACCCATTTCAACATTACTTCTCCTAAGAAACAGTAGAAGCAAGACACTCCCTTTCGACCGTGAGACGATGACGAATAGTCTCCTTCTATAGACACCAAATTTGGGTCTTACGATGCCCTATACTCCGCATCTCATCCCGTAACCTAACCCTACCTCTCCACCTAAACCTTGCATACTTATTTATTTATTAATTACCTTATAATTAATAAATCCACTTCTCCAACCCTGCCACCTCACCTCGCCACCTCACCATGACCTAGCCCTAACCCTAAACCAACCTAATTAAGACCTATGACTTGGTCCAGACTCACACCCATGACTCATCACCCCTTACCCACACCAAAATGAGCCTAATAATGACTTGACCAAGCCCACAACTGATCTCTTAGGAGAAAAGGAGGGAAAGATGGCTATTTTACTAAGAATAGCCACTTTGACCTAATTGACATCAGTTCCTACTCGACCGTCGTCGGTTACGTAACTGCCATCGGTTCCCTATTAATGACCTCCCCCAACCAAAAAGAGAGGATCTAGAATTCATTTGGTAGGAAAAAGAGAAGTGAAACAAGTAGAAGAGGTTGCAGAGAAGAGGATCGAGCTGAAGACTGTAACTGAGCAACTGGATCACTGTCAAACTCGTTCAAGCATTAAAAAAGACTGAAGATAGCTTCATCAGCTCGCTTTCCAATACCGGATCATCCCAACTAAGCCTTACTCTCGCCACCACATTCCTTAGACCTGTATCTTCATCAGGAACCAGTAAGTATTATCTTGTAGTTCTTTTTTATCATTTTACTTTAATTCATATTAAATGGGGAACTGACCACCTTCGAAAGGAAGTATAATATTTCCTGGGCCTAAGGTAGCTCCCTCACTTATTGTCTAACTAAGATCTGGTGGTCTTGTATTCTTACTTACAGGTAGTCCTTCCTAGACAAAAAGGAGTTCTTCACAATCAATCTGATCTCTCTACGGTACGCGCACACCTTCCCAACACTCAATAGGTATTCCTCCTAGCCCTAACCCTTATCTATTTCTCAAGATAATGAAAGGATAGAAGCAACTCTATTCCAAAACTAAATTATGTTTGAAACATTTTGGCACGCCCGGTGGGACCCTTTTTGGGTTTCTTTCTTTCTTGCTTGCTTTCATATAGGGAGCACACTTGCTATTTCTTTCTTCTAAATATTTACAAAATATTTTGTCATTTTGGTAAAAGAATTTGTTTTTCTTTCATGTCTTTGCATTAGTGAAAGTCATCTTCTTTGCTTCATCGAATATCACTTTCGATTTGGGTTTAAAACACGTGCATCACATTCTTGCTTGCTATTTTTAATTCTAGTGAACGTAGATTAAGTAACAGGTCATACACGTGGGGGTGATATCCACGGTATTGATGAGAAATTAATCTTACTCTCACTGCACAACACATACCAAATCACATCATAATCAACACAACAGCTCAAACATCCCCCCTTCCAGTGGTATTGCTCCACCAGATTGAGGTAGCCTTATGAGCCAAAACAAACTTGACATCTCCCTTAGGTCTCTTGTTTAGGATTGACATCATCTAGCGTCTAAGGAATAAGCCCAAAGTGATTAAAACTAATCCTAGGGTTAGTCTCTTGACTTGCTTGTGCATCTTGCTTGTTTTTTAGTTCTGTTTCTCTGTCATACACTATTTCAGTGATCACTTCAAGACAGTTTGGTAGGTATATTAAGCATTGTTATCCCCAAACCAACAGCTTCTTACATCCTCTCTTTGCTTTCACAGTGACCGACACCGGTCCCATACTACCAACATCGGTTAACTGACCGACGCCGGCTACATTCTGACCGACATCAGTTATCTGACCAATATCGGTTACTATGTTTAACAGTTCTTGAAAAACCAACAACCTATCAATTCCAAAATTTTGTTGCTATTTTCATTCTGGATTGATTAAATCCCTACTGTGTCCTCTTATCCATGGTTATTATCACCCAAAAACAAGCAGCAGCCATGGTTTCACATGCCTGTTCCGCGCCTTTTCCTGAGTCACCCCCTTCGCATCCTATGGGGAATCCTACAGATACCAGTAATTTTCTCACAATCCCTATAGGAGATAAGGAATTTACCAAATTTTTGGATGCTAATCCTAGCACCGTACAATATTATTTGTCTCATACCCCTGACCGTACACTCGATGGTCAGCTCCTCGTTGGTATGCCTATTAGTATCGCCACTCACTTAGCCCCTTCCCCACCTAATAACTCCGCTTCACCGTCTTCATCCTTAGCCCCGTCTCCTAGCTCACTAGCTTCGGTGGTTCATACTGCACCAATTGGCTTTCCTTTCGTTAATCTGGGCCCCCCCATGTCACTATCATCCACTGACCCTACCTCATCTCTCTCACAGACTGTATCTTTTATAACTTGCTCTCTGCCACCTATACACACGAGCTTTCCCTCACAAGCTCCGTCCACCTTTTCATTTCCACAAATTCATCTGGTGGCCTCAACCTCTTATATAGGACACCCTTATTCGGTTGCCCCAACACATTCATCACCATTATCTTATCAACATTCAATCCCACCATTGTCTAGTAGCGGCTCTTGGACCAATCCTCCTCTAATTACAACGATAGCACCATCATCTAACCCAACCAATGATTTAATCAAACAGATGATGGACAAGATGCAAAATCTTGAGGCTTCTATTTCAGGAAGTCATAACACCCTGACATACGAGCAAGTTTGTCGGGAGCCCATTCATCCTTCTGTCCCCCTTCAGACATATCCTCCTCAATGGGAATTACCAAAATTTACTCACTTTAATAGTAAGTACGACCCACAACAACACTTGCGATCGTTCAGACATGCCTGCTATCTAATTGCTCATGATAATGCCTTACTACTCCGTACCTTTCCCATGTCCTTATCAAGACTTGCCTTGGAGTGGTACAATGCTTTAGCCCAGCACTCAATCTTCTCCTTTAACCAGTTAGCCCAATCTTTCTTGGATCACTTCTCCATCAATATTGCCAAGAAAGTATCCATTACCGACCTCTATGCCATCTGACAATTTGAAGATGAGTCTATCACAGATTTCGTTGGACGATGGCGGGGCCTCATCAACCAACTTACTTACACCTTACCTCAGGCCAAGCTCATCTAACTCTTTACGCGGGCCTACGCTAAACACATTTCCCCCACCCTCCAAATTCAAACTTTCCACACTTTTTATGAGGCCTTTACTATGGCTCAAAAACTAGAGATTCGAGCCTTAGAGGAGGAGAAATTGAGGTTACGCAACAAAATCTCAAATTTCCAGACTCAAGAATCTACCACCAAACCCAACACCATCAACTCTCATGCATCGGCTGCTTCGAAATAAAAGGGTGCAGTACACGCAGTGACAGTCAAATCTCAAGCACTGTCTAATACCCAGCCAAAAGCCACCTATAATTATAAAGCCGAGCCCATCAACTACACTCCCTTGGGAGAAACTTATGGTGTGATCTTATAAAAATTGCTTAAAGTAAGAGCTATCACCTTGCCTCCTGTTAAACCTCACTCTAGGTTTGATTCCACCCGCGCTATTCCTTCTTGGTATAAAGAAAATGACTGTTGTAACTTCCATCGCGTGAAGGGACATAGTCACGAAAACTGCAAGATGTTGAAAAACAAAGTGGAGGAAATGGTTGATGCAGGGGATATAACTCTCGATAATCCTAATGCCCCCGCTAATCGAAATTTAAAAATCTTCAACAAACCATTTCCAAACCATGAATCTAACAGTAACACAAACCAAGACACCTCAGCCGAGGAGAAGAGTGTGCATGAGATCTATGCAATTTTCAACTCCCAACCCAGGGCTTCCATTGAGGAAATTCTGAATCAAAATTCTTCATCAACGCAGGGATTCTCACCCCCTTCTCCTTCATCAAGACAAGAGGACAGTCCCGCTATTCCTTTACCCATAAAGGAATTAACTGCCCAAAGTTCTCTTCTCACAAATGAACCTTCTTACACCACATCCCTGCAAGATTGTGAGAAGATGTTATCTAACTTATCTATTTCCCCAACATCTCCTTCCACCACTCTTACTACAACAGAAGAAGGCTTGCCACTTTTTCTGTCACCCTTAGAGGAGAAACCCCTTGAGCCTACATCACCAAACTCCTCAATCATGATGGATCCCCTCGAGCATGCCCTCCTACCTATTAGTGCTTCATCACCTAAATATTTCCAACGACTGGTTGACCTCTTAACACCCATTGATACAACACCTAATTTACCCCCTGTATCACACCCACAGTGGACCGGAATCACAACCCATCTCTCTTCCATACCAAAGTTCATGTTCACACGTGAAGAGTGTCATCCATCAGAAGATAGATGAGCCTTATGGGAGCGTTTGAGTACACCATACTCTACTCAAATGCAGGTGACTAATCTAGACACCTCTACCATATACCTGAGGTGTTTACAAAAGCTCAAAATGCCTATGTCCTCACCTTCACCCCCCTCATCTCTATCGAATCCCTCAGCCACTTCTATCAACCTAACCAAACCTTCCCTTACGCTTGGAACTTCACCAATTCCCATCCTGACACACCCACCTAAATGGTTAGATTTATCCAAAAATAATGCCATCAATCCACCTAGGAGACAAACCCAATCTCCTCGAGTCCAATCTATGCCTCTTCCACAACTAAAACCCTCGCCCCCAATCACACCAATACAACAGGCTCGGCTTCAGCCTTTACCATCACACCTACCTTCTATATTAGGGCCTCACCCCTCCACCTTGCCTCAATACACCTTGCCTCCCACATCTTCTTTAACACGACCTATACCTTTTGCACCCCTACAGACACTCACGGGTGTCTCAACACCGTCGCCCCAAGTATCTCACCTACCTGCCGACCCTAAGCAAACTCTATCATCAAAGGACTTGTTTGCTATCACTCCTCTCTCCCCGTGGTTGTTTTCTGCCACCACGTCAGCTAGGGCCTCATCCTCTAACCAACTAAACATAACTTCTACACAAAAGAAACCACGCCTCGTTAAAACCAATCATCAAAGTCCCTTGCCTAAATCACCACCCATACGAACCACTCGTACCCGACCATTACCAAAACAATAAAAAATCTCACCTACTCAATCAATAGCCTCATCTTCATCTGAATTTGACCCGCACAAAGGATCTTACTCCAAGATCCTTGATATGTTGGTAGGGGATGTGACCATTTCCCTACCCCCGCCCAGAGTCTATGATCCATCTAAGCCTCGACCTATAGGTTATGATGAATCTAAAATTTGTGCTTATGATCACACACTAGGACACGATGTAGAAGGATGCAAAGCTTTGAAATCCATCCTTCGTTAGTCACCAATCTCAGATAGACAGCCTGAAAAAGATAATTTACGGAGAGAGAGGCCCTTAGCTTCGATCCCTTCTCCTATACCACCTATCCCCGCCTCGCCAAAATCTATCATCATTACAACCCCGCCTCTCGAGAGAAATGACTTATCCCCGCCATCTTCCTCCTCTCATATTCATGAGATCAACATGATTAACATTGCTACTCGAGGTCATAAAAACAATAGAAAAGCTAAAGAAAGCACACCTGCGGCCTCTCTTTCTACTTCTGCCATCCCAATCGCACCACCACCTAAAGTGGTCATTTGTGGACCTGCCTATCCCGTCTCTGATGGAGTTTCCCACCGCACCATGATCATACAACTTCACCAATCTCCTGTCAAAATGACACTCTATGATCTCATTCAAACATTTGAATCGCATCGACAAGATTTAATTGAGATCCTTTAAGGGATAGAGGTCCTACCTAACGAAACCTTTCCCGTCACCTCCATTTTAACACCCAACCATGTCGCTTCTCTCACCAAACAACCTACCTCCACAACCACTTCTGTCCCTGTACAGAAATCCGTTGCTGTCATTTTTTCCGAAGAAGAAATTATTGTCTTTGGTGCAAAAGATCTTGATCCAACTCTTTTCATCTCGGCTTACGTCCGGGACATCTGGGTACGTCATGTTATGATCGACGGGGGTGTCATCCTAAACATCGTCTCTTCCAAAGCCTTCCAACAGATGAATATCCCTCCTAGCTGCATGTGTGCCAACCCCACCATGTTGCGTTCATTCAACGATGCTATTACTTCTACCTTAGGCACCGTGATCCTTAACATTCGTGTAGGGCCACGTACCTTACCCGAACTCTTATATGTCCTTGAGGGAGAATTCCAATACAACATATTGTTAGGCCGCCCTTGGATCTGGGCTATGGGATGCGTTCCTTCCACCTTACATAGATGCATCAAATTTGAGTATGAGGGGAACTCTTACACCGTCAAAGCTGATGCTTCCCCTTTCAAAACCTGTAATATGTTATATCACCCTAATGATGTGCTTGTACCAGTCAAGTCAGCCATTGATCCATCCCAACCATCTACTTCAACCACACCTCAACCATCCACCTTAACCACACTCACACCTTTGACCAATGAATCCATCGCCGCGAATACCACTTCTTTCCCCGCGGACAACATCCCAACTTCAGATCCCTTGGTAGATGTTTTTCAATAGCTTACATTAGGGGAATACCGCCTATACAACGTTAGCACCTTCCATACCCCACAGGAGTACGGACAGTTACATGCACATCCTACCTACGACCGTCGTGTGGGGGAGGTGATCTCCTATGGACCACCTAATTGCCGCACCAACCTAACATATGGGGGTGTCGACACATCCTCTATCACCCCTGAACCTCCCCTTGGTGTGGTTCCCTTCCAATTTGATTTTTGATATCTAACCAACCGTCATTTTTCCCTCACCTTCCTGATGCGTTGTGCTTGGAAGGGTTTTGGTTTTGGTCTTTATGAACAAGGCCGACACACGATCATTCCCGTAACTACCCTCAAACACAAAGATCATCATGGTCTTGGATTTTTTAAACCACCTACACCGAAGAAACCTCATGTCAATTGTATCCAGGAAAACAATGAAGTCACCCCTTCCGAACCATCATCGCCCATTTTTCTATCTTAACCCACAGAATCGATAGACCCGGAATCTATCCCTCCTAAAATTTTTTTTTTCATGAATGCTATCTTCCTGGGTCCTCTCAATTATCAACGCGATAGCGAGGACCCATCTTCTCTTCCCCTTTTGTATCTAGATATGATCGAAGAAGATTCACCTTCAATTAACGTTGTGGAGTGCCAAGATGATGACTCCATCCTCACTTACCTCGGTGCGGATGACTCTTATATTCAACGTGCCTTACCATCTGACACCCAAACTATGTTGAATGAATCAACTATAGAAATCAATATACATACGGAGGACGATCCTCACATTCTAAAGATCGGACAATCTCTCGACGCATTAGAAAAAGCCACCTTCACTACCTTCCTCTGTGCCCGTAATAAAGCTTTTGCTTGGTCCTATGCCGACATGCCACGAATCGATCCTGACATTGTTGTCCATAACATCACTTTGAAACCAGACTCTAAACTAGTTAAACAGAAACTAAGAAAAATGCATCCATGCATTGCCCTCTTGGTGAAAGAAGAGCTTCAACGCCTTCTTTCTGTTTCTTTCATCTTACCTATTGACTATCCGCAATGGATTTCTAATGTCGTACTTGTCACTAAAGCGACGGGGGGACTTCGGATATGCACGGATTTTTGGGACCTTAACCTCGCTTGCCCAAAGGATGAATTCCCCTTACCTAGCATTAATCAACTTGTTGATCTCATTACGGGCCATGAGATGCTTTCTCTCATGGATGGCTTCTCGGGATACAATCAAATTTTGGTAGCCCCCAACCGATCAACATAAAACCACCTTCATTACCCCCTAGGGGACCTTCTGCTATCGTGTCATGCCATTTGGCTTTAAGAATGCTAGTGCGACCTATCAGCAAGCTATGACTTAAATTTTCCATGACATTATGCACATTATCCTCGAGGATTATGTCGATGATCTTCTTGGAAAATCCAAACATCGCAGTGAACATCTCGATGTTTTAACCATTATTTTCGATTGCCTGTTACAATACTGTGTTCGTCTTCAACCAAAGAAATGTGTATTTGGTGTCCTTTCAGGAAAACTCCTTGGCTTTATCATCTCTTTGCGTGGCATTGAGGTCGACCCAGCTAAAGTCAAAGTAATCCTAGAAATGCCCCCACCCACTAACCTCAAACAATTGCGTAGTTTGAAAGGAAAAATCCAATCTATCCGGCATTTCATTTCACAACTCTCAGACTGATGTCAACCTTTCTATCATCTCCTTAAAAAGGACATTGTATTTCAATGGAGCGAGGAGTGCCACCAAGCCTTTGAGGCTCTTAAAGCTTATCTCTTGCAGCCACCCATGCTTGTCCCACCTCAAGATGATCGCCCTTTCCACCTTTACTTTTCTGCCACTGACCATGTTGTAGGAGCCATGCTTGCACATCATGACTTTGAGCATCAAGAACAAGAAGTTTATTACATAATCTGTACTCGTGTGGATTACGAGACTAGGTATACACACGTAGAAAATTTGTGCCTAGCCCTATCATTTGTGGCCACCAAACTCTGACATTACCTCCTGAATCACAAAACTTTTGTCATCACCAACGCTAACCCCATACATTATATGTACGCCAAACCTCATCTAAACCAATGCATCACCTGATGGCTTATGCTCCTCACTGACCTCGACCTTGAGTTTGTACACCAAAAATCAGTCAAAGGATAAACTATCGCAGACCAACTCGTGGAAGCCCCTTTACCTGGGGAACAATTTACCAATTTTACTTTCCCTGATGAACTCATCATAACTCTTTCACTCAGTGATGTGTCGTATCTAATGAACCTCTTCTTCAATGGATCTAAATTCCAGTGCGGTGGAGGGGCAGGCATTGTTCTCATTCCTCTTGAAGGTGAACCTATGCCTCTTTCATTCAGGCTTGATTTCCCCTACACTAACAACACAACAGAATACGAGGCCCTTGTTTTGGGTCTCCATGTTGCGTTACACTTAGGTGTGAAGTCTATTAATATTTTCGGTGACTCTCAGTTGGTAGCAAATTAAGTTATTGACATCTACCAATGTAAAAATGAGGAACTTCAAAAGTACAAACGTTACGTGGATTCACTTTTGACCTTATTTTCTCATTATTCTATCCAAACAATTCCCCGCTCAACTAATAAATTTACAGATACTATGGCTTGCTTGGCCTCGCAAATTCCAGCCTCACCAACTGACTCAGACATATTTGTCTTGGTCCAACAACTCTTTGCCCCATCTTACTTAGTTCTGGATGTTTGTATGGTAAATAATGTACCTGCTAATTCGCAGGATACCTGGTATCACCAGTTTCATGACTACCTTACAACCTCTGTTCTACCACCTGACCTTACAAGTAATGGCAAACGTGATTTTCTTAAAAGTGTTTCTCGTTATGTCATCATGGGGGGACTCCTCTATAAACGTGGCTTCGATGGTATCCTCCTTCGCTGTCTAACTGACGCTGAAGTCACTCATACCACCCAAAAAATCCATGAAGAACTTTGTGGCGGGCACTTTAGTGGCCTCACCATGGCCAAGTGGATCCTTCGCCTAGGATATTATTGGCCTACTATCAATAAAGACTGCTGCATATATGTTAAGCATTGTATTATGTGTCAACAACATGCCAGCCTTCAACATACTCCTAGCCACCCATTACAGGTCACACGAGATCTTTGGCCTTTCTCACAATGGGGTTTAGACCTTATTGGCGAGATTCACCTTCCTTCTTCACAGCATCACCGTTGGATCATCATGGGAACCGAATATTACACTAAATGGGTGGAGGCAGTTCCACTCATTTCAACCAAAAAAGAAAAAATCGTTGAGTTCATCAATCATCACATTATCTGTCGTTTTGGTGTTCCTCATCGCCTAATAACAGATAATGGAAAATCTTTCAAAAATAAGTTGTTACAATACCTTTGTGACAACTTTGGTATCAAACTTAGCTTCTTGTCACCCTACTATCCACAAGCAAATGGACAAGCCGAATCTTCTAAAAAAACCTTAATCAAAATTCTCATGAAAGTTGTTAACAATTCTAGGAAAAACTAGCATGATCACATCCCCTTTGCCCTTTGGACTTATTGTACTAGCATTCGTACTTCCACTTATGCCACACCATTCTCTCTAGTTTATGGTACCGAGGCTGTCTTGCCTCTCGAAATACAAATCCCTTCTCTCAGAATATCTCTTCAGGATATTCTCGCCAATGATGACTTCCGCCAAGAGCGGTTAGCCCAATTAGAGCTTCTTGACGAGTGTCATCTTACAGCTCTTGACCACCTGCAAATTTATCAAAAGCACATTAAGCATGCTTATGATAAGCGAATTCATGAGCATACCTTTATGATTGGTGATCTTGTCCTCAAAGAGAATCAACATGTAACTAAACTAGAAAAGAACAAACATGGAAAATTCTCTCCTAATTGGATTGGGCCTTACATTATCACTCACACCTATGGATCAGGTACTTATCGTTTAGCTTTGCTTAATGGTAAACCCGAGCCTGAACCCCTTAATGCCTTGCATCTCTGACCATTCTACTGTTGAATTTAGTGTTACATCACTTCTTATCTACCTTGCGCTCGTCCCTTGAGCTCTTTTACCACCTCATACACCTTGTTTCGTGCATCTCAAAATGGAATCAAGCTCACATGGTTTGATCATCACCTCCTCTTAAAGATGCCTTCCCCTTTTTAGTCTGGTCCATGACTTAAAAGTATCAAAATAACAAGTTCTCAATTATATGATTCTGGGATATTCTTGAGTCAAACTTCCTACAAAACTCGATGCTTCATATGGACATCTAGACCGCTACGCTCTAAACTAGACTGCTCCCTCGAAGGACAGCTATGTGCAAAGCCGCATCTGCTATTATACACTAGACTGCTCCCTTGAAGGATAGCTATGTGCAAAGCCGCATCATGCTACTATAAGTAGACTGCTCCCTTGAAGGAAAGCTATACAAATTCAGCCTCTATCAGAAGCTTCTCGCATTGATCAACTTCGTGAAGACCTCAAGAAACAACAAAATGCATATCCCATATAGACTTCCCGCATCGATCAGTCTATATCCAGAAAAATAAAAGCAGTATTCAAAAGCACTTTTGAGTCATGGGCTCGTCTATTTAGGTTTGGATCTATTTCGTCAGAATAATCACGTTATAACAAGTCCTCTATGCCCCAGCTATACCATCCACCTCACCCCACCATTCTTCACAACAACAAAACTCAAGGGACGTGATGTATATCCGATATATTGTGATTATACAACTCTTTTCACCTATCGACTTCTCGCCTATGCAAGGTACCTAGGGATTCATGCTCATCCTATGATAATACATGGTTTGTTTAGCTCTTTCCAACTTTGGGACACTTTTACCTCTTTTTCCCAAATCTAGGATTCTGTGTTGACCTTAATTAGGACACGGTTCCCTAATGCTTGGGTAAGCTAACCCTCGCTTCACCTTTACCCACAGCAACACCAACAACATTACCCTACCAATATCAAACTTTTACCAACCAACAAATTGCCTAACCACAACCAAATTGCCTAAATTCACCTCTCCCTGGTCCTAAGGGAGAACTACATCGGTCTGAGGCCCCTCCTTGCTTTGTGCAATGGGCTATGTAGGCAGCACTTAGGAGACATGGGGTCTCCCAAGGTTAGCTCGACCATCCCCTACCATAACCTATCATGTGTGGTGTTTTGCTTAAAAATATAAATGTTTTCACATATTTATATTGATAACACTCACCTTTGTCCTTTACCAATCCAAACATTCAAAACCACAAACATTTCTTATTATTATCATAACCTCAAAATCAACATACATATTCAGTTTTATTTAGATATTAAACAAATACATCTTCTCTATCATCAATGCGCAGGTCGGCATCCTTATTTATTCTTCTACCCTTATGAAATCCACGTAGGCCCCTGCGCCTCATCCCGAACCAGGTAGTGATGGTGATCATCGACGCCGCTCACCTAGCCTCTCCATCCTCAAAGGGGCCACTGCTATTGGTTCCCCCCACTGATCCGCCAATCTCTCCTGTAACATACGAATACGCCCTCTCGTGTGGAGGAATCTTGCCTCTAGTCTCTCCACTCGTGACTGCGAAACCTCTAACAATCCCATTGTCTCATTCACCTATGTTTGAAGCTGGTGAACTAAACCCTGCAGGTGGTCTCTCTCCGCTGTAATCACAGCTATGTCAGGACGATCGGCCCTCTCACGTGCACCTCGCAGCTCTGCTACCCACCATAATCTATAAGACTTTGTCACTCCTGCATCCATTACCCTGCGATCGGCTGCTGTCTCCTCTGGTCCTTCTGGAAGTGTCGGTCGTGGCGGTGAGAGGGGTGCCTCGGCATCGATCCTCCTATATGGTCTATGAGCCATGGGTATATCCTGAACAAATCCAAATTGTCGCCGCACGCGATCTAGAAGAATCCTCTCGTACTCACCTGGCCTGTGTCCCGCGATCCACCTTAATCGCTCTACACCCCTCAAATCCTCGGCTATGTTCATCGTCACCATGTAGTTCCCGTACAGTCTCCAACGAATATCCACAATCGTCACCATCTCCCACATCTGCCTATAATACTCGGCATCATCTATCACAGTTTCGGCTCTTGCCTCTTGCTCTGTCTGGACCCATCGTCTGAATCCCAACCTCTGCACTCCTGTCTCTTCTCCCTGGATTGGTCGGCCTATTGGTCGCACACACACAATGTGCTCATAGGCCCAACAATGTAATAAGTATGCACAATCCAGTGTAGTCCTGTGATTTCACCTGCATGCCCATAAACCCCTGTTTAGCTCCGTAAGATATGCAGGTGCCCATGTGAAAGTAACGCTACCTTCTATCATCTCACGAATAATACACATTAATGATTTCAGAAATCTTCCCTCGTCCACTCTAGGTAATGCATAATACCCCACCACTATCATTAATACCACTACAAACCTTGTTGCCTTAGGGTGTGCCACAAACATTATACCATATAGTGAATGTCAAACCTCACTGTGTCAAATCTCATGCAGCTGGACCAAATACTGCAGTTATCGCTTCCCGCACCACGTTAGGCCCTACCTGATACACTGGTCTTCCTGTAATTGGGAGTCTCAAAATTTGGAACACATCTTCTAACATCACTGTCATCTCCCCTGTTGGCAGATAAAAGGTATTTTTTAAAGGATTCCATCTCTCAATTAACACGTGTAACATACCATGATGGTGCGTGTGATCCGTGAATAATAGCGGATTCCACTTAACCCCACACGGTTTATTAATGCCCATTCAGTTGGTATTACATCTACTCAGACCCGTGACAACAAAGCTAACACCCTATCATTCATCCTCAAACCTACCTGTGCCTGCACACATTAAGCCAACAAACAACAAATCAACAAATAGCTTCCAACATGTTTTTTATAGCAATCTGTAACTTTACACAGTAATCGATATCGGTTATAGACAATCGATATCGGTTACCTAACTGATATCGGTTATTCCTAAACGATATCGGTCACTGTCAATTCCAATCAGCCTGCTCAAAAAAAAACACCACCTATAATAACTTTTGCACTCGTTTTCCCCTCTCTGTACCTACGCACATATCTCTAACACCTGATTACTTACCCTACAACACTCGCCCCACCCTAAACCTTTTTCTTATCACCTTTCTTTTTCATCTCTACCCACTTACCTTCCCACATCCTATTCACATGCATGAATTTTTTTTTAACTCCAACCAAAAATCATATATACCTCCTAGGATGCAGCAGTTTGAGGTGGAACCTGTCTTCCCTCTCCTCTCTGCCCACTGGATGCTTCTCCTTGTTCGGCCATGTTCACCACCCTCTTCACTATTACTTGCCTTTATGCCTTCTTACTCCAAGCTCACGATCACTTTACCTGTCTCTTTCCTCCTTATCACTCAATTCTCCCATGCAACTACCCGGTATGGATGACAACAGCCTCGCATCCTCGTATTTAACATATTGCATGGCTCTAAAAATAAGAATCTAAATTTGCCTCCCCAACTTTTCTATTTTTAGAAAAGCTTGTTTTAACATAACCGATGTCGGTTATGTAACTGGTATCGGTCAAAAGTGACCGATATCAGTTATCTAACCGATATCAGTCAACCTATACATATTTTGATTATATCCATGCCTTCTATTTGTCTTTTGCAAAATTTTGGCGGCGCCCACCTCTTTTCCCTGCATAATGACATCACTATCAACATCCATCATCATACTAAACATCAATATTTCAAAACATATGCATATCATTAAAACATCATCAACATCATTTATATATACATCACAAACATTCTAATACCATCAACACAAAAACATAAAGCATTATAATATATGCACCAAATCCACAATTATACACACCATATGGATCAACCTCATCATCTATATATATAAACAATGTTACAATATAAAAATTGCCCTGCATGGGGCCTCTATCATACAAACAAAAAATACAAAGTCGGCATGCAGGCTGCTGTCTCTGTCAAAATCTCAACTCGGCTCGTAGGCTGGCCTCTCATGTCAAAAATATACTGGGCTCGCAGGCCGGTATATATAACAAACATGAATACATCAATCCTATGAGGGCACGCAGGCCTCTATATACACACTCAGTTCGCAGATTGGTGTCTCTATCAAAAAAACCCATCTCTGCTCCTGGGGTGACTCATCTCTCTCCCCCTCCCTCGGCTTGTCTCTCAGCTGGCCCCTGTGCCGGATCTCACCTCCTACCCGTCATTGACCCACCAGCTGTGGCTGCGGCCCCCTGTGACCTGTGACTCCGGGACGTCTCGGCTCTGTGAGCTACATATGGCTGATAGTCAGCCCTGGTACCATCTAGTACGTCCTGGTAATAGCGGGCCTCCGCTCTTGCATCCATGTAGTGGGCCCGTGCCACCATGGCTGGTAGGACTGGTCCCCCGGCTCCTAATATAACTGGGCCCTGTCCTGCCTGTACACCCTGACCCTGCGCCTGTACTAGTGGTGGTGGTGGAGCTACCATCAGAGCCTGAACAGGGACCTGTGCCTGTGCCTGAACAAGGATCTAGCCATGTGGCTATGCCTGTGCATGTACATGTGCCTGTACCTGTGCCTGTCCCTGTACCTATCCCTGTTCCTGGGACAACTGCCCCTGTAGCACTCCGATCTATGCCTGTGCAGCAGCAATCTGCCCCTGTAATGACTGCACCTAGCCCAAGAGACAGTCCCTCTCCACTATAACAGCCGCCAAATATGGCTGTGCGGGCTGTGCTCTCATGGCTGCCCTCTGCCCTGCCCACCAAACCAAAAATGCACCTGTAACACCGGTATCATCCACCGTATCATCCGCCGGTCTCTCCGCGACCTAGACTAGGTCCAATGGCTACGGAAGAGGCAGTGGTGCCTCTACATCCTCCCTCCGATACTATGGGAAGGGAGGTGGCTCATCCTGTTGTAGACCCAACTGTCGGCGTACCCTCTAGGGGAATCTGCTCATGCTCCCTGGGTCTCCGTCCAGCTATCCAGAAGATATACTGGATCCATCGTAGCTGTGCTCAAGCTCCTCCACGGGGCTGATGGCCTCTGTATGGCCTCCAAATAATATCTAGTGTGGTCAGGCCCTCTAACATATGTTTGTAGTACGCGACATCTCACCCTGCGATAACCGCTCGTGGCTGGCCCACAACCCCTAACCACCTCTGAAACCCATACCTATACACTGCCTGTGGCCCTGGCTACTGGGGTAGCCCTACAGGTCGTAAACACATGATATTCTCGTAGGCCTAGCAGTGTAGCAAGAATGTCGAGCATATCCCGAATCACCTCATACGGTGATAGCCCCAGAGCTCTTTGTATAGCTGCACCAAATACACCGATGCCCATGCATATAAAGTGTGCTCCTCCACCATCTCATGCAATACTCCCATCAAAGCCTGTGGGAAGTGACCTCCCTCTGAGTCTGGGAGGGTGAAGTAGGTGATACCAATCATCATCAGCACGGCAAGCTGTGTCTCCTGTCGATGCACGCGATACATATCACCGTAGCAGATGCTCATGCTATGATATGTAATCAATGGGGCTGCATCCCCGAATACCTACAGGATGTTATCCATCACTATCTTGGCATCCACTTGGAACACCACCTCGCCTATGATCGGCAGTCTCAGGATGTGATACACATCCTCTAGTGTGACCATCATCTCTCCAGTAGGGAGATGGAAGACATTGGTTGCCAGATCCCATCTCTCAATGAGGGAAACCATAAGGCTGTGGTCCCTATCCACAACCCTATATCTCTGGACTCCGCCGAGTCCAACCTCCCACATGACTGACCACTGCGTTGTAGTCACTGTGGCCGCATCCACCCCAGTAGAGGTGGCATCTGATCCCGCATCGTCAGCTACTGGCGTGCCTGCAAAAACAACCCACTCCATCAGGCATACTCTTTCCAAAACAACTACCCAATAACCCCAATATCACTAACCCCACCCAACAAAACACCTACAATATTCCCTTTACCTATCCCACAACCTACCACCTACCCCACTCATACACCACCCGATAACCCCCACCCAATAACCTTTCCTGCCAACTCTACCTTTTCCCCTTTCACCCCACAAATCTATCCTACCCACCTACAACAAACCAACACAACAAATTTCACACTATTTCCTCCTACCCATGGTAACTAGTACCGGTCACCCTCGACTGCCATCGGTCCCCCACCCCTTATCTGTACCGGTCACCCACGACCGCTGTTGGTCGACACATGACTGAAGTTGGTCTCACAAACCACTAAATCTATACAGCTTGCATGGTGACCGATGTTGGTCACTTAGTGACCAACATCGGTCACTGTGAGGATTTCGGGGCCGGATCGAAAACGGCCCCCAAATCCCATTTTTTCTATTTTTAACCTATCTACCCAGCCCAATTACCTAAAAACTTACCCACCCTGCCGTGTTGACTTACCTAACATATCTACCCACTCCATTTTACGATTTACCTTCATTTATTCATTATTTTATCACATTTTAGATTCCTACCCCCAAAACCCACATCCTAGCTAAATTCATCAACTTCACACAAATAGGGATTTCGAACCTACCGGTATGACTACACGTCGTCGTGGTGGGATAGGTGGTGGTGGTCCAGCTCCTCCATCACCTCCTACTCCTCCAGGCTGTGCCATAGCTCCAAATCTCCTCAGCAGGGTCCTTAACCAATCAAACTCTACCTCCTGATCGCTGCGGCCTACCAATAACTCCCTCCTCCACTCAACTAGTGCCAACTCAGTCCACAAACTTAACAAAATCAATTCAAAAATCAGACAAGAAAAAGGTTGGCACTCAAATTGACAATGTGAAAATGACACGCCGTATTTTTCTTTTTATAGGTTTTGACCTATAACCGATATCAGTTAGAGCGCGCCCTAAAACACCGATATCGGTCTTCTAACCAATACCGGTCATAACTAACCGATATCGGTTACATGCCTAATTTTTCCTAATTCCTGCCCTTATCCACCAATTTCCATTTCTCATCACATTGCCTACCCCCAGCTTTGCTAAATAGCCTTATTTTGAATTCATGGGCCCAACCCAAGGCCGCAACCACTCAACCCAAGGCCGACCCAAGGCCGCAACCAATCACTTGGCCTAACCCAAGGCCACAACAAACCAATTGGCCTGACCCAAGGCCGCAACAAACCAACCGGCCCGACCCAAGGCCGCAACCAATCACTTGGCCCGACCCAAGGCCGCAACAAACCAATCGGACCTGCACTCAAGGCCACCCAAGGCCAAACCAATCGGCTCTGACCCAAGGCCGCAACCAAACCAACCGATCTATGGATGCTAGCCCGAACCCAAGGCCGCCAACCACCCAAGGCCGCAACTTGGCGCTAACCCAAGGCAACAACAAACCAATCGGCCCGACCCAAGGCCGCAACAAACCAATCGGACCCAAGGCCGTAACACACCAACCGGCCGCCCAAGGCCGCGCCCAATCACTTGGCCTGACCCAAGGCCACAGCCAACCAATCGGCCTGACCCATGGCCACACCAATTAAGTACCTCAACCGAGGCCCACAAATCAAGAAATTCTCTCCACCCATCATTTACCTGTTTGTTCAATCAAGCTCACCTGTTCATGTTTTAGCATGACTAGGATACTTGACTTGTTCCAGCCGACCAACTTTGCCTAGACCAAGACCGTGACATTTATTTCAACCAAACCAACCATTTGGTACTGCCCGAACATGCCTACAACGTTCTGGTACCTTACCCGTTATATCCCCTGGAGCTACTTCCTATGCCTTGGATACCAGGATTATATCAACCTTGTTTGGATAAACTATCGACCTTTGCCTATGAATTGCTTGTTTGCTCTTCAAATCATGTACCCTGGTTGCACTACTACATTTCAACATGTGTCTATTTCCTTGAACTTACCCCACCATCTTACCATCATCATTCACCCTTTATCAACCCTATCCCTAATTTCACGTCACCTCAATCTGTGATAGATTTGAGGGGGATTACCTATACCCTTAACTGGGGCAACCACTTCTTATTATTGTCAGTGCAGCTTTACAAGGCAAGCTACACAACAACAAGGGGCAAATGTAGACACCAAATTTGGGTCTTACGACGCCCTGTACCCCGCATCTCGTCCCGTAACCTAACCCTACCTCACCACCTAAACCTTGTCACACTTAATTATTTATTAATTACCTTATAATTAATAAATCCACATCTCCAACCCTGCCACCTCACCTCGCCACCTCACCATGACCTAGCCCTAACCCTAAACCAACCTAATTAAGACCTATGACTTGGTCTAGACTCACACCCATGACTCATCACCCCTCACCCGCACCAAAATGAGCCTAATAATGACTTGACCAAGCCCACAACTGATCCCTCGGGAAAAAAGGAGGGAAAGATGGCTATTTTACTAAAAATAGCCACTTTGACCTAACCGACATCGGTTCCTACTCGACCGCCGTCGGTTACGTAACCGCCATCGGTTCCCTATTAATGACCTCCCCCAACCAAAAAGAGAGGATCCGGAATTCATTTGGCAGGAAAAAGACAAGTGAAACAAGTAGAAGAGGTTGCAAAGAAGAGGATCGAGCCGAAGACTGTAACTGAGCAACTGGATCGCTGTCAAACTCGTTCAAGCATTGGAAAAGACTAAGGATAGCTTCATCAGCTCGCTTTCCAATACGGGATCATCCCAACTAAGCCTTACTGTCGCCACCACATTCCTTGGACCTGTATCTTCATCAGGAACTAGTAAGTATTATCTTGTAGTTCTTTGTTATCATTTTTGCTTTAATTCATATTAAATGGGGAACTGACCACCTTCGAAAGGAAGTCTAATATTTCCTGGGCCTAAGGCAGTTCCCTCACTTATTGTCTAACTAATATCTGGTGGTCTTGTATTCTTACTTATAGGTAGTCCTTCCTAGACAAAAATGAGTTCTTCACAATCAATCTGATATCTCTACGGTACGCGCACACCTTCCCAACACTCAACATGTATTCCTCCTAGCCCTAACCCTTATCTATTTCTCAAGATAATGAAAGGATAGAAGCAACTCTATTCTGGAACTAAATTCTGTGTGAAACACCTTCCTCTCTTCTTCTTTTTGTAAATATCTAAGAGTATGTTGGAACAAACGATGACACCATTCATGTTGCACCATGGGATGATGTCATCCACCAATTTGCCAAAAGTCAACAATTGACTTTTAGATATTTTGTAGATATTTTGTAATTAGGTGGTTGGTTTTCTTTTGCCTTCTTTCCTTCTCTTCTTCTATAAATACTTGAATACTTGTTGTATTCAAGTGTGGATACTTTTCAAATGAAAAATAGAAGTAAGAAGAAAAGACTTTGAAATTTTTATAACGGAAACAAATATTAATACAATATTTAGACTTTGTGTTGAATACTTGTGTTTTACATCAGACCTTTCTTATGTTAGATCTGTATGTTTTTTCTATTGAATCTACTTCTACTTTATTGTCATTTATTCATCAGTATTGCTTTTTTCATCTATGTGAGTAAGTTCGGCTCTGTTTACTACCAGCCTAAAACATAGACCCTCTGACCTTTTTGCTTTGGAATTCATTTCTTTTCTCCCTTCAGATCTTTCCTATCTCCCCACCTTGTTTCTTTCCCTTCTTCTATAGTTGGAAATACCTCTACTGGGATGAGATCCCAACCCCTGAAGGTAGAATATTGTGAGACTTGCACAGATTCCTGCTAGTAGAATAGCAATAAACCAGTTTCACTTTGCTGACTCAAAGAGGGGCTATGCCCTACACACTGTTGGCTCATCTATCCATAGATCTGTCCACTCGATAGGTTTTCGGGACCAACAAACCACCATTTTTTAATGAAGAATGGCTTGCATTCTCTCCCAGCATGATGAAAAATGTCAGGGAATGGACCTGTAAGGATGCCCATGCTGTCTTATTACATTTTTGGTTGGTGATTGAAGCTCTCCCATGTTTTCCCACATTTGTCTCTCCTGGGGTCATTTCTGGCATGGTAAAACCCAGATTTGGCTCATTTTTGAAGGGTTGAACATTTTTCATGTATTGAAGGCTCCCTCTTTCACCTTGAATTTTCAAGTGATTTTGTGGAATATCAAACCTCTTCCAAGACTGCAACCTATTTTTTGCCTCTTAGATGCTGTAATGCATGTGTTTTTTATTTTGGAAATGACAATGCAAGCTCTGTGAATGAGTTCCAATCCTTTGTTTTTGTTATTTACTTCATTTCTGACCTTTCACTACATTTCATCAGTTTGTGCATGATGATTGTTGCATTTCTATGACTTGTGTCTATTTGCAGAAGTAAAGAATGTTCACCATTCCTTTGGTGCATCACCTTATTAGCATTAGTTTCAGTTTTTTTGCATTCTTTATCTCTTTCCCCTTGGAATTTAGAGTAGGATCTTGAATTCAAAACCTTTACAACTTGCAAGTAATGCACTTGATCAGAGGAGTTAAGGAACCAACCTCTTACTAGAGATTCTTTTCCCATTTTCACAAGTCCCACACTTGGGGAAAAGATTCAATGTTGTGCAATCACACTGGATGTCCAAAATGTCAAACTAGAAGTCTGATCAACATCCAGGGGTGCTGCTGATTTGCACCAACAGTGATTTTTTAATTGATGGAGCAAGTTGGGTTAATGGTCAGTTCTTGAGTCCTAGAAGGCTAAAGCAGTACTTTTCAGAGATTTTCTTGGTTGAAGGTCTTCCACTTAAAGTTGGAAGGATTTTTAATATGTTATGGAAATAGGATTCATATATATTGATCCATTCATTTATGGATTGTCTCTTGGTGAGTTGATTTTAATTTTCTTTCAAATTAGTTTTTTGAAGAAGAAGGTATGAAGATTTTCAGGCTGAAAGATTGAGTTGTTTCAAGCATGAGATGGGTTGGTTGATGCTTTCTATTAGTTGTAAAGTAAATAGGGATGAATTTTGTTTCTATTGAAGGAATTTTCAATTCTCGTAAGTGGCATAAAGGGTGAAAAATAGTTGAGACCTTGCAAAACTTATTTATGGGCAACATGATTTGGAGAAGAGTAAAGTAGTCGTGGTTTGATAATATCTATGTTTCAAGATTTATAACATGCATGGATATGATGTAAAGGTCCACCTTATTCTATATATTTTTTTGCATTCCATAGTTAAGTTCTTTTGGAGTGTGCTTTATGCCCAAAGGTGAAGATAGGTTGCCGAAAGTAACTATTTGGTGAAGGATATGAGCCTTTTGGCTTGTGTTATGATTTATTTGATTAGTAAAAGATAATTAATGACAATAGATTATGTTTATATGGTATATATTACACATATTTTATGATGTTTATATCTTTAATAATCATTGTTTTGGTTTGAGTGGATTTTACTCATCCTAGTGATATCGTTTTGAGCCTATTTTGTGCAAGATCAGTGGTTTTTGGCATGACCAACCTTAATGGGTCATATGTCAACAGTTGTAATGAATTTATTAGGATTTTTAAAGTTATTTTTTAATAAATTATTGAACTTCATTGGGTTATAAATAAGATAAACATATTTAAGTAGTGTTTTGAGCTCATTTGTGAACTAGTTGTGCATGGGGGGAAAAGTGCAACCCAAGAGAGAGTCTAGAGTGTGTGTGTGTGTGTAACATGTATGAATAAAAAAAATTAGATATGAAGGAGAGTGTAACATATTGAAAAAAATGATAGGTAATGTGTGTAAGGTTTTGAGACCAAGACAAGTCGATGAAATACCTAGAGACAACAAGTTCAAGTAGGTGTGTTTGAATGAGAGTTTGAAGGAATTTGGAGCTGAATTTTAGATCACAATAAGTTGTGGTATAAGCACAACTTAAGTGGTCATAATTCTACAAAATATATTATTATGAGTCTTATTCATAGGATTCTCTTATTGTGAGTAATATTAACAACGGTTTATGGGTTGGTGCTCCTTGTGGGGTTGGTGCCTCACTAAAGAAATTTCTTGTGATGTGTAATATTCACTTTAGTATTTTTTGTGTGTAATATCAGCAAAATGTTTAGTGTTTTTTTATTTACCTTGATGTTTTACCACTTACATCTTTTGTTTATGTGTTCTCTCTCATTTTTCAAGTTCATTTGAATGTATGATGCACACTTAATAAGCTAATATGGAATGTATGTGATTGAATGGATGTATGATGGATGTTACAACAATGGTAAATGAAGTAAAAATTTTACAAAATTGATTCACCCCCCCTCTCAGTACATTATTCTTCCAACAATTGGTATCAGAGAAGGTCCTATAGAAGCAAGTCTAATCACTTGAAGGATATCCAAGAAGCAAAATCAATGGGAATGTTTCAAAATGTTGAAGTTTCATTCAAGATAAGGAATAAAGTTGCTAAGTTAGTGATTCATGGATTATAAGATCAGATGAAGGATATGGAGATAGAGAATGGTCAAATAATTAACATTTTGGAGTGAGAGGTTGAAAGTATGTCAAAATCCCTAAAGGAGAAAGAAAACACTTGTTCTAGGTATAAGAGAGGTTGAAATATTTAGAATCTGATTTAGAGAATACATTCTAGTAGGTTGAGGATGTATAAGAAGTTAGAGAAGAGCACTGAAGCTTTTGATGGGATTTTAGAAATATAAAGAGATCTAAGTGATAAGACATGACTAGGTTTTGAGGGAAAGCAAGAGGATAATGACGGTGAACCTAGTCTAATTTCTAAATCTGTTGAGAAGGTGACCAAAAAGGTTGAGTTGAGAAGGTATAACCCTATTAGACAACCCAATTCTATGCGGTAGGGTAATCCCTTCAATGGATATTGCTATGTTTGTCATGATTTTGGTCATAGAGATAGAGATTGTAATAAAAGGTCTCATAGGAAATATGTAGGTATCTTCAAAGGTGAATGTTATTCATGTTGTGAGTATGGGCATAAGGCCAATGATTGTGGTTGGAACTTGAGTGTGTTTGAATTGGTTGAAGAAGATCATAATGGTCAAGTTAAGAAGTTTGTTTGATTCCATTCCAAGTGTAATTTCATAGAGAAACATGGCATACATAAGATTATCAATGGATCAAGAAGTATTTTTGTGTCAATAGATGACTTATAAAGGTGTCTTATAATTTTTTTTTTTATGTGGTCAAGTTATTTAATAGTCTTCAAAGATCTCAATCTATAATGTATTAATAGTTAAGGGCATAGTTTTATTCCATCAATGTGTCAAGGAAGTATGTTTGAATTGGTTGAAGAAGATCATATGTTCCTCAATGCTTCAAAGCTTGAGAAGTTGAAGAAGCTAGGTATGTGGAACACTTCAAAAGTGATAAGATATGTTAAGTAACTTATCCATGTAAGTCTTTGAGTCCTTATCATTGTTAGTTGTTCTCATTTGTCATATTATAATTTAATGATAGTTTTTTGTGAACATTATTGGTGGTTCCTTGTTAAATTCCTTTCCTTCATCAGGTCATGAGTTTGTTTTCATATTTTTACATGGTCATTGAAGTCTCAAAGGTTATCCAATCATGAATTTAAGGCCTGCATTTTCTAGTGTTTCATCAATAGAGTCATGAGTATAATGAGATCATTGTATCATTTGGAGTCACTATTGTTGTAGTGGAAATTTCATTCATGTTGTACAGGGTTTCTTATCTTGTTATGAAGTCTAAGCTTGTAAATAAGGTGTCTCAATCCAAATGTTGGGTCCTCAAGTCTTTGTTAGGTTTCTTGGTGTGTCAAGGAGGTTGAAATGATCTCAAGGTTCTTTGTTCTTATTCCTTCATGCTCAAATGAGTTTTCAAGTCAAAGGATGACTAGTCCTATGATGAAAAATGTCTTATTTCAGTATGTTGTGTCATATTTTCATGAGGTCTCAATCTATGATCAGAGTGTGTCTTTAAAGATGTCTTGATTCGACGAGCTTGTTCCAAAGGTTGTCAAAGTGAAAAGGTGTCCAAGTTCTTGGTTATGATGGTTTGAGGTTACTTGAAAGAGTTAGTGTGTAATGTTTTTTAGTCTGTGTCATGGTATGAGTGTAAATCATGCATTTATGTCTTTTAAATAGGCCTTCAAGCTTGAGCATGTTACTGATGTCAAGACAAAGGTGTTAAAGCAGAGATTTTGTACTCAGGGTATTCTCAGGATTGTAATGGTAAGCTAAAGGCTAGAGAGTGTTCATTAGAAGATTGCATTGGTGTTTTAAAATTGTTATGTCCTCAAGAAATTTTTCAAATGGTATTGATGGGTTTTCAAGGTTGCACATTCTCAAAAAGAGCTTTTGAGTCCTAATGGTGGACTATAACATATAATTTCAGTTAAGGTCTACATTTATGCACAGGTTAGTGTTCATGAGACAAAATTCATAAAGTGTCAACTGTGTAAAGTATGGGTTCTAGAGATTCTCTCCATGTCGTTAAATGTATGAACATATGTGAACTATGCTTACAAGTGTTGATGATGATCCAACAAGTGCTTTATATTTATTATGTTTCATAAGAGTTTGGTTGGAGAAAGTTGAGAAATTTAATTCAGTCTATAGGGTGCTCTTTCTCTTTTGTTGAATTTTTGTTGACATTCTGTTGCATTTTTTTGTACCTATGCTAATTTTTAATAGGTTACAAAATAGTGTTTCTAATTTGATGTGCAATCTAGTAAGCCTGCATATGAGTTTTGGAGGTCTTAGTATGATGACATAGGTTGAGGGCCCAAGGGGAGTTGGTATCACTCTTCCATCATGACATAATGGTATATGAAGAAATATCTCTCTTAAGATGTGAAGAAGGCTTCTTAAAAAGTATTGTGATGATGATTTCTCAAAAGATGGTATGCTACAGGTTTTATTATCTCACCAAGACATGGGTGCTTGAGTTTCTTCTCTAGTAGAAGTTTCATATGTCTAGAAGGTATGTAAGGTAAGGTCTTTGATGAAATTAAATTCTATTCCAAAGGTAGATGGTTTTTTGAATTAAGAAGTTAAAGGTAGCATGTTTTTGAGGTTGAAAGGACTAAGAAAGTGCTTCAGGAAAGATTCAATATGGTTGAGTCATCTCTATGACTCATATGCAAGGTAAGTGGTCCTAATTTTATGTTTTAATTTAGAGAAGAATAGTATGGTTCTAGGGGGATCTATAAGGAGTGGATTCATATTGTGTATTGGTTTTCATGTTTGGAAAACATTCTTTTAAATTTCTCTAAATATGTAGTGTAGGGACAATCGTCATAAAGGAGGTTTTGCAAACTTATTAGAGGAACATTTTGTGATTTATTGCATATTTGAGACCTATATGGAGATGCTTAGTATGAATGAGAAAAATTAAAGGGGATATATTCTCAGGGGGATCTGTTTTGAGCCTCATTACATGTCCATGAATCATTCATTTCTGTTTTTGATGTCAAACAAGAGAAACTACAGTCCAAGGGGTTGTCTTTAGAGAAAGTAAGTTGAGTTTTTGCATTGTTTACATTGTGTCATGTTGTGTGTTGTAATTTTCCATGTATTTTCATCATTTTAGAATTTTTCATAGATTTAAAAGGGGGAGAGAAGCATTAGAAACATGGAAATGAGTCATGTAGGTGTGTTGGTCATGTTGGTTTCCATCAATGTTTATGAAGGTGGTTGTCATCAATAATAAAGGGGCAGATTGTTGGCCACTGTGTATAAGTGTTTTCATTGATGTCAATTCCATTGATGGAAAATAGTGTCATGAAGTCATATGAGTCTCTATGAGGTTTTAGTCAAGTTTCAAACATGAAGGTTGATTGGTAATGTCAACTTTGGTGGAGTCCTATGTTGTTATGGAGCATGCTTTGGCTTGCATAGTCATGATTTTTGTCCTCCCAAGTTTTTTAAGGTTTTCATGTCAGCACACATGGTAATAGAGGTGTGCTATGGATGTCTATGGATGTGTATGAGGCCAAAAGATAATTTCATGGGTTTTATGTGTTGCGTCAGGTCATTTCAGGCCTATTCCTAGCCATGGAGCATGCAGGATAGTAAGGAGGTATGGATTTTGGAGATGATTAGTCTTATTAAAGAATGAGAATAGTTTTGTAACATGATATATTATGTGTATCATGATTTTCAGGTCATAACATAGAGGTATGATGCATGTATGAGGTCATTGAGAAGAGAACATTTAGAAACAAACAGGTAAGCATGGGTAAATGAGATTGGATGGATATTTTAAGATGCATTTGTGCTATGAAATGAGTTTAGATAATTATAGTATGTTTTCATGATGCTTTGTGACAAGTTTCAGGTCATTTTGAAGAAGATTTTGAAAGTTACATCTATTTTTCTAAAACTGGGTGAGTTACAGTGTGTTTTTAGGCATATGTGAACCTTTTGATGATCATTTTGAATTGTATGATTTGAATTGGTAACTTATCTCTTTGGAGTATATTATTAGGTTAGATATTATTTTTTCACAAAAATAATGAGGTGGTTTTATCTTCACAGTTTTATGAACGATTGTTAATGATCCATAGGGATCCAAAAAAACACACCACTTCATCAGTTCCATCAGCACCAAGAATGAGAAACAAGAAAAGTGGATAAAATGAGGTAAACAGAGGTTCTGGAAGGAACCGTCACTCTGTGCAGAGTGTCAGTTTTAGAATTGTCACCCTGCAAGGGTAGTGGTCCTAAAACTACTGCCTAGCCAGGGTGACGGTCCTGAGACTGCCGATCTACTTAGGGCGGTGGTCCTGACACCTTCGAACAGAAAAGGAGAATGGAACAAGAATGGACGCGAATTTGAAGCACCCAAATATTCCTCTTCCCCTTCCATGCCCTTCACATCCTCCAGTGCACAAGAGGAAATGGGAAGGCCTATAAATGCATGAAAGGAGCAAGAGAATGATCGTTCAAAGATTTAGAGAGATCGAGAAGCAAAGTTTAATGAGAACAATGAGCAAGATCTTCAGTTATGGAATGGAATTATAGGAGCAAGGTGTAGAAACAGAGAAAGAAAGTAATTGGAGAGAAGGTTTACATTGTTTGTTCTTTTTATACTTATTGTAATATGTAATTGTCTATATTAGACCAATAAAAGTGGGAAGAAAAAGCAGTTTCCCTTCCCGACTAGTTTTCCTCCATTGGAGGTTTCCAAGATAAAATTGTTGGTGTTTTGAATTCTTTCCTAATCTACAATTTTATTTCTATAGCACTAGATAATCAGTCACGAAGCTCTAATTTTTCAAGCAAATATGTCATTTTCCAAAGTTGAAAGTAGAAAAACATACTTGTGTGATTCCTAGAGTTCCAAAGTAGAAGTTTACGGATCAGTTAAGAAGATAAGTTGTTTTGAAACCCTAAATAAGAGAAACTTAAAGAAGAAGAGGTATATTGATATTCTATTCATTATTTTTTCAAAAGTGATGATTGGATGTTGTATAATACTCTTCCAGATTTACAAAAAGGTAAGATAGTGTATGTGATAGTATGTGGGCCCCACCTGAAAACACTTGTTTATGAAGAATTCCAATTTAAGGTAAGATTTTCCAAAAGAATTGAAGAATAAATTGATATTTTTTCAGCCCTATATTTTTAAAACATGTCCATGATAGTTTTAGGTAATTTTTGATGTAAAAACGGAAAAGTATTTCCTATTTATGAAGACTAGTATTTAGGGAAATTTGGGGCATCTTGTGGTAAAATTGAGATTGTAGGAGATGCTATCCAATTTTGCACACTTGGAGAAATTAGATAATGAGGCTTATTGGAACTTGGGACTGAAGAATTATTTTGTTTTGAAAACTCATGGTTCATTCAGAACAAGAAATTTCCATTAAGGGGCCCACAGTCATCTAATTTAGGCAAAAGCCCAAAATTAATATATAAAATTTTCAAGGGTCTTAACACATCTCCATAAGGCCCAGGTGCTAGAAGGAAATTTAAAAGGTGGAGGGTCAAGACAAAAGTGGAAGGCACTGAGTTGAGAAGTAAATAGTAGACTTGAGGAAAAATATCTCACCGAGTTGTTCATTGAATAGCTCAGTGAGCTCGTGGTGCATTGAAGGATTTTTACTAACAAGTGCTAGATCTTGTTAATTGAGATTGATGAATGGCATATTATGCCAAGTAAATCAGTGGTCCACTAAATAAAATGGTGTAAGGGAAATGGTTCAGGCATAATGAGTTGCACAAGATCCTCGAGATCGGTGAGGGACGAGCTAAGCGTTGAGTCTAGTTGGAGGGTCATTTGGAGTGAGTAGGTTGGAATCATTTTGTTGATGTTTGAACCTTGTAAGGAGATCACTAAGGGAGGATGGCTAAGTTGGATCAACATAGGAAGTGAGTGGATCAAGAATTAAAACCGAAATGAAGTAGGTTGCAGAGCTCATGTTGAGCTTGGGTTAGAAAGGAGCTCACTCGGACAGGATGCGATGAAGGGAGCTCAATGTATAGATTGATGGAGTGATTTTTTGGGCAAGTCCATACATGGAGAAAGGCGGCTTGATGGGAGCTTGAAAATTTTGTTGAGAAACTTCCCCTCTTTCCAAGTGGGAATGTTATCATGGCATGCCATGATGGCAAGATACTCCATGGGTTCCCAAGGCCACATTACCAAGTGGGAGGGATCCATAGTATTTACCAAGTGAAACATGGATGTTGGAAAACCATATTGATACTTTTGAGCATGGTAGGAATATGATAAAATAGCCAAGTGGGGGGAAAACAATGATGGCATGATAACCTGAGACTGAGGTTTATGCCTAAGCATCTGGCTAGTGTGTTGAAGCAGAGTAATGTCTAAGAAGCTCAGGGAGTCATGAGGAGTTAGAGTCCTTCTCCGAGTAATCAGTGGTAAGTCATCTCATGTTTTTGTTTATGGGAATTAGATCACTTGCAAATGGTTGTCATTTATTATGCCGAGTTACTCATCCATTGATGGTTGGAAGAATGGTTGGAGCTTGATGCATGTGAATATATCTCGGTTGATGTCGGCAGAATGAGTCAATGGTAGAGAACTAATTCTGGGAGCTTGTCAAGGTAAGGATCTCAGTCAATTTTGGCTAGAGATCGATCATCGTAAGGCATGGCACATGCATTAAACATATACATCAACTTAACAAGCTAATAACCATGCAGAGAGATACCATCTCTACTAACTCAGATGAGCTAGAATTTGTATGAAGAATGCGGTGAGCTAGGCAACCAGGTGCAAGAAGAGCTTCATGCAATGATGAGTAAGAAAACTTGTTAAGAAGAAACAATTTGGTGTTGGAGATGACTTGGTGGTTGTGTCTACATGTGGAGCTCAGTGATGGTTGAAGAATGATTCACATACTCAATGATCAAAGAAAGATTACTAAGATCCATGCAGGTTGGATGGAGTTCTTCGATGGCATGGGGATGGTCCAAGTTGTAGCGGAAATCACTCAACCAATGATACGAGGTGAAGCAACTCACTCAATGCGGATGCAAGGGAGATCAGCACCAGGTCAACGTCAAATAGGAGTGAGCTCGACAAGAGAGCTCGACCCAGGAGTTAGGATGGAGTCAGAGGCCAGTCGTGGCGGTTAAGGTTAGAGATTTTTGAGGACATTTAGTGATGGTCAGGTTTGAGTCTCTCGATGGGAGAGATCATCATTGTAATGGAGCTCGGCAGTTGTGGTGAGGATATCATGAGATGGAATTGATGAGCTTGGTACAAAATATCAATGCAAGGTAATGCTCAGTGGAGCTTGATGTAATATAAGGAGCTCAATGGATCAAAGAGGAATCTTGGCTTCTGGTAGTAGGGTAGCTCACATAAAACTTGGCATAGAGACTGGACTCAATGCATACAGAAGGGATCTTGCCAAGCAATGTGAAAGAATCTAAGGAACTTGACATACAAAGGGTCTCGACGCTTTGTGTGAGGAGGGCTCAATTTTGAGATGGTAAATCAATACAAGAGCTCATGTAGAAGAGCTTTCTCAGTGGTTGCGGTGACGATGAGCTCATATAGAAGAGATTGCATGAGGAGAGTCGACGCTAGAAGGATTTTAGTGGTAGGTTGCATCTCGGTGGAGTTGGGTCTTAGCGTTCATATGATAGGAACTTGTCAGCATTCTACAGACCAAGTGATGTCACAGTAGGTTGTTCATGGTAGATGATTTGATAGGAGCTGAGATTTTGTTTGATGAAGAGCTTTGCAAAGTGAGCCAACTCATCATGATGACCGATTTAGCTCAGTTGGTTAGTAAAATAAGATCATGTTGGAGAAGTGAGCTCGGTCATCTATGGGTTTTGATGCATGGAGAGATTTCGATATTACAGAAGGTTGGTAGCTCAGTCTATGCAGTGGAAAACAGAAGAGCTCTATACCTCAAGTTGAATTATGAGCTCTAATCATCTAATGGACTTGATGATCAATAACTTGATGGTCTATCCAATGCATGAAGGGTTTAATGGCACTTGATGCACAATAAGGGAAGAAAAGATAAGATCTTAGCGGGAGTAGATTCACTGAGCTCACTCAATTTGGAATCAGTGGAGAGCTCACACAGGGGGTTCATATCATCAAGTTGGAGATATGCAAAACGAGTTGGCCAGGAAAAATAGGAAGAGTGGGCCGAGTTACATTGAGCTTGGTCAATGTGATAGAACATAGGAGCTTGACACTTAGTCAAAGGTCACATGAGACAAATCTCAAGCCTAACTCGGTGAGTTGGCTCGGTGAGCCAACCATCGAGTTGGACTATGTGTGACCCTATTTTCATGGCCCCTCACTTTCATCTAGTCAAATTAGTCTTCGGGGACCCACCATATATTTTAAGTTAATTAATATTTTTATTTAAATATTTTAATAATAATATTTATTATTATTATTATTATTAAAATATTTTATTTAAATATTCCTTTAATTAATTGAAAGGATTAGGTCAACATGAAATTGATGGCACATGATGAAACCTTCTCAAGAGGATTAACCAACTGTAATAAATGAATCATTATGTACCTTCAATTTAGGAAGGGAATTTGTGACTTCTTCTCTCCTCTCTCACAAATGCTTCTCTAAATGTAAGTGTTGATACAGAATCACTGCACCCCCTGGATGCTGATTAGATTTCTATTTTGATCATTCGAAGCATCTAGCGTGATTGCACAACATTGAAACCTCTCTTCAAGTGTGGGACTTGTAAAATGAGAGAGGAATCTCTAGAGAAGGCTGGTTCCTGCTCCTAAACTACCTACCACAAGCTATTCCAGTGTAGGCAAGCTAATCTAAACCTAATCTAACCATGCCAAGGAGACAGAGAGAGAGAGAGAGAAAAAGGAAAAAATAGCAAAAGCCTACACTAAAACAGTGATACACCCGAGAAGGAGAATGTTGAACATCTATCAAAACTGCCATGGAACAAGGAGAGGTGAGCAATGGGAAGGATGGACAGATGCATCACAAACCCAAAGATAGATTTCACACAGAAAATGTCCCAAAACTCCATGAACACAGCTCCAGACCTATAATGAACATTAGAACATGCACAAATACCTACAATGAAGAGAGGCAAGAAGAGAACAAGTAAAAGAATGAGCAAGGATGGATAGATTCATCACAAAACATGTTTTTGTTGCTCCAGAAGTTTGCACAGAACATCATTTAATGGTAAAGGGAAAAAAATGCCATTACAGAGCAGGGGAGGAGGTTCGAACTCCATTTTTAACCCTGGAGAAGAAAAGAAGGGAGGAAAGAGCTGAAAAGATGAACCACCACTTGGAAAGAAGCCCCTCCTTACAATTTATAGGAAGAAAAAGAGAGGTAGAAGAGAGGAAATCCGAAATCTGCCCCAACCACCTCCAGACTGCATTTTAATCATATCATTATGGCGGTAGGTGAGAACCCCAGCGAACCCAAAAGTGGCGAACTGTATTTTGCATTTTGAAGAATTTTTTCTCACCCAATTAAAGATATCTAGTTGTAGTTGGACAGAGGACTTCATAAGATTTCCAAAAAGTTCAACCTTGCATGAATCTGAGCTCCCAGTCAAAATTTATGGCCATCTGAATATCTGCGCCAGGGTTTGCTTCTTGTCAGCGCTCAAAATGTTGTGCCTCCTGAAGATGCGCCATAGGCGCATCCATTTGTGTGTCATGCACCATTTCTGTGTGCCAAGGGCGCATCCTTTACCCTGTCAACACTCATTTTCATGTGCCATTTCTATGCGCCAAGGGCGCATCCTTTACCCTGTTGACACTCATTATCGTGCGCCAAGGGCGCATCCTTTACCCTGCCGACACTCATTGTCATGCGCCATTTCTGTGCATCAGGGGTGCATCCTTTACCCTATTGACACTCATTTTTGTGTGCCATTTCTGTGCGCTAAGGGTGCATCCTTTACCCTATCGACACTCATTGTCATGCGCCATTTTTGTGTGCCAAGGGCGCATCCTTTACCCTGTCGACACTCATTGTCGTGCGCCATTTCTGTGTGCCAAGGGCGCATCCTTTACCCTGTCGACACTCATTGTCATGCGCCATTTATGTGTGCCAAGGGCGCATCCTTTCTCGTGTTGACACCCATTTTCATGTGCCTTTTTCGTGCGCCAATTTCCTGCACCTTTTGAATGTCAGGGATTTGAGCTTCTTTGATTTCTATATTCTCTTGTTCTTCTATATCTACCCGGGGGGGAAGATATATACAACAGTAAGTTGGAAGCTCATTCCAACAGGTTGGACAAGTTATACAGTTACACAATTGAAGTTTCAAGCCTCTCTTTCAAGACTGTAATGGTAACCATTGCCTCTTTTGAATGTATGATGCATTTTGCACGTTGTTGAAGAAATAAAAGTTTTTGTTTTGTGACTAATCTTGGTCCTTTCATCCTTCTATATTCCTTTGTGCCTTTATGATGCTTGTAGGTACACTATGTAAGTTCAATTTTCTATTGCGGGTTCTTAAAGTTTGTTGGATTATTGCATGTTGTTGAGTTGTGGTGCTTGTTCACCCTTTTCAAGTTCATCCTTATTCATTGGAATACTGATAGATTACTTTGTCTGATTGAGTTTAACAAAGGGAGCATATGCTTCCTAGTTTGTGGTATTATGTTACCCTTTCTAAGATGTAGTAGGTGAATTTTTCTTGTGGTGCACAACACCCTCTTCAAATTAACCTTTTCTGAGTCTGGTAACACCCTTTATTTGGTGCATCACCATCCCTATTATATTTTCATTGCTTACAAATTTGTTTCTCTAAAACCCATGAAAATGTTAGCATAGGTCTAGATAGCCATTTTATTGAACTAGGAGTAGTATAGAACTTAGTTTAGGAAGAGGAAGCTAGCCTTCTTCGGAGGTTCACCTCAAGCCCAAGTCCCACAGCTTGAGAGGTTATCCCATGTTTCCCAATCACACCGAATGTCCTGTTCACATTTTGGCCATTCGGAGGGTGCAATGATTTGACGATAATAGTGTTTGACATGCCTGATGAGACCAAGAGTTGGTACTTCTCTTCTCACTTACACAAATTTAAGTACCTGACAACTTGTTGGTTTTTAAAATGCTACTTTAACAAAACCACAGCCAGGGGACAACAAGTCCCTCCTCTTTATGGGAGAGGTTCCCATATTGAAAGAAAGTAGTGAAGCTTATATACAAATGTACATATTACATCTTAAGGATGGAATTTTGACATCTTGAAATGCCTTTTTACCAAAACAACTTATCAATACAAAAGAATGGAAGAACTAAAGAAAGAAAAGAGTAGAATATAATAGTACTTTTAGGAAATATAGATAGCAGAGTATAACCTTATACATACTGAGAAAATGTGATACAAAATAGAATCATTCTCATTCATGACATAAAATATCATTCCATGGACACAAATTTATAGAAATCATATCAATAAGAACACAAAGTTTCTTGTTACAGAAGATAAATGATCCACAGATTTCAGGAAAGTAAGAAGAGACAATAGATAAGATAGAGAGAAATGGGAAATTATTTTGTATTGATTGCTTTTGATTCTATTTACACTTCAAAAGTATCACAGTCCAACATTTTGAATGAGCCAAGATCTTACATTTATAGATGAATCAAAAAGAGGAGAAGAAGAGAAGGAAGAAAATTTGATTTGGAAGCTCAACCACCAACCATCAATGCCCCTAAAAATCCACCTAGAATCTGTCAAGTCTAGTTTTGCATGTCTTTATCGTGTTGAAGAAGGATGGAAGATCAGATCAAATTTGATCTAGTTGAAGCAGTCTAATCAGATATTAATGGCACAAAATATGTTTTCCATATTTCCACCCAAATCAAGATATCCAGTTGGTTCTCCATGTCTGTTTGGCGTGTTGGAGAAGGAAGGACGGAGGATCAGATAAAATTTGATCTGTTTGAAGTGATCAGATCACATATTAATGGCATGAAATACGTTTTCTATATTTATAACCATAAAATCCTACTGAAAACAATATTTTATGCTTACATGGTGTAGAGGAGACCATGATCTTTCCAACAATATAATGTTTTTTTGAATTTCAATCATTGGAGTGAAAGTTATGCTCATTTGAATATTTGAATTGAATCTGTACAAAAATGGTGAGAATGTATTTTTTGCAAAATGGATCCGCGAGCCCAGAATTGAAATTGCACCTTTAGCGAAAAAAATGCAAAGTTCAAAAGTCTCCCTCAAACCTCGCAGGCCTGCAAATTCACTTTTGATATAGGTTTAACATGTGGCTTTACCTGAGTGGTAATAAAGTTACGACTCACTTTTACAATTTTAACCTTTTTCAAAGAAAAGCTCAAAAACCCAAAGTTCTCCACTGACCCACCTTCCCACTTTGACTTTTGATGTGGGCTCAACATTTGACTTTATCCCTAGGCATGATCAGGGATGCGGGTCATTTTATAACTTTACTTCTTGTGGAAACAAGGCTCAAAATCTCAAATTTCTCCGATAGCCCGCCCCTCCACTTTGACCTTCGATGTGAGTTCAACATTGACTTTTTCCCTTGGCACGAGCGGGGATGTGGGTCACTTTATAACTTTAAGCCCTTTATGGAAACAAAGCCAAAATTCCTAAATCACTCTAATGGCCCGCCTCTCCACTTCCGCATTGAAACATGGCCATGTGTCCCTTTGTTTGGAGAAGGCTTTATGTCTGGCCCAGAACACGTGGAGGCTTCCCACTCATTTGGAGACTCTTTTTGGACCTGACCTTCAGAGGTGTGCCAATTGGACACATGGAGAGATGGCACACATTTGGGACCTACCTTTGGATTCGCCCCCTGAATGAGCACCAAAGGGACATGTGGGGATTTCCGCTGGTTCTCCTTTCCTTAGCTGATTCAACAGCTAGTTTTTCCCCTTTTTACTTTTGTGGGACCTTAGACACGTGGATATCTAGTGCTTGTTTGGGGAACCACCTTTGGCTTCGACCCTGAAGGTGCACCGATGAGGCACGTGGCACCATCCGCTGGCCTTATATGTTTCAATAGCCACTTTAACTTTTTGAGGCTTTGACCACGTGGCTAGTTGGCGCTTATTTGGGATTCATCCCTTGGGTCTCACTTATAAAGTTACGTCGATGAGGCATGTGGAGGCTTCTGCCAACCCTCTTACACTTAGTCAATTAAATGGTCAGCTCTTTCCCTTTTCCGGACCTTGGACATGTGGAGGGATAGCACAAGTTTGGGGTCTCTCATTAGGCCATGCCTTTTGAATTTTCATTGATGAGGCACGTGGCACCTTCCACGGGTCCATAGCTTTTCCCTCGAGTCAACTCGCCTGCAAAGTCTACAAAATTTGAGCCCATTCTTTGGTCATCTGCTACGTGCACTAATCTCCTTGATGCAGTTGGCCTCCTTTGCCGACCCTACCCCATTCATTGTTGAGTTTGGAATGTGGGCTTGTATGACTGAACCACCCCTTCCAATTTTCTTCTGTGCGGGGTCGTGTTTGATCAATTTTTCCAGGGGGGAAAGGTTGGGATAACAGGCACTAACTCAAAAATTTTGAAACTTGACTTGAACAAAAAATGAGAGGAATTTTGAGGGTGACAACACAACTCTACATCTCTGGAATTCAAATATCAGTACATTAACTTATGCGAAGAATTCAAACAAGAGATTCTTCAAAGAAAGGAAATTATCAGCATATCGAACTATCCCAGTCTCCTCTAAGGAGAAGGAGAAGATGCATCTCAACATCACCCGTTGCAGCATCACCTCATAGGGGTCATTCAACTCCACCTTACAGATGCTTTCCTCCACCTAGGAATAATTAACCTCTCATTTTTATGGCGAGGCACCAATTTCTTCCCCCTTTCAATGCAAGCATTCCTCTTCTGTTGTCTCAACGTGACACTATACTTGTTGCAACACTCAAAATTTTACCCTTCTACATAGGGGAAACTCACATTACTCCATTGGAACATATTATTGATGTAGCCAACATTTGTGTAGTACATAATATCACAGAGGACAATGTTGCGGTTAGACTTCTTACTACCTCTTTCAAGGGAAAACCACTTCAATGGTTTCGAGGTTTAAGTGTTGGTATTATTACCACTTGGGATGAATTAGGAGAAAATCTCTATAAATAGTTTAAATACAAGAGTGATCACCTGTCACTTTTGGAACATCTCACTATCATAAAGAGAGCTCCCAAAAAATACATGAGTGATTTCAACTTCTGATTCCATAGGACCTGGAATAGGATTATGACACTCATAAAGCCTTCCCTAAATAATGCATTCTTGTACTATTTGCAATCCTTGAATAGTGATGTAGTAATTAATATCTAGTCCATGGGAGGGACTAAACTACCAAATGCATACGAAGTTTCTATAGCAGTGGAGAATCCCTTAATCTAGGCTAGAAAGATAGCTCCACAACCATCAATGCCATTATCTCCGAATCTTATGAACAACCAACATATCATTGCTTTGATTCCAGCAACCTCCAAACAACCAACTCAATCTACCCTTGCCTCCTCAAATGACCTATTTGAATTCAAGTCACTACCGTAAACCTTTGGTAAGGAGCTCATTATACTCAAGAGGCAACAATTTCAATCTAATTGTCCATACCATCCACATAACTAGTAGTACCAGGCTAACCATCCTCCCTTTCAAAGGAACAATCAGCCTCAAAAGCAAACTACAAGTCAAGTTGTGAATGTCAGGCCTTTGAAATTTTAGAACCCTCTTGCTACCAGCTCATCTAGAGCCATGGTACCTATCCAGAATAATCTAGTTCAAGACTACGAATGGTATTATCCTTGTTCTCAACCACATAATCAAAATATTTTCCCCAATAGAGTTCTTAGCTAGGCCCTTATGGTTCAAAGCGTATATGCCCCTCCAGAGCCAATAGAAAATTCATCTACATAGGGAATAACAAATCAACTGCAGGCACCTGAGGAAACCACTTTGTTAAATTAGCAAGTAGAATATTTTTTTGGGTTGAATATAGATTCCTCATCAATGGCAGAAAACACACGTTCTAAAAAGAGAGAAATGGAATCTCAACCTTCCAAATCTGATCAAGCATCCACTTCACAGCCTCAGCCACAAACAGTATTTGATAAATATGCAGGAAAGAAACTGCCAGAAACACAAGCTAGCCAATCCGCAAGGAAAAAAGGTTCTTCAAGCATCACGGTACCCAATAAGCACTTTCCAAAGGAGGGTCCTAATGCCCAAAGAAGTATTAGCAAAGTAGGAGTAATTACCTTCAGTATTTTAGAAATAATGAAGAAGACCAGCCTGAGTGTTACTATGTGGGACACATGCTCAATTCCTTCTCAAAGAAACTTGTTGCGAGAGGCTCTAGACGGTTTTGGTAAAACTGACGGATCATCAGGTCATGAAACAACAACTGCTAAAAGTTTGTGTTAAATAGAAAGGAAAATTATTCCTAATGCCAACAAACCACCACCATTCTATATCTCCATGATCATTGGTGATCATTTGGTACATAATTTCAGGATTGATTCTGGTGTCAGTAGCTCGGTCATGCCCAAACAAGTTGAAAATGTACTAGGCATACAATATGCGGCAGTTGTAAGGGGAGTTTTTCAGCTAGATGGCACAACCGTTCAATCTGTTGGTGTCATCAAAGGACTTCAACTTACCATCCATGGATGCCCAAGTTTTTCCTTCACTCAAGACATATTAGTCATTGATTTCCCTCCTATTTTTCCATCTGCCTATCACAAGATTTCACTGCCAAGATGGGCGGTTATCTATCAGATGATTGGTCACATATGATCCTCAAGACTCGATATGGAACCAAAGTAACTATAAGGGTGGAACCAATCTTCCATAATCATGTAGAACCCTACACTGCTAGTCTTATAAATGGGAATTATACCATCGGTGGTCTAGAAGAAGAAGATGTTGATCATGAAGTGACCACTCTTATTGAAGAAGAATACTGTGCTGGATGAAGTGAGTGGAGATCATAAATATGATCCCTATGCTGATGTGTTAGAAGAGGAAGATTCTCATTTTCTACTATTGGAAGAGATGGGATTGGGTACATATTGTATTCACGAAGAAGGTACGATCATACCGCAACTGGTCAAAACACCAAGCAGTTATGAAGGACTATGGGAATTATTCTTCGATGGATCAAGGAATAAGAATGGATATGGTACTAGCATCATGTTGATTTCTCCAAGAGGAGATAATTACTTCTCATATTTCCAGTTGTAATTTAGTTGCACTAACAATGTTGCTGAATACGAGGCCCTTGTGCAAGGAATCCGGCTATCTCAAAAGAAGGGAATCAAATCCCTGACTATTTTTGGAGACAGTGATTTAGTTTTTCATCAAGTGACCACATGCAGTGCATCCAAAAATGATCTTTTATGATCATACAAGAACTGAATCTGGGATTTGATTGAAGATTTTGAAGCTTTTGGGATCCATGTGATTCCTAGAAATAAAAATCAAGATGTTGATAAACTTGCTACAATTGGCTCACAATACAACATACCTATTGATATCACAAAATAAGGATGGAAATCAGTCAAAATGGTGCTTTTACCTATAGTCCCTGTTAATGTGAGTAGGTGGCAAGTGTTCGATAGTGAAAAAAATTATTCTTTTCCTACAAGAAGAGGTGGAGTTTGCTGCAAAAAATCATGATAGGTTGCAAGAATCATATAGTGATCAAATCATACAATTCAAAAGCAACAAGCTACCAAAAGTTTTGGTTACATTGGAATCCATTCTCAATTTAGATGATCAAGCCAAAAGAAAAACCTCTAACATGGTTGTCAAAGAAGAAGATTTTGAGGAAGTCAAGATAGCAAATGAAAAGTTTCTGAAGATCAGAAAAGTATGCACTTCCAAAGAGAAAGAAGCTTTCATCAAAAATTTTCAAGAGTATCATAAATTTTTTACGTGGAGCTACAAAAACTTGCATGGTTTTGATCTAGGTCTAGCACAACATACCATCGTACTGGATCCTAATGCCAAGCCAATTCATCATAAACATAGGCCAATTAATCCCAAAAATGAGCCATTAATGAGAAAGGAGATAACCAAACTCATCGAGGCCTGTATAAATTTTCCTATCAAGCATTCCTCTTGGGTAGCCAATTTGGTCCTCATAAGGAAGAAGAACTGAGAGATTCAGCTATGTGTGGAATTTAAGGATTTGAACCATGCGTCATTAAAGGACCATTATCCTCTTCCATCAATGGAGAAAATCCTTCAAATGGTGGTAGGAGCTCAAATATTTTCTTTTCTCAATGGATATTCAGGTTATAATCAAATTCTGGTCCAAGAGTCTGAATAATACAAAATGGCTTTCAATACCAAGTGGGGCACATATTCCTACAACAAAATGCCATTCAGATTGTCTAATACTAGGGATACTTTCCAAATAGCCATGGACATGGAATTTAAGGGACTAATCAATTACATCATCTTGGTTTACCTTGATGATATAACTAATTACTCTAAGCATGTAGAAGACCACACCACACATCTAAGGAAGGTTTTCCGAAGGTGTAGGGAATTTTGGATATCACTCAATCCCAAGAAATGTATTTTTAGAGTGCATGAGGGAAAATTGTTGGGGCATGTTTTTTCAGTGGAAGGAATGTCAATTGATCCATCTAGGATTCATTTGATTATGTCCTTATCTCTCCCAAAACACAAGAAGGGTCTCCAGAGTTTTTTTGGGAACCATCAATTTCGTGCGGAGATTCATTCCTTTATTTGCAATATTCCCTAAACCATTGAAAACCATGCTAAAGAAAAATTTGCCATTATCATGGACAAAGGAAAGAAGGTAGAGCTTAGAAACCATCAAAATGGCCGTTTCTCAAGATACCACACTAGTGAACCCCATGTTTGATAAATATTTTAGTGCTTTATGCTTTTGTAGGTCAAGAGAGCATTTCAGGAATCCTCACCCACCAAAATGATGATCTAATGGAGCAACCTATTACTTTCTTCACTCAATCCCTTAAAGACTATGAGCTCAAATATTCACTCATTGAAAAACAAGTCTTTGCAGTTATTCAATATTTAAAGGAATAAAAACACATGTTGTCCAACAACAAAATTCATCTAATGGTGTCTCATCAAGATATCAAGGACTTTTTGCTGAACAAAGAGATGAACAAAAATTGTGCTGGATGGATCATGAAGGTGATGGAGTATGAGGTACATATCAAACTTACCAAACTTGTTAGAGGTAAAGGTTTGTGTCAACAACTTGCTAAAAATATGGAATCAAAAGGTGATGAGGACGTGACGCTTATAAATAGTGATGAGGGTGATGATCAAGTTGAATGGTTATCCAAAATGAAGAATTTCCTTTTCTCAGGAATATATCCTATAAACGTGGATAAAAATCAAAGAAGGAATTTTTTTCTTCAGTCTATTCCATATGTTGAGGTAGATAATGTTTTCATTTGAAAGGATTTGAATGATGTTCTCCTTTGGTGCATGGGGAACGGAATAGGTAAGTAATAGACTAGAAGAGTTTCACAATAGCCCATCTGGAGGGACATTATTTCTGCATGAACAACTACTACCAAGATCATTCGAGTTAGTTATTATTGGCCCAGATTTTGTTCAAATATGCCCATCTATGGGTAAGGAAGTGGTAAGGGAAATGTGCCTTTTTCACTGGCAAATAGAAGTTGGCAGCTCTTCCACTGCATCCCATTCAAGTGGATCAAACCTTCATTTAATGGGGGTTAGATTTCATTAGAATGATTAATCCTCCATCCAATGATGGACATTAATGGGTCCTTACTTCAACTGACTATTTTACTCTATGGACAGAGGCAGTAGCCTTGAAAGAGAGCAATGAGAAGGCAAATCTTGATTTCTTGAAGGCATAATGACAAGGTTTGGTGTTCCATTTACAATCATTTCAGACAACGTAATGGATTTCCTTGGTTTGAAGCTAAGTGAATGGGCTGTTAAAAATGGGTTCTACCTCAAGACTTCATCCAATTACTATCCGCAAGGAAATGGATTGGCTGAGTCTAGCAACAAGAATCTCACAAGGCTTATCAAGCGCATAATGGAGACTAACAGGAATTAGAACACACATCTTAGATTGCCTTATGGGTAGATCAGATCACACCTAAAAGGGCCATCGGAAATTCTCTTTTCATGCTTGTATATGGAAGGGAAGAAAAAAATTCACTTTCCTTGGAGTTACCTTCTTTGGAGTTAGCTCATTAGCTTGAAGTTATGCCGAATGATTCTCTGATAGTCAAGTTTTCTGAACTCATGGAGTTGGAAGAAGTATGAAATAAGACTATGAAGAATTTGGAGGAAAAATCAAGCTCAGGTTAAGAAATCCTTTGAAGGGAATTTTCAAGAACGAGATTTAGCTCTCAAATGGGATGAAGATAGAGCCAAACCAGAAAAGCAAGCTAAATTTTACTCTCTCTAGAGTAGGCCATACATCATCATAAGTTAGAAAGAGGTGAATTCATTTCATCTATCCAGGCTCAATGGAGAAGAACTTACCATTCATGTGAATGTGATACATCTCAAATCTTGGTTTTGAGGTCATTCCACCCCCTTTACAGTTTAGTTAGGTATTTTCCTCCAAGTTCTTATGCACATTGTTGTGTTTTGTTGTTCTTTTTCTTTCCTCCTTGTTGTGTTTTGTGTTGTTCTTGCACATTGTATCATCATCAGTGGAAGTGTCAAGGAGGAGGAAGGGTTCAAATTATACATAAGAGTTTTCATGATGTTGCTTTAGTCAAAATTCCGCAGTATGCCATAGATGCCAAGCATTCAAAAAATTCGGTATACCTCGTGCCTAACATTCCAGGGAGGTCCAAGATCAGAAATGATCAAGGAGTTTTTAGAATATATCACAGAAGATCATATTAGTTTTAGGATGCTAATATAGGACTCCATGCCTAATGGATAACTTAAGGAAACTGGAATCATGCTTAGTAGGCAATAATCCTTGAGAGGTCACTAAATATTTTATCGAATTTTGCACACTTTGTGAAATTAGATAATGAAGGCCTATTAGACCCTGAGACTGAAGAATTATTTTGTTTTGAAAACTCATGGTTCATTCAGAACAAGAAATTTCCATTAAGGGGCTCACATTCATCTAATTTAAGAAAAAGCCTAAAATTAGTATATAAAATTTTCAAGGGTCTTAACATGTCTCCATAAGGCCCAGGTGTTAGAAGGAAATTTAAAAGGTGGAAGGTCAAGACAAAAGTGATAGGCACCGAGTTGCGAAGAAAAGAGTACACTTGAAAAAAAATAGATTACCGAGCTACTCATCGAACAACTTGAAGAGCTTGTGATGCATTGAAGGAATTTTCCTAACAAGAGCTAGGTCTAGTTAATTGAGATTAATGAATGACATATCATGCCAAGTAACTCAGTGGTCCAATCAATATAATGATGCAAAGGAAATGGTTTAGGCATAATGAGTTACACAAGAGCCTTGAGATCGGTGAGGGGCGAGCTAAGTGTCGAGTCTAGTTGGAGGGTCATGTGGAGTGAGTAGGATGGAATCATTTCATTGACATTTGAACCACGATAGGAGGTCATTAGGGGAGTTCGGATAGGTTGGCTCCATATAGGAAGTGAGCAGATCAGTCATTGAAACTAGAATGAAGTCAGTTGGAGAGCTCAAGTTGAGCTCAAGTCACAAAGATGCTCACTCGGATGTGACGTGACTAAGGGATCTCAATGTATAACTTGACGGAGTGAGTTGTTGGGTGAGTCCATGCACAAAGAAAGGGAGCTTGATGGGATCTTGGTAGCTCGGTGGAGAAACTTCCCCCTTTTTCCAAGTGGGGATGTTAGTATGACATGCCCATGATGGAAAGATAATACGCGGGTTCCCAAGGACATGTTACCAAGTGGGAGGGATCCAAATTATTTGCTAAGTGAAACTTTGATGTTGGAAAAACATCATGATATTTCCAAGCATGGGAGGAATCTGATCAAATAGCCCAAGTGGGGGAAAAAAACGATGACATGCCAACTTGAGACCGAGGTTGATGCCTAAGAATCTGGCTAGTGTGTTGAAGTAGAGTAATGTCCAAGAATGTTGGTGAGTCCGTGAGGAGTCTGAGTTATTCATCAAGTAATCGATGGTGAGACATCTCATATTTCAGTTTATGGGTGAATCGACTCACTTGTGAATGGTTGTCATTTATTACGCCAAGTTACTTGGCCATTGATGGCCCGAAAAATGGTTAAAGCTTGACGCATGTGAGTATAACTCGAGAGATGTCGACAGAATGAGTCAACGGTGGAGAGATCATTTTTGGAGCTTGTCAAGGAAAAGGAGCTCAAACAAGTTTGGTTAGAGATCAACCATCGCAAGACATGACACAGACATTAAACGTAAACATAAACTCAATGAGCTAATCATCATACAAAGTGATACCACCTCTACTAGCTCAGACGAGATAGAATTTTTATGGAGAATGCGGTGAGCTAGGAAAACAGGTGCAAGGAGAGCTTCACATAAGGATGAGTTAGAAAACTTGTTAAGAAGAAATAATTCTGTTTCAGAGATGACTTAGTAGTTGTGTCTACATGCTGAGCTTGCTGATGCTTCACAAATTGATTCATAGACTCAACGATCAAAGAAAGCTTGCTAAGATCCATGTAGGTTGGATGGAATTCTTTGATGACATCAAGATGGTCCGAGTCATAGCAGAAATCAATCAACCAATGATACAAGGTAGAGGAACTCATTCAATGCATATGAAAGGGAGATCGGCACTGGGTTTAATGTCAAAGAGGAGGGAGATCAACAAGAGATCTCGATCTAGGAGTCAAGATGGAGTCGGAAGGTAAGTCGCAGTGGGTCAAGTTGGGAGCTTGTTGAGGATGCTTGGTGATGTTTGGGTTTGATTTGCTCGATGAGAGAGATCATCGTTGTAATGGAGCTCATTTTTTAAGGTGAGCATATCGTGAGATAAACTTGATGAGCTTGGCACAAAACATCAATGCAAGGTGATGCTCGGTGGAGCTTCATGTAATATGAGGAGCTCGACGGATCGAAGAGGAAGCTTAGTGTCTGGTAGTAGGGTTAGTTACAAAAAAACTCGGTTTAGAGACAAGAATCAACATATGCAGAAGGGATCTCTCCAAGCAATGTGAAATAACCTAAGGAGCTTGATGTATAAAGGGTCTCGGTGCTTCATGCGAGGAGGTCTCAATTTCAAGTTGGTAAATTGATGTATGAGCTCATGCAGAATATCTTACTCGGTGGTTATGGTGAAGATGACCTCATATAGAAGAGATTTCATGATGAGAGCCGACACTAGATGGATGTGGGGAAACAAGTTACATCTCGGTGGAGTTGGGTCTTAGTGCTTGTATGGATAGGAACCTGTTAGCACTCTGCAGACCAAGTGATGTCGCAGTATGTGGTTCATGGTAGCCAGCTCAATAGGATTTGAGTTGTGTTTGATGAAGATCTCTGAAAATTAAGCCAAATCATCATGATGATCGAGTTAGCTCGTTCGGTTAGTGAAAAACTCTCATGTTAGAGAAGAGAGCTCATTTTTTGACATAGCTCGATGCACAGAAGGATATCAATATTGAAGAAGGTTAGTAGGTTAGTCTATACAGTGGAAAACATAAGAGCTCGATACCTCGAGTTAAATTTTGAGATTGAATGCATCTCATCGACTCGATGACCAATAACTTGATGGTCAAGGGAACTTGGCATGAAGGGTACAACAAAGCTCTACTGCATTCAATGAAGTGTAAACAGATATAATTTTTTATTCGGGAGTAGACCCACTGGAGCTTGGTCAGTTTGGAATTAGTGGAGAACCAACTCAGTGAATAGGGAAGAGCCCGTCTCATCAAGTTGGAGCCATGCAAAGATGGAGCCCTACTTTCAATAGGGAAAATGAGAAGAGTGTGCTCAAGTACCAAATGAGCTCATGGTCAGATTTTTAGGTGATCTTGATTAAAGAGTGAGCTGGATACTGTAGTCGAAGCTCATGGGAGGAGCAAATTTCGATCCCAGCTCGGGTGAGTTGGATCAGTGATCCAACCACTGAGTCGGGATATTTTTTTTACCCTATTTCTCATGAAATCCACATTCTCCAAGTGGATAATTATTCCTAACAAGGGATCCAACCAAATATTATAGTTAAATTAATAATTTTATTTAAATATTTTAATAATAATATTTATTATTATTATTACTGAATATTCTATTTAAATATTCCTTTAATTAATTGAAAAGATTAGGTTAGCATGGGACATTAATGGCACATGATGGAAGCTTCTCAAGGGGTTTAACCATGTTTTTAATAAATGAACCATCATGTACCTTCAGTTTAGGAAGGGAATTTATGACTTCTGCTCTCCTCTCTCTCAAATTCTTCTTTAAATGTAAGTTATGAAGCTCATTCTCAATAGGGTTGGACAAGTTAGACAGTTAGACAATTGAACTTTTAAGCCTCTCTTTCAAGATTGTAATGGACAACCATTTCCTCTTATGAATGTATGATGCATTGTGCACGTTCTTGAAGTAATAAAAGTGTTTTTTTTTGTGACTAATCTTGGTCATTTCATCCTTCTATACTTCTTTGTGCCTTTCTCATGCTTGCAGGTATGCATATGTGCAAGTTCAAGTTTCTATTATCATGTTCTTGGATTTTTATGCTTATCTGAGTGGTGGAGTATTGCATGCAGTTGAGTTGTGGTGATTATTCACCCTTCTCAAGTTCATCCTTCTTCACTGGAAGAATGATAGATTGTTTTCTATCTAATTGAGTTTAACAAAGGGAACGCATTCTTCCTAGTCTATGTGGTATTCATGTTAGCCTTTGTAAGTTGTAGTAGGTGAAGTTGTCTTGTGGTGCATAACACCCTCTTCAAATTAACCCTTTCTGAGTCTAGCAAAACCTTTTATTTGGTGCATCACCATCCCTAGTATATTTTCATTTCTTACAAGTATCTCTCTCCCTAAAACTCATAAAAATGTTAGCATATGTCTAGATAATAATTTTTATTGCACTAGGAGTAGTATAGCACTTAGTTTAGGAAGAGGAAGTCAGCCTTCTCCAAAGGTTTACCTTGAGCCCAAGTCCCACAGCTTGAGAGGTGATCTCATGTTTCCCAATCACACCAAACATCCTTTTCACATTCTGGCCATTCATAGGGTGAAGTGATTTAAGGACAACAGGAGCTACAAGATGAGTTAAGACTCCATAAAAGTTGTGTTGTGATACTGGTTCAGAGATATTTCAAATGGTATATTAAACTTGTTTGTTTTATATGTTATGAAGAATTTATGACCTATCCTTTGAGGGTAAAATTTGGAGGATACTTGTTCTAAACAATGTGTTATGTGGCTTCATGAGGGTAAGGTGATGATTTTGTGTTTTTAAATGATTTATGAATATTTATGCTTATAAATAATTTCTAATGGTGTTTCATGCTTTTTCTAAGTGTGTAAGCGAGTTTTTAGGTGATGGAGAAAGTTGGGCTCATGGTTAGTTCTTGAGTCCTAGAAGGTTAAATAAGTAGTTTGTAAACATTAGTTTGGTTAATGGCCTACCACTTAAACTTGAAATGAACTTTAATATGTTCTGGAAATCAGAGTCACAAAAATTTCAATTGCTGTATGGATTGTGCCTTGGTGAGTTGATGTGATGTGTCTTTTAGGTTAGGTTGTGAAGAAGAATGTATGTTGATTTTCAGGACAAATTTGCTCAGGCTGAAAGAGTGAGTTTGTTGAGGAATGAGATGGATAATTTGATTATTTATATTATTTTTAAATTTAATAGGGATTAATGATTTTCCTATTGAAGGAATTTGGAGTTCTTTGAAGTGGAATAAAGTGTGTAACCTAGTTGATTTTTTGACATGGGTTTTTGGGCAGCATGATTTAGGGAAAAGTAAAGTAGTTTTGTTTTGAGCATATGGATGTTTCAAGAGGTATAAAATGAATGGATTTTATCTACATGTCTTGTGGATTCCATAGAGTGGTTACACTCCATATTTAGGATGTTTTGGAGATAGGGTGCTAGAAGCAGCTGATTCGTTAAGGATATGAGCCTTTTAGCTTGTGTTATGATTTATTAGATTGGTACAAACTAATTAATGAGCATGGATGATTTGTTTTCTATATTACACATGCATGATTAATTTTATAGATTTAATAATCTTTTTTTATTGTGAGTGTATTTTACTCATCATGGTGATAGGGTTTTGAGCTTGTTTTGTGCAAGATGAGTGGTTTTGTGTATGACCGACCTATATGGGTCATATGTAAATGTTGTAATGAATTTATTGGGATATTTTAAATTTTTATTGTATATATAATATTAAATTACTAACCTCCCTCATGTTATAAAGAATATAATAATATTTATGTAGTGTTTTGAGTTCATTTGTGAACTAGTTGTGCATGGGGGGAAAAGTGTGGTGGAAGAGAGATAAAGAGTGTAACAGGTATGAAGACATGTTTTGAGACCTGAATTTTTTTTAACATTGTTGAATAATTTTATAGGGAATGTGTGCAATGGTTTGAGACCAAGACAATTCCATGAAAAACATAGAGAGAGCGAGTTGAAGAAGGTTTGTTTCAATGGGGGTTTGAAGGAATTTGAGTTGCATTTTGGGATCACAATAAGCTATGGTATCATCATAATTTTAGTGGTCATTATTCTGTAAAATATCTTATGATGATTCATATTCATATGATTCTCTTGTTTTTATTAATATCAACAAGGGTTTGGGGGTTGGTGTTCTTTGTGGCGTTGGTGCCTCACTAAAGAAAATCTCTTGTGATGTGTAATATTCACTTGATTATTTTTTTGTGTGTAGTATCTAAAAAACAATTCAGTGCTTTTTCTTCCCCTTGATGGTTTCCCACTTACATATTTTTTCTATGTGTTCTATCTCATGTTTCAATTTCATTTTAATGTATGATGCACACTTAATAAGCTAATATGGAATGTATGTGATTGAATGGATGTATGATGGATGTTGCAACAATGGTAAATGAAGTCAATTTTTTTTTAGGAAATGATTCACCCCCATACCCTCAGTCCATTGTGCTTCCAACAAAAAATATATAATATCACTCACCCCCATCATTCTAATGTCTGAATCATTCCTTCATCTTGAATCTTAGTGCACTTGAGGCCCATACTTTGGTTTTTTCTTCGTTTCACATATATTTTTGTATTTCATTTTTTGGAAAGTTGAATATGGATCACAAAGGACTTGTGTAGCCTACAACATCACTATTTTGGTGAACTTTCAAATTAGGTTCCACTCATACCTATGAATAGCTCACAACCTTCTTCCGATTTTCGGCGAATCATATTTGTAAATTGTTTTCATTGAGCCATGTATATCATTCATTTTTATGCATTTCTTTTCATTTTATGAAAGTATAATATATTTTATATCCTTAAATGGTTAGGTATACAATTTGGGGATTTTAATATTTACTAATACATATTGTAGGTGATCCAAATCTAGGCATAGATTTTGATAGAAATAGTGTGATCATTTTGGTTACGGTGTGAATTATTACATTTTCTAAATATACTAATGTTTTCTGTAAGGTTTTGTAGTTCTTTTGATATTTTTTAGTTTTCCCTAACATTTTTGGCTGCACATCTAACATTTGTTTCTTTAGTTTTACAAATACAAAAATACAATAATAAAATAATTGTTACAATTCGTTCGTAACCACAAATGTATAGTGATTTTTCCCAAAAAATATAACATTTTGGCTATAGTGTAGTCACAAATGCGACTATTTTGTAATTTTTTTTGGGAAAAGAAAGGTTTTAAAAGAAAAAATAGTTATTTTAATCACATATTATAGATCGTGTGTTGTGTATGCTCTTCCCTCATGCTCTCGGGTGATCTTGGGAGTTAGAAATAACTTAAATAATTTATTTTTTATGTTGTTCAGAACATGAGGTTATTCCCCATAGCGTTGTATTGTATTTAGGGTACATATAGGTCATTGTTATGGCTTAAACCATTTTTATTTATCTATTGCATTTGTCGCCTAACAAAACCACAAAATGTCATTTATGACATCAAAATTATAAATATTTGATGAGTGCTAAAGACACTTATACGCATCTAATCCCCTAACCATCAGATGTCACTAGGCATGAACCCAAAAGTAATGGAACACTATCATCTTACATATGAGATATCCCATTCAAACAAGCATCCATTGATATAATGAGTCCCTTTCATGTACCACTTATGTTATATCAAAAACAACATATTATTTCGAGTGATAATGTCCCATTTCATCAATATCCCAGTATTCTGCATTGCATTTAAAAAAAACAACAGAGTTATGAAAATAAACCACCTTTTAAAAACATGATTTTCAGCCACATTTAGTCACTTATGAGTCATATTGTTGATTGATCTTAACATTTGACACAATCTCCAAAAAAATTGGATGTTATTTGTACATTATGGTAATTTTCATATTTTTCCTATACCCTGTCATAGGCACGACCACCCTATCATTTTATATCAATAAAATTTATGGGAATCTATCATTTCTCAAATTGTATCTCCATCCCCCACTTATTGCATTCTTTCATATTCATGAATTTCCCATGTCAATCACAATCTTTAATGGTTTGTGATTTTTGATCCCTCAATTTTTTTTCCATTTTTCTATTTCTGTCATCTTGCAAACTTTGACCATCCATATTTTTCACAATATCAATCACAAATTTGATCATCCCATAGTTATCTAACTCCATATTCTAGCTTTTATTCTCCCTTACATGATTCATTCCCCCTCATTTTTCACTTTGGTCCCCTTGCATGCTCCAATCCCCTCCATATGCATTATTGTTCATTATGTCCTTCAGTCCCCTCTCTATGCACTCCAATCCCTCTCTTTCTTTAGTCCTCTTTATGCATGATAACATCCATTATGTTCTCTAATTTGGTCCCCTCTATTTTAACTATGATCCCTTGCACTATCTAATTCATTGCACTCATAGATCCCTTTTATACACACTCCATTCACTTACATTCTCTAGTCCCCCTTCGTGCACGCTTCAATCTCCACCATGCATGCTTTGGTTTATTGCATGTTTTGGTCTTCTTAACACTTCACCTCACCATTTACATAATTTTAAATCCACTTCACCCTCATCATGCATGTGACTTCCCTACAACTATCCTACAACCACCTTGTAACATTTATTCCGTTTCTCTCATAACCTTCTCCACTTTTTCACTATTTTGAGAACTCTCTACTCTAACACATTTCCTTTTCACATTGTTTCTATATAATTCCTCCTACCTTCCACCCAAATCTTTCCTTCCTCCACTCAACCTTTTTCTCTACTCTAATGGAATTGTTTCTAGAGGAATTATTCGTCCGCTTCTCCCTTTTTCCACTTTTTAAAACCTCTTCCACTCTTAGACCAAACCATTAATATTTCCCCTCCCCTCACCCATTTGTAGAAATAAATTATGCATTTATTACTATTACATTATGCCTCTAGTATGTTGTTATATGTATAATTATTAAGAAAGAAGAGTAGACATTGACAACACTTGTGGTGATTTACATTGATTTTTTTTATCTTTCCATGTTTTTGTCGTATGATTTTAAGGAATTATCCCATTACTTCTGGACATATCACAATGTGTTATTCAACTGAGCATTCTCTTATTTATTTTTATAGTCTTTTAGACATAAGTTCCTAGTAATGTATATGACTGGCTGATGTTATTAGCCCCTGTGGACGCTCCTATCTCTCAATTGATATATACATTTTTGAGCTACACACTTCTTGTTCATATTTTTCTAAATTTTTATTTATCACTATGGGTCATGTTCTAGTTTTGTTAATGTTGGAATTTAACAAATAGAATTATATATATACACAACCAACTAACTATTCTAAGGGGCAATTTTAGAGCTATTACTTTTTATTTATTACTTGGAAAAATGGAATAAATTAAAAACTACATTTGGGATTATTCAATGCATAGGAAAGGGAAATTGTGAATTCTATAGGACACATAATTTTGGGGGAAAATAGTTATAACCCATTAAATTTGTGTAACTTACAAAAGGGAAACCTAGATTCAAGAGGACATAATTCTATCACACACATACCATAAATAGATTGGGTCTGAAATGTAGTTCAAATCTCAGGGACAATAACATTGGGGTGACTTTTAAGGTCAATCCAAATCAAACATTTGAATTTTTTTATTTATTCTAATGAGTTCTTAAGTCTTGTCATGTAGCTGGGGTTTATTTTACAGGTGCATGTGCAATACAAAAACCCTACATTGAAGTGGATATGACATAGAGTGAAATGAAGGTGACACTATTTGACACTGAAATAACTATATTTACACTCTTTTCTAGGACACTATTGTCAATTTCAAACACTAATTCCCCCATGTGATCCTATCTATACTGAGGCGATATTGTCTCCCATATCTTCTTATCAATGTTTTCTATACCAACCACATAAAGTCCAAATTGATCATTATCTCACCATCCTTGCTAGCTCAAATCCATTCCAGACAATCATAAATAAGCTAAGTTACTCTTATTCTCTTGTTTATTACACATTTTCATCATTTTACTTTACCGTATTATTATTTTTTAAATATGTCATATGTTGTCAAGTTCCTCTGATTAAGATTTAGTTTATATTAAATCATTTGGTAAGCTTGAACCCTAAAGATACATCATATTCATTTCCTTTATTTTTCTTCTGAGGTTATGGCTAATTATTATTAATTCATTCCAAATTTTGTCTATTCCCAAGTGTCCATTAAAGTTGATTATATACCAGTTATCACTCAACATATGCTTTTCTTCATTGCCACATCTAATTTCCCTATTGTAAATATTATCACCACTCATCAAAACAAACAACCTTTGGGACCCATCCTCCATCCCCCTTGTATTAATGCACCACCTCCTCAAACTATTGATTCATCTAAAGCCTATGATATGATTAGGTAATTAAATAATAATGAAGTTAAGGTATCTCTCTTTGATATTTTGCACACGTCCCCTTATTTTAATTGTAATCTAGACACACCATTGATATCAATTCAAATACAAAGTGATGACCCTCCCATAGATGTTGAAAATATCATGGCATATTTTAAGAAAATAAACAAATCTATTACATTTACTAATGAGGATTTTCCACATAAATCTTCTACCAATTATCCTCCTCTTATTATCATGATTTAGGTTTAGGGTTTTCAAATTAAGTGTGTCCTTCTTGATAATTGTTTTGTATTCAGTATTTTTCCATTTTCATTACTAACACAATTAAACAATCTATTCTTGTTGTTTGAGGATAGGATATTACTACTCATGTATGCATTGGTGTTGTCGAATTAGAACTACAAGTAGGACCTCAAAATCTCATTAATGCATTTTATGTTATGGATTCCATGTTATAATTTAATATAATCCTTGGTATAACACATATCTATGTCATGAATTATATTCCCTATACGGTCCATCATTTTTTAAGTTTATATTTTATGACTATGAGCATAGTATTATTGTTGATCTTGAACCATTCAAATATTTTTGCATGGATTTTTATACTTGTATGGTTATTCCCCCATCTCAACCAATTCCCTAGCATTGTCTCAATGCATGATATCAGTGAGCTAATTAATCCTAATCCTATTTTACCACCTCCACCTACTTCCCCTATAAAAACCAACACGTTCGATCTCATCTCTCCCACCATATCCTCTTCTACTTCACTTTCCAAATCTACTCAAAATCCTCTAGAGACTTTTGTACTAATTTTCAATGTTAAGATTAATGTTTCTCATGATGATGTTGATCCTATTGAACTTATTGATGGAAAATTATGCACTTTGGATTTTACTTATGTAGAATATTATGATTATTTGTTTCATAGTTATTACATTGTTATTGATCTTGATGAATATCAACTCAAATATCCTACTATACATGTTACTACCATTTCTAAAGTTCTTTATCATGATACTGTGCACAACCTTAAATATATTTATCCTTTTATTGTTAATCCTACACTTATTTATGATGGTTTTTTTCCTACCACTGGTTCCTCTCCTATACCACTAAATTATTTTGATAAGTTCACTTGCACACTATACATTAATCAAGATAATTGGTAACATGTTCCTTTTGATCCTACCTATCATGATAACATATAGACATATGTGGCTCTAACTCACTTAGGGATTTACCCCTAATGACATCATACCTTTTCACAAACCACATGATGAATATCAAGGAAACATCTTCCTCTTAAGAGCTTTGGGCTGCTCTTGATCCCCAACCTTCTCCACTTACACTTGATAAATATTAGCTAAACTATATCGCAATATCATTGATATGCATAGTATTATTATTACTTACCCAGTGGTCTCTAATATCATTACTATACAAAATTATTCGTTTACATACTACACACACCCAATATAACACACTAGAATGCACATAAGTTCCCAACTACACATTTCATTAATGAATAATATGTCGTGTAGGCATGTGTGACTTATGTATTATATGCTTATTTACCAATAGAACACAAAAATTCATATTATACATCCAAACCAATCTCCATTAGTTATAACTTAAATTTAAAATATTCTTTTGATGATATAAACTAGATTTTTATAGCCTTCACACTTGGGGTCATCTAATTACCCCTTGTTATCTAATGATGCACTCTTGTTCTAGGTTTAAAAATGACTATTGAGGGTGAACTTACATATATGAACCTAGATTTACACACATAAACACTGGGGTAAGACCTTGCTTCCCTTACCTAGTCATAAGATCTCATATTCTAATAATAATAAAACATTCAAATATTTGCAAAAATACATACAAAATATTAGCTTACCTCTTGGTTGGATGTATCGTTTCTTGCTTATATTATTCCATGTTGCATTTTTTCTATCATGCTAGCTTGATTCATAGTATGTTCTATCCTTTTACATATACACACGTGAGTTCACATGGTACTTATAGGCGAACAAAATATATATATATATATTCTGAAAGTGTTGACACATCAATATGTAGGAGGGTAAAAGCATAAAAGTTTCCCACTTTGTGACCAAAAATATTTTAAAATATGACATATAAAAAATCTTTAAAAATACTATAAAAACTTTGGAAAAACATGTAAATTTTGCATATTGTGCACCTTGGTATATTTAATCTCTTAAAAATATGTGTTTGATCATTTTATATGTATTTGGTCATGTTTTGGTTTTGGGAAAAAAATTTTAAGGTACGAAAAGTGCAAAAACATAGGACACATTTATATGCTTTGACTCAGGAATAAGAAAATTGGGAGAGAGATATCTATATTTACTAAGTAAGGGTAGGATGTGATTTTTTGTCTTATCCTAGAAGCACAATCATAATCAATTATACGAAAAATGATTAATTGCAAAAATTGAGTTCTTGCACATGTATATATAAATATATATTTAGTGATGATGTTTATACAAATATTTATAGGAATGCATTAATCCACACTCTATAAGAAGTTTAAGATTCCAAATACTTAACGAAGAATAGGGTAGTAGCATATAACTAGCTCCTGATTGTAAAATTATTATAATAAGGTTAAAAATAGGATTTTAATCATAGTAGTATTGAGAGAAGAGATCCAAGAGGCTGTTAGGAAATATTAGCAAGAATTACAAGAGAGGTCCAAGATATTACAAATTCATATCAATGGGTTATGCAAGGTTGTAAAGGTAAGGAAACAGATAAATAATGCAATACAACAAAATATGCAACCCTATAGTCATCTATAAATGACTACATCCAACACATTGAAATATGAAATGAATATAAAGGAATGAAAGAAGTTATAGATACTTGTTATTATGAAGACACCATTAGTGCATTAACTTACCCCTAGGGTCAGCATCACCTTATGAAAGAGAGTTGATGTGGGGGACCACAAATGAACAAGAAGAAGACCTATGAACACCATTGAGTGAAGATTCCAATGAATCCAAAGGTTTGGTAAACCATCTCAATTACAACTCCTATGCTTATATATCTTAAGTACCCAATGTTCTAAGTATGAATTCCAAATAAGAAAAATATGACCAACTTCAAGAGTTTCTAATATTTTAGGGATGATTAGCGAGTGCTAGAAAACTAAATGTGTGATGGAAAAGATATGGAATGAGAGCTCAAATGCATAACATAAATAGCCTAAGGATATAATTAAAGTTTTTTTGGATGATGGGTTGTGGACAATGTCATAAATTGTGAAAAAACATTAACCCAACTTCATTGACCATGGTCGATGTTGTTGGTGTGGGAAATTTCTCAACAAACAATGTTGATCACAGTTGATGTCATTTGGGAGGGATATGTCAACATGGTAAAACAAATAAAGAGTGTCAAAATGACACAATGAGACACTAAAGTGTTGAGGAAGACAATGGAAAAAGGTGTGAATGGCCTAAAATTAGGTGTAAGAGTGATCACAAGAGGATGACAAGGTGATATCACAGGGAAACTCTAATATGAATTCACGGAATATAATAGATGACTATAAAGAGTATGACACCATATAAAATATAAAATATAATTATGCTACAAATCAAATCTCTATCATAAACACCACTAGTGACAAACCAAATACGTCTCAATGGATACACATAAACATTTTTGGTCACTCCACACTCTCAACAATATCCCCGAGGACACCTCTACGGAGAAGTTAATGAGCTAATGATACCTACGAAAAACAAAATTCAATGAAATAATAAATTGTGTATACATCCTTAAAAACTCTAAAAGTTGATCTTGGCCTTATTAACCCACAAATTTGAACTGCTCTTAATATCCCAAAACTTTGATCTAACCTCAACAACCAAAATGGTTGAATTGGGCCCAAAACGATGACGATTTGGTATTACTAGCTCTAGAAGTCAAATGTATTTAGATAAGAGTACGTATTAGATTAATTTAAGGTTTTACTAGGTGGCCTCAACATCCAAAAAAAAAATTAATCTAAAGAATTCTATGCTACCTATATATAAGGTGATCAAGTTACCAAACATTTTCTATGGAATTCTGTGCTACCGAAAAGATTGTTCATTTGACATGTGTTTTCAATGGATTTTTATGATACCGATAAGGTGATTGATAAGTTTTTTTTTATGGCATTATACATTACCAGCAATGATATTGACTTATTAATGTTTTTCTATGGTTTTCTACATTATCGGAAGGGCTATTAAGCTAAATAAAATCGTAGCTATATTATTCAACAAATTGATGGTATTGTTTGGCATTACCACAACGTGTAGTCACTCGAGTGAAAATTTTATCTTATTAGAAGTTTCAAATGCAAAATGTTTAATTGTTGACAGGTTCACATTACATGTTTACACAAATATTTATCGAGTACTATTTTTTTTTTTGGCTTTTCATGTAGTTGCAGGTTTTATGAGGGGAACAAGCTTTCATGAAGTTAACACCACCATCTTATACTTGAGATTCATGAGGTTGGTAATTGAATATGTTCCATTCCAACTAAGCATTTGTATTTTTTTTTTGCTTTCCATGCAGTTGCAGGTTTCATGAGGGGAATAAGCTCTCTCTCTCTCTCTCTCTCTCTCTCTCTCTCTCACACACACACACACACACACACACACACACACACACAAACACACACACACACACACACACACAAACATTCTTTTTATACTTAGTTGACCAATTTAAAAAAAAAATTATTCTCTTCTCACACTCTCTAAATCATTATATACCGACCCTTATCTACTTCATCTTTACTAGAAATCATATATTTAATATTCCATGTAAAACATATACATACTTTTCCATGTCTCACTCTAGATTTTTACCACTCCAAGGACATGTTCCTAGGTTATCAACACTACGATTCTCAATATTGTCCCAACTATTATGAGCTTATCCTCCTATTTTCTATCATTCATTACTTTAAATGGGTATCTTGGCTTGGTCATCCTAGGTACAATTTTAGGTTCATTTGAGTGGGAAAACTACTGAAATATCACCTATTAATACTATTCACCCTAACCTATTGGAAATATTTGGGAGCTCTATAATAAGCTCAAGAAAAATAACAAACATCTTAGTCCTTAGAGAACATCATCATAATTGCAACGTATTAATTTGAGTTCATCCAAATACTAACCCGGATCACATATTGAGATAAATATGAAGTCCAATTCCATGTTTCCAAGTGTTAAGGCAAAACCAAGGGATATTTTTCTATTATATACTCTATTACTCTGCATAGGCTTAGGAAAGCTATAAATGTGGTTTGATCCCTCCTAAGAATAGTGTTATGAAGGCAACAACAATCCTCACATCAGTAGGGTGTGGTAACACTATCTTATGTAATCATACTAATCTATTTTACAGTTCATGATTAGAAATTTAGGGTTTTAGGCAATAAGAAATCATATTAGATGCACATACATTCATTGCAAGGTTATGTCATCCATAAAGTAACTATACAAATATAGAAAACCATGCACATACTAGAATGAGGAAGTCCCAAATCCTAGAAGACAAGTTTTTACCCCTCTAAGTAAGTTTCGACAATAGTACCATCTAATACACTATAATCCCATCTAAAATAGGTGTCAAGATTTTGATATTTAGTGAGAATCCTAAGACTATCTTCTCTTTTGTCCACACATTCTACGGATTCCATAACATAACATAACCCTAATCATGTTTTCTTGAATCATAAATGTAATATTTGTTATTCAATATTTACAATCACTTCAGACTATTTCAGGACTTCGTATATTAGACTTGTACTATTATTATTTGTTGTAGCTAGATTAAGGATAACACCTAATTTCCTTATTCACATTGATACAATTTTATTGTCGACATGAACCATTTCGATCCATATATTACTGATAGTAGCTTGAATGTGAAAGGGAACATATTTAGCAAATATCTTTTGAAGGAAAAACATTAAAAAATAAATAATATTCTCCCAATCCATGAAATATGAAGCAAAGTGATAAGGTTCAACATCACTTGGTAGTGTAGTTTCTAAACCTATGTAAAGAATATCTTTGTCCACATTAGATTTGGTAAGTAATTAAATGATATATACGTTAACATTAATATTTTCCAGCTAATCCTTGATATCATCTTTTTATTAATGGAACTCAAGTTTGGGAGCTTGAGGGAGATCTAGGTTGATTCCATAATTAGGTTGTGGAAGAGGGGGTTATTGCATTCTTTTCTCTATCCCTTTGCATGACATAGTTTACCTCATATGAAGTCTTCCTAAATTAGGGAGCACAAGATATATCTATTTTAGATGGCACAATGTATTACCCATCATGGAAAGAGTAGCAAAACATAAGTTCATAAAACAATGTCATTATCGCATAAACCTCATTGTTTCCCAAAAAGAAGTTAATGATCTCTAATATGTCATTCAAAAGAATAATATAGCTATGAATTCACGCATTTTGTATACAGATGAAAATAAATGACACAATAATATACACATGATAGGAATATGTTATGGAAATATAAATATTGAAAAGCATGCCACAATAATATCAAATCTACTAGTATTCATATTCGTTTTGAAAATAAAGTACACATTAAGGATTAAATTTACAATGATTGCTAGAAGTTGTCATTAATGCAACAATAGAAATGACTTTATGAAAAACCTTATAAGGAAGAAGCATACAATAAATAAGGCTAAATAAATCAAACATGAAAGTAGACAAGCCCTTGAACAATCAAATTTATCCCAAAGAAGCAAGATACTACCTTAGAAGGCTACAAGCATGTACAACAATGTGGTTTCAGCATAATGGAGATGTGAGTAGTGTCTTTTCACTAATTATACACTAAAACTAGCTATAATACATTGCAACCAACTTTAATGAAATATGAACCAATATATCATACCTTATTACATAAAATAATATTTTAGGAACATAGGCAATTGAAGTTTTGAAATGTTCAAAAGAAATATGGTTTAGGATGATATGTATTTTATTGCAATTCAAAAGACAATCATCACGAATAACCATTGTAAAACATTACTAGACATCGATGAAGAGAAAACTAAAAAAATCAGCACAAAAGGAGAACCTAGACTAGAACCATACTAGTATAGTTCTTGCGGCTATGAAATGGGGAAAAATATGAATAAACACTCTTTTTCTTTATCTTTTCGGTTCCAAATATATCATTCGCTTTTCCAAATTTCATTATGAGTTACTAAGAAGTTACCATCCTTCCATATAATCTTATTATGTTTATGAAATCTTGCAAAATCATAAAATTGAAGGGAGTTAATTGGTCGACCCTATGTTATTCCTCAATCATATGAATCCCCTAAGATTTTAAAAAAGTTTGATAAAAAACACGTCAAATATAATACAATTTAGTAGGCAGTGTAGTGTAATGAATTTTTCAAAACCCTTATATTTTCAATAAGAACAAGCAAAATGTTAGATGCTCTTCTACATGCTTTTTGTTATATGGATGTTTGTAATTCTCATTTTCCTTAATACATCTATGTATATATAAACTTCTTGAATACCAAACACACAATACACAAGCAAGAAAAATTAACAAAGAACAAACATCTCAGAATAACCACCCTAACTTAAATAGAATTATGTGAACCGGAAGCTATGGCATATGTACAGCATTTAATTACCAAGTTAGACGAGATCAATTCTTTGGAACAAAACCCGTATTGGATCTTATGGTATTGAACTCAATATCATAAGTGATACAACAAAATTTTCATTGAAGCTTACAAGCAACCCATCTGGTGATGTGCCAGAGCTTCACAACAGCAATCTCATTGCAATGTCCTTATTAGACATTTAAATTAAAAAATGGTAATACATTTGAGGCCAAAATTTTGTTTACAAACAAAATAGTTCACCATGCAGTGTATCTGGAAGTCTCATGTCAAAAGCCCTGTTCAAGCAATCTATACATCTCGACTTGTATTACAAAGATTAGTTCGCCATCATGGATCCCCAGGATTAGAAACACTTCCTGTGAGAAATCGATGGACCTGACTCTTCATACTCAGATTTCGCTATTCACATCTGCAGCCAGAAATGTCAAGAACACACAGAAAAGTGTTAAGCCAATGTGAATCCATTAGTAAAGTGATCATACGCAATGCAGTATAAATACAAGCAAACAAAAAGCAAATCATAACTAAATTATTATGTACTCATTTTCTTAATTGGGGTGACTTGGTATCCATTAGTTTGGCAAAGATATGCCGACATGGAATACAAATTTGATTGTTAAAAGGTCTTAAAAGAGTTGGACTTGGAACCTTGAATCTTTGGCGGTTTTTATCACCAAATTAAAGGTAATTTTGTTTCCAAATTTAATATAACAATTGTTTAATTGGGTTAGTAATGTTGTGTCGATATTGACTTGGAGTTTAATTTCAGCAGATTCTTTAAGGTAAAATGTCAAGTGTCGTGTTTAAACATCACATATATTTGATAATCGATTATAAAATTAAATTTTGAAAATAATACTTTAGGAAGTGGTAGGTTGTGGGACTTGCAACTATAGACCAAGGGTTAAAGTTTTGTGACTTTGGTTTAAGTTTATACAAACATACATGATGTTTATGGTCTTCCAAAGTCAATTAGGGATTAAAATCTTGTGCGATGATTTAGTCGTTGGAGGGTTTAATCACCTAGAATGACAATATCTTAAGGTATTTTAGACCTTTCATAAAGCTTTTTTTAATTTTATTTGCGTCATCTTCACTAAATTTGATAAATCTTGAATCAAAGAAATCTTTTACCAACATGTGCTTGGAATTAAAGCTTCATTCAATCTTTATCATAAACACTCTTAGTGATCAAAATACCAAGAGTTGGAATTGATCCTTCAAAATGCAAGTTATTAGTCATATTTTTAAAGGCCTCTACACCTAATTTTGACAACTCTATAACAATTCAAATAAATACTATAAAACATATATTTATTTGATAATGGATTTGTTAACTGAAGTACAACTTTTCAAACAATAAAATTATGTGACAAATCTAAGAACAAATATTAAATTGATATCTATTGGCAATTTTCTAATAAATGAATTTAATATATTTGTACTCATATTTAAGTAATTTCTTAATCTATTGGAATGAGCTCTCCTCTTTCTCATCTTATGAAAAAAGGAAATAATTTATTATTATCTTGAAGTATTCCTTATTTAAACAAAATTAAAATGATATGTTATGTAACTTCTAAATTTTAATTTTGAGAAAAAGAGTACTTTTTTAAAATTATATTTATATATGTGACAATAGTATCAATTATATATTGTAAACTTTATCAGTTAGAGACCTGATTTTTGAAATCATTGCGACATAAAAATTTCTCACCAATTAGAATAACAATATCAATTGCACACGAACAATGTAATGGAGATATCACAAGGAATTCATCAAAGAACTTGAAATTGAAGGGTTGAAATATTGGAGTTGGAAATTTTTTGGGAGAACATAAGACACATATTGACCACGTCTCATATATGTCAATCATTAGAGGGAAAAAGAGGGTGTGGTGTGAATTTTTTTAATGAAACATACTTTGAAGATATCTCTGAATGTGAGGTCTTATATATCAATCCTTGCAATGTCAATTGTTGTTTTATGCAATTTCAGCCCTTGTGCTTTGTGGATAGTCATAACACCTAGCAATTGTAGGGGAAATCGATTTTGTGTGCTATAGGAGCATATTCATATTTCAATACACAATGTAAAAGTTTAGAGATTGATGTAGTCAGTACTTGAAGTTGCGGTTGAACCGCACACAGATTTTTCTAAACGTTTCCTCCTTTAGAAAGGATGCAATCTTTAGGGAGTTGTGTATGCCTAGATTTGGGTCACATGTAAGATGTATAGTTAATATAAAATTCACCAAATAAATGCTACTAAAAGTAATAGGATTACACTTCCATTTAAAAAGTGAGGGATAATCATGGGTTCTATAGTGAATAAAGTAGCTAAAGAACTTCTTGATCTAAATCTAAAACCTTTACACAAAACCCTCAGAGAAATGTTATTTTTTTTGTAGTTAGGGGACCTACCTCGTTCATATCGCTAACCTTATAAGGAGATAAAAGACATTTTATTGATGTAAAATGAAAAAAATGCATCAAAATGACAAGTATACTTGACTCAGATCACAAGACAATCGTAGTTGCGACTCACTGAAAATCACATGATGATCACAAGCCAATCACAGTTGTGATTCCCACATGTGTTGGAATTTCACTAAAATAGTGTCGCAAAAAGTAGTATTTATCCTTTGTGATTCACTTTCACTTCTTCAAGATCCATAAAACCGAGATATTTGAGCAAGGAAGTAAGAACTCTAATATGAGCTCAAGTGCACAAAGATTCAGGGATGCCAAGAGGATGAAATGATGGGGATGAGTGGTGTTTTATATTTTTTGAGTGTATAGGGGAATGGGACAAATATGGGTGCTATGTGCATAGGTGGGTGAGATGATAAGGGTCCATAGTGTATTGGGAATGCAAATGGGTAGGTGGGGTGGAAAAAAGTAAATTTAAGTGGATGACAGTTAGTAAATAAGTGATGAGGTATATTTTATCACCATTTTATGCGGTTTTATATTGTTTGTTCCTTTTGTGGGATTATTTGGTTTGGTGGGCATTATTGTGTTTTATGATGTTTGTTGGTATTTTTGAATAGGATACCTTATGCACAAGGTGTGTTTTCTAATGTCTACTAGTTTAAATAAGAAGAGGTGATGTGAATAGTCAGAGAAAATGAAAACGTTTAGGGGATTTTGGTTACACATGCTAAAGGATATTTTAGAGATAGGAACTTATGGAGGGAACTTGGTATTCCATGTTAAGCCACTGTAGTAATTGAATTCGATAACAACAAATAAGGAAGGCCTGGTGGTTTTACACTATATTTAAAAGCAATTATCTAAGGCCAATATATGTGATTGCGTAGGTAATAATAGGTATTATCCACTAGATTTTTCCTTTTGGATGTATATTTGACACTGTCTCCTCAACATTGTAGGTTTTTAACACTATTGTATACATATTTTCTATATTAAATGGATTTATTTCATTGTGTTCATGCTTTTAAACATGGATATCACTTAGATGGGTGGGATGTTGTGGATGAGGTAATATGAAAAAATGATGCAACATATTATCCATCCAAATATGAATAGTGGAGAGGGTGATTTTCAACCTAGGGAAAACAAAAAACCCTATGCAAAGGGGGAAGCCGAATGCCATTACATAGTAAACCATACCAAGATTGATGTTTCCTCTGCTCAAGCACTACCTCCCTTTTATTGGATCATGTTACAGTCCTTTATTCTTTTGGAAAATTATTGTAGGTAATAGAAATAACTTGAGGAATCATATTTGAGTTAGAACACCTCTAATGGCAGTAAAAATTACAAGAGAAACAATGACACTTATCTAGAGGGTTAGTGAACATTTAAAAAATATCTAGGCTACTTCTTCTATAGTGTGTAGAGGTTGAGTACATTCTTAAGAACAAAATGATGATAAACATTGATCGGGGAAGGCCCCAAGTCAACTATGTGGCACATTGTACAAAGTTTGATGTTTCCTCTACTCAATCTCTAGTTCCCTCAACTACATCATGTCATAATATTTTCTTATTTTGTGACAGATTAGATGTCACATTGGAGTTTTCCCAACCTCATAGATGTGATCTCATAAGAATAATCTAAAAAATATGATGGATATTATATAAAAAGGTTTGTAAAATCCCATTGTACTCCAAGTCCTGGATCTAACATACAAAGGTTTCACATGGGGATGATGGGAGATTACATGGCTATATAGTTGAAGTTTGAATAATGAAATTTAAATGTGGAAAAATAAGGTTAAACACCTCCACATGCCATCAATAGAGCCAAAAAATTAGTGAGTCAGGAAAGATGAAAAAGGGTTCATTACAAAGTGGAAGGAGGAACACCAGACCCTTATGTACGACCTCTTATCCTAATTAATAAGCTCTCTAAATTCTTTCATGAGAGAGCCTCAATAATGACCACTTAGTTTGGTGGAATAAAATGTCACATAACGGTCATCTACATTTAACTAACAAAATATCTTCCCATTATTGGCATGGTTTTAGCAAAGAATTCACTTTTATAAACTCTTTTATACCTCCCATATGCCTTTGTATTATAAGTTTTAAAGCTTAATGAATCTGAATATGGGTGAATTTATCCTCTACCCTAATTCAGGAATTTAGCAGCCAATGCGAATATTATATGTTGACTAAGATGACCTAGGTTGTTGGAGTGGTAGGTCCCACCATCCATGACTTGATTTTACTTTAAAAAACGGATCTAGGCATGTCATTGTGATACATGGTTAGATAACATGAAGATGTGATAAGAAATGGGGGGTCTAAAATAAATAAATTGGCATACATGATACTAATATGGTCATGGATTAGTTGGGATAATAATGTTGGTACTATGAAAAGGGTCGAATAGAGTCATGTGACAAAACAACTTGAATGAGAGATAATATCTCATAGGCCAATTGAAGGACTTCAAACATATCAACGAGATGCTTCAAATGAGTTTACCAACATTAACATAGAAAATCATAACTATGGTTATAATGTACAAACCTAAAAGAGGATGCAACATGTTCATGGATTAGCTTGGATAATAATGTTGGTAGTATGGAAAGGGTCAGATAGAGTCATGTGATAAAACAACTTGAATGAGAGAAACTATCTCATAGGCCATTTGGAGAACTTAAAACATATCCATGGGATGCTACAAATGATTTCACCATCATTCCCATACAAAAGCATAACTATTTTCATAATACACAAGCCTAAAAGAGGATGCAACAGAGTTTCAAAATATGTAACCCAATCCTAAATGTAATCTCTTCATAGGTTATTGGGGGACTGTGATGACCCATACTTGTGACTCGTGCTTGAGGGGCCAAGCCTTGAGCCATTAACCTTGACATCCACATTCTCTTTGGCCTAAAAGTTTGTTTAACATTACAAAATACTATTGCTAGAGGCAATACAACTATGAAATTTCTAACCTAGTCCCAAATCAAAACTCTTCATATGCAACCAAGGGACCATGATGATCTATGCATGAGGGGTAAGACATATTCTATTCACCATTACATCCAAATTATCCCCAACCTTTAAGGATATGTAGAATCAGGTTCACCGCCGCTTATAGATCTAGGAATCTTGCATATGCTTGAGTTCAACACATTTCTTACCTTTTCCTTCAGCTCGTCGTCAATATCAGTCTTATCCATTTTAGTCAGAGATAACATAGTGTGAAAAAAATAAATTAATTTGGTCATTAGAGACATGGATTTCCATGGCATTTAATTGGTGATCTTGTGGAGATTATTTATCTCATATTTTCACTTTTGTTTAGAATATTTGTCTACCTTCCATGCTTATGTTATTAAAACACATAACAATTTGATTTTTCACAATCCCTAAAAGTTGTAAATCTAGTCAAAAGTGAGGATTTTTAAGTTGTAAACTATTAATATATATTTAATGTTTAACATCCATCACTTTAAATAGATGATGTTGTCATGGTATGAAAAAGTGTTATATGGTCCATATGTGACTTGTTAGAAGAAAAAAGAGGATCATCTATGTTCCCTCTAACAGATTTACCAACCCAAAAATTATTCTCCCTCAATCCCCTTCTACATTAGGAATCTTCCCCATCCAATGTATCACCTTCAATCCTTTAACTTTTAAATTATTCAATGACTCCCTATAAGTGTCTCCAATGTACCACCTAGGTGGGATTGCTAGTGACAATGAATAATAAGAATTACCTTTTCAATCATGGTACATTGAAAAAAAACATGTTTTTTTAGCAAAAAAAACCTTTTTTGAGTAATCTTAAGCCATCATAAATCATTATTTTATGAAATGAATAACCATACCTAAAGAAAGGAAATTTAATTTTTATTTTCTTCAAAGCAATTTTGGTGTGTAGGTCAACATCAACAATAACACATTATAGTGGGTGTATTCATTGCAATATCCTCATATGTGGTTCATGGATATAATGAAATAATTATTAAGTAACATGGGTCAAATTACTCAGAAATAGTATCAATCTAAAGAATAACATTGCACTTCATCTCTTTTTAGACATATGGAAGTGTTTCTTAGTCAATTCCATTAACTTATTCGTCAATTTTAGGGAACCAATAATTATACCTTACATAACTGAAAGATATGATTTTTTTGAAAAAATATGGGATAATTGGTGCCAAAGAGATTTAATATAGAGAAAAATGGTTTCTGGGAAAAATATAGTAACCAAAGAGAGACAGACTAGATTCTTCATCTCTTGTACATCACCACTAGGGATCAATGGATGATTGAGGTTGTTATAATAAACGACATATAATGTTGAAGGAGTCTACACCCTCCATTCTAATAGTGTGTGATAAAAATTTACCATCAATAAAATTTACACAATTCCTTCAATGTAAATATAATTAATCGAAATCTATATTCAAATATAATCTCAAGTAAAATATAAAGTCAAAACTAATGAAGGGATTTTTTTACTATTCTTATTTTCTTGATTAGTGAAGTCTTACAATTCTTATTATAAACCATATCTATATTAAATATATGATAAAGGTATCTCTAATCTTGATGGCTTATTCATGTCTAAAATATTATAGTTTTTTTGGTGAAATAATTTATCGCTAGGATAAATTAGTTTATTTTCACCAATCCTCTTGGACTAAGTTCCTCCTACTTGGAAAAGGTGATGATCCCTTTATTTTATGTAAAAAAACACCTTTGTGGTTGGATAATTGGTTTGGGATCACAAAACTACACTCCACTGCACTTGTGGAAAATTCTTACACCTCATGCACGAGAAGAATTTACAAGGCAAGATATTGGGAGTGATAATATAAGAGAGGGGGTTAATATTGCAAGTAGGATCAAGTATATTCTTACAAGTATTAACCAAATTTTATCAACGTAGAATTAGAAGGAATTTTTTTTTTTATAGTTATGACAATACAAAATGAACCATGAACATAAAATTCCATTCATTCATTCATCAAAAGTTTTTACACCTTTCTTGGTCATACAAGATTGACATGTTAAAAAATCTGCAAAAAGTGAGAGAGAGATAGAGGAAAGACATGAAAGGGAATATACGAAGTACTATCTTTTCTTGTTCTTGTAGAGCACTAGATATCAACTCATGAACTCACAAAATTTACAACCGCTTGAAATGATGGGGTCATTACAATATATAATTTCTTAAAATGAATCTTCACCTACCCCACACATGAATTTTCACTACCCTTTACAACATGTGACCTTTCGCATTGTTAGGAAATAAATTGATCCTCTTTTTAATTAAATGGAGGAAACTCATTACAAAGTACAACTATGGATCACATTTTACTTAATAAGAAAAAAGTGAAAATTAAAACCCCCCAATGAAAAAAATAGAACATGAAATAAGAGAGGTAGGGGGTGGTTAAGAGAGAAGAGGGAAGATAGCTACTTGGATTAAGATGATGCACTTGTTGATGCAGATTCACTTAATCAATGTTTGGTAATGAACTCACATATTGCAAGTCAGAGAGGTGGAATTTGTAGTGTTTCAGTACAATGTGAAGATCAAGATAATTTTAATCATTATCAAACATTCCTCCAAATTTTATTTAGGGATTAATCCTTCTATCAGGAGGAGGAAACCTATCTCTATGAGGAGAAATTTAGAAATAGGGTGTCAAGACATCGTAAACATGCTTCTACTCATGTCATCTCTTGGGTAGGGAGGTGAATTATGAGACTAAGAAGAGATCATCATGTTCAAAGGGGAAAAGTGAGGCTCAAGGAGTGAATTAATTATCATCATATCCTAAATCTACCATTGTGTCCAAATCTCTTTGAGAAATAAATCAAAATGAACTGGTCAGGATACTGAAGCATCTAGGACCATCATGTGTGAAGCATAAAAAATTTACCTATTATCATGAGAGGGATATGAGAAAGAAGTGTATAAGCATCCTAAATCTGATTCCATTCAAGAAGGATTTTGAATCCTGGAATGGTGAGATGATGATATTCATATGGAGATGTTGTTAGGTAAATTTAATAACCCTAAAATGCAAAACGTAAACCAGGAAAAACAACCCACAATGTAAAATCTTTCTCCCAAATTTTCTTGAATCCCTCTCCAGGCCAACGTACCTCCTGTGTAATGATCAACTTGTCCTTGAAGGTATCCCTAATACATTGGGTGAACAAGTAAAAGTTTGCAAAATGGTTTAACAAGGTCCATTATTCCATTGATTGAAGTGTAGTAAAACACTAATTCTCTAGCAAGCCTAGAAAGGCAAATTTTGGCAATTTCAGATCCTATGCACATCATCTGAGAGGGTTATGAAAAGGTATTAAGTATCCGAAGGTGGTATTTGAAATCCTTTAAGGTGTTGGAATTAGTTTAGGAATATTTACGAAACTTTTGATCCTTTAGCGATAGCCTATTCAACAACAGGTTTTCAAGTGCAAGGAATGAGTTGTCAAATTGTGAACTTTGAATTTTTGGCTTATTCAGGGATCTTTGTAAGGATTTAGGAGGAAAAAAAGTAGGCACCAAAAATATTTAATAACCCTTTACATTGTGGGAGCATCTATTTTGATCTAAGGCCATTGAAGGTGATGCTATAAATCATCTCATACTCTCAAGAAATACATACCTCTCAAGAGTGTTTCTAAACACTTAATTAGGGCTTGGTAATGAGATCAATGCATTTTGGAGGTTGGGAACATTTCAGTAACCTTCAATTTCTAATTTCATGTGGATAAATTTTTTCAAAAGTTTTTGCTCCATAATGTTATCAAAGTCTTCTCTGGATCCACCTTTCAGCCTTACATCCACCATGCAACACACCCATACACCTTACTTAATAACACCTCAATGCTCCATTACTAATATATCCATCATCTTGCTAGATTTTTAACTTTTGGATTTTTAAGCTTCCTTGTTTACTAAATCTCTAAAAAATCTTCTCAAATGTATTTTTCATCTTCACCTTGACTTTTAATCAATCTTCTTTTCACTCATCTCACTGTGTTTACCCCTCTCCTAATCACTAATGCAAATCACTCAACTCTTCCTCTTTCACTTAAGGATTTTTATACAAATCCTTACTCTCTCTAAACTTACAGTCAATTTATGTCTTCTTGACTAAATTTTTATAAGGATTTCCCCTTGTTACTCAAGGATTCAAAACATTATAACACCACTCCCTTAATGATAGATACAAATTCCTTATGATTTTATTTCCTAATACAACTATTTCTCAAGGTTGGTCTTGACAGTCACAAGAAATAAGCATGATTGTACATTTCTTCCTTTACCTATTAACCCTTAAATAATCTATCATTATGCCCTGCTTTTATGAGTCCTTAATGCCCTTAGGCCTTCCTCCAGCTTGTCAGAGACTCTACCAACTTTAAACACATGGAATAAAGACTATTTTTTTAAAATGTACATCCTTTTTAGTGCTCAAACTAGGAATTAACAATTCTAGATTGTATTTACACTTTCCTTTTCTTTTATTCTTACCCTTACCTATACTACAGATTTTGAAAATCTTGATCTTTTTATTACCTTCCTACACACATATCAAGGACTCTGCCAATCATAAGTATTAACTTTTACAATGAATATTCTACTCTAGGCCCATAAGAATAGGCACACATAGTTAGGGTTGTGAACACAAATTTAATTTAAGAAATCCCCCTTTAGATGGATTATTACCTTTTCTTGAAATTTGCAACATGAAGTCCTAGTGATTAATGCCCTGAAATAGGCTCAAGGATTCCATTGAATCATTATGTTCATGTTACATAATACCAAAATTTGAAAACATGGTATAGTATTGTTTGAGTAAGTATTTCTATCTATTTTCCATTCCTTGGACACTGTGAGTGTTCCATGAAGCATTGAACACCATTATATATAAGAAGACAATCCAAAACAAGATATTTACACGTGAAAATGCTTTGAAAAATAGTCTCTAAAGTCCAAATATGATATCTTAGTCTAAGAGGACTGTGTAACTTAACACCTAAGCCTATAACATACCTATAGCTTGTTCAAATATTCAAATTATACATTTGGACGAAAACTCTCTATTCTTTCATATGGAATCCAAATGGAATAGTAGAAGCTATTACCATCTCAATTGGACCCAAGAGACTATTAGTCACCTGAGAAATCCAAAATTGAATATTAACAAGATGTTCGTACATCACCAAAAGAAGAATGCACATTGAATGAGAAGAACTATTCTTACGTCAAGAATCTCCCCATGGGACTGTATTCCTACTTTTCTATTTCAATTCACCCATTGAGATGATGTATTCCATGATGATATTTAATCATTTTAGGAAATTTCACATTAAAAATATATAAAACAAGTTACCAAACTAGGATTTTCAAAATGATCTAACAAACTAGATCCCCCTCACATGAAGGCTTCATTACACTGATTAGGAGTGGATATTTCATGATAATGATACCTTACCTTATCTTGAGAATTTCTAGTTACTGGTGGGATTAGGAATGACCCCCAATTCATTCCTCAGGTATTCAAATGTTTTTTTGGCAGTGGTTTTGTCATGATATTAAAAATTTCTTCTATTGTGCTCACATACTCAAGAAATTTTTTCTTTTCATTCAGTTGTTCCCTCAAGAAATGATATATAATTGGGATTTGTTTATTCTTCAAGTGAAACACAAGGTTTTTGGACACATTTATAGCACTAGTACTATCATAGAACAAAGGAATTGGGCTATCAGGTTTTACCTTGTAATCTTCCAATGTATGTTTCTTCCAAAAAATATGAGTACAACATATTGCAAAAACTATATAATCTACCTCACATGTTGTGTTGGACCCCTAGAAGACACTAAGTAAAGTAACATGAGGGTTTTGGATGCGTGGAAGTTAGGCGTGAAGCTACGGGAAAGAGTAGAGAAGACAACGTGTGGAGGCTCGTGCCCAAGCTAAACATATTAATGACTTAGTTACATTTTGGGCCATGTGAAGAATTGAAAGATGGACGCGTGGAGTAGCGGCCAAGAAATGATTTGAAGATAAGATAAAAGCATAAATACTTGCAGTTCAAGAAACGTCTATTTTAGGAAATAAATCATGTAGAGATTAGGTTAATGATAGGATTAGAACTAGAGTTTAAAATAGAAGATAATTTATTGTTAGCGAAGCTTGCATGCTTATGTAGTTGAATTCTAATACACACATATCTATTTTTGGCATGTAGGATATTTTGAGAGTGCATGGGTGGTGAAGGGAAAGTCTCCACCCCCTAAATATATGTATGATTCACAATGTATGGAGAGATCGTGAATAATTGTAAGGTTGTGCTCTTGTTTTTTTTATGCACATGATCTTATGGAGTTACAATTGATGTATTCAACTTCTGTGTTTCATGGTGATTAATAGAATGGATCGTTGTGGATGGATTCTTGTTATTAATGTTACTGTTAATGGAACTTATATGAAAAATATTGTACTGGATCTTGTTTAGTTTGTTCTTGCATATGGTTATCATCTATTCCTTTATTATTTGATCTCGTTTATCTATTTTGGTTATGTAATATATCTTCATGCATGATAACTCCTTGAAAAAGGTTGCATTAAAAGAGGGATTTGGTACCTTTGTATGCTTTAGGTGAGTGTTAAAATTTCAACTGAATGAGGTACCATCGCGCCTAGGGTGTTGGTAAAGAAAAGAGAATAAATTTTTGTCCCATTGACGGGACCTCTTTTCAAGTAGTTGCAAGGATGTTTCATGATGAAGGCATATCGATTGAATTTATCCAGCATTGAGATTTGGATTCAGGATTTAAAAGAATTTTTTTCTCACAGATATTATACTAGACCTGATTTTTATGCTCACACGTGGGTTGAAGAAAATTTGTATCATGAGCTCTATGATATGTTCCTTTGTTGTTTTCCTATAGGGTTGTATGAGTGGCTGGTAGTATATGTATCAAAGAAAAATTAGAGGTATAGAATAATTTTTGGACATAAGAAGATTACCAGACTCTGTATGATGTTTGTTTGACTTTAAAATGCAGTGTAGATCGTTGGTGGAGTGGTGTTTTGAATAGTTACACATTGGAGTATGTTGTTTCTAATTATTCCTGTCTGGTGGTTGCCAAGTTTCAGTTCTTATACAAACCCAGAGGATCTTGTTTGTGTGTTATCCTTTTAGAAATTAAGATCTTGATTCTGACTCTGGATTTGTAAGAATGGCTTATGGCTAGCTAAACCCCACCGCGTGTGGGTGCAGGAGTAGGTGTTGTGAAAGATGGAATACCTTATAGCAGAAAGGTAAAGGGAAGAAATGTGGATTAAATATAATGAGGCATGGGAGAGAGAATTCATGAAGAATCGTGATATTGAGGATTCTATGGATTTGCAGAGGATGATGGATCATAAAGGATTTGAGGCTCACATGGAACATGTGAAGCAAGAGCATGAGGATCTCCTCCACATGGGAAAGCACAATAAATAATACCCTCTTGCTTCTAATGAGAGCATGTCTAATGAAGAAAGATTAAGGACCATGAGTGCGCATCTAACCCCACCTACAGACCAAGCCCTTGTGCTTGGTATTCCAGTTCCTGAAATAATTATTGAGAAACATGCTAGTATTGGTGTTAGAGTGGTGAAAGGTAGATTTAATTTTTTTTAAATACAGGAGTTCAAAATACATCATCGATGGCATCACAAGTGCCAACATATTTGTTGTTTGTATGAACGGTTGGTGATATATTTTCTAACGTGTCATCAAGATAAAGCATGGGTGTAAAAAATGTTTGTAATACGTCTGAAAGTAGCACAACTTCACAGAATGTGGGAGTTCAATTTACTACAATAGTTGGAAAATTAGTAGTTCATCCTCTAGTTTGGTAACTCCTAGAGGGGGAAGATGAAGAGGATCATCTAGCTCAGGATCTAGTGGATCTAATGGTTATCGAGGTGGAGGAAATACTTGAGGTAATACAGGTTCTGGATCTGGTGGGCATGGTCCACACAAGCCGCAACAAGTTATTTACAAAATGTCTCTTTTCCTACCAAAGTACAGAGGAATTGAGGATGCCACTGGGCACATGCACATGTGTGAGATATTATGGTGTGCTAAGGGAATTACATTTCCTGAGTGTAAAGAAAGTCAGTTTGTTAATACTTTGCAAGGGCACACACATAGTTGGTATAGGAAGTATGATCCGAATCAGACTATTGTAGATTATAACATGTTGTATGATGCCTTCTTGGATGAGTTCCATAAACCTGAGTTTTAATAGAAAATAATCAGTGCGTTGAAGGAGATTAAGAAGGGCATAGATGAGAGTGTAATGGAGAATGATGAACACTTTGAAACTTTTATTTTATCAAAGTTATCTTATGATATTCACCCAATCCAACATGCACAGTCGTTTTTTGGAGGTTTGATCCCACCTTTCAGAAGGGAACTATCCCATAAGACATTTATAGATATATGCGAGGATTTGGAACTAGCTCTATGCGTTGAAGAAGTTGGGAGTGTAGACACTGGAGTTAGCTCATTCTTAGAAGTACAAATTACATCTATGGTGAAACAATTAGAGAAACTATTATCCAATTTAGCACATGATATGCAAAGTAGGATATCATGTACAAATTGCAAGGTGGAAGGACACACTAAGGATAACTTCCCTCGTAAATTAGTGTGTGCCATGTTTCTGGATTATAAGATCTATCATTTAGATCATGATTTGAGTAGGTTCCTATCTTTGCACCACGCGATTTAGAAGAACATATCATATTATTGTAAGATTTGTAAATCCTCCACTCATGATATAAAGAAGTATAGATTAATTGATTGGATTCATTAGGTTATTAAGATTAGTGTATGACATACTAGTGTTGCAAACAATTTTAAGGAGAAAGGCGAACATCATAATCATGACCAAAATAAAGGGCACTCTGACAGAATTGGTAGAGGTAGAGGTTATCATGGGGGATATAGAGGTCATGGTTGTGGTGGTGGAAGAGGTGAATTGCCTCGCAAAACCTTTTTAACATTCAGATATCCTGATCATTATAAGAATGAATTCCCTTAGAACGTATTTTTCTCATGGTGTGAGAAGAAGAATAAGTTTGAAGAATGTCCTGAGTTATATGAACACATGAGTAATAAATTTAATAAGAATGATAAGGGTGCATGGATGGTTAAAGTGTAGCATGCCATAGAAGATTAGTGCATGCCAAATATTGTGTTTGATCCTGAGATGCTGCCTGTGTTAGTAACCATACGAGCTGAGGTTGTTTTCACTCGTGAGATACCAAAGTAGAAGCATGTTATTATGAAGAAAGAAGTGATAAATATGAAATATCTAGACCCTTACCATCAAAATGAGTTATACTAAGAGACTATGAAAGTGATTAGAAGCTTGGAGGGTGAAAAATAGAGTTTAAAAGATCAGTTATGGAAGTTGGAGGAGATGAAGGTAGTTGAGCTTCCTCAGAAATATTGATGACTTGAAGGAAGTTTGTAAGATGTTACGCTAGGAAAATATCATTCCTTTGTTAGGGGAATTGTTGAGGGAGAATTTACCGCATGTAGGATCTGAGCATGAGAGATAGATATTGAATGTAAACCTACCTCCCCACAGTATTGAGTATGATAAAGAAATAAATATGAATGCAGTTGTTGATGGTTGGCTGTTGAGTAAGATACTTATTGATATAGGTACAAAAGTTAATGTACTCACTTTAGATGCATGGAATCATATGGGGGTAGCCCCATTATTACCTTCTTCGAGTGTGTTGTATATGGTGAATAGGACTAGAGCCACACCCATTGGAGTATTGAATGATGTTATAATTACTATACAATGGGATAAGTTTAATCAGGACTTGGAGGTCTTGGCACTTTAAAAAGTAGAAAGTTTCCCAACATTATTTGGGTGTCCTTGGTGTTATGTGAATAATTTTAATTTGTTCTTTAATAAAGGTTATATAAGTTTTGAGAACTAAAAAGAGTGTGTCATCATTTATTTGACTGATGGAAAGGATACACCGTATGTATATCCCTTGAGTGAAGAGGGTCTAAATAGGATATATCCACATACATATAGGGATTTTGAAGTGCTTGGGATATCTAAGGAAGGTGTTATTCATTGGGATGATGTTCATTTTATGAGTGATACAACTAGTATTGTCTATGGTAACTAGGTGCATGGAACTTTTGAGATGGTTGGGTGATAGATCAAGAACATAGTTACATGTTTGACTAGGCTGTGTGTTGTTTATCGGTTTGGTCATAACCAGGTACCTTGGTATACTGGTGAAGGAAACCCTGATGTATTTCTATGTGCTATGGAATCCTAGTGGATGGATGTGGGTGACTGATGAAATATGTTGACTTATACCTTACATGGGACAATGGTGGGATACACATAGAGATTACCTTTTCGAGTGGTGAGAGCTGAGAATATCCTTCTCCACTAGGTTTCTAAGGAACAATGTAGTAACTGTCATGGGAAGTATTATTCTTCGCATCACATTCAGAAGCGTGGGAGACTTAAGAGGGAGGGGCAGGAGGCCTTTCTGCCATCACTCTGGATACATAAGTTGTACGCCACTCTAAGAAGTTGCGAATGCACATGGTATGTTCATGCAGAGTTAACAAGAGTAACAGTGAATTGGCAGGAGATGACCTCTGGTATGATTCATACCTTTGACTATTTTTCTACTAAACCTTCATTGAATGAAGCATTACAGATGGTGAAGTGCCTCATGATGGGGGATAATGAAAAAATTGAGGAATTCATATTAGATATGTTTTGAAAAATAGATTTGGAGGAGGTATTTGAAGAAGAAGAGATAAATGAGGAGCAGCTTGGGCATTCCTACCTAGAAAAAGAAAATGTTAAGCTGGTTTATATAATTGATAATGAAGAGGTAGAGAATCTAGATATTGATCACACTATGGGTACACAAGAATTCTTAGATAGTGTTAATGAGAATGTGCACTCATATCATGATCCTATGAAAAGTAATAAGGTCAACATTGGGATAGATAAATAACCTAAAGAGGCCATTATTGGTGATTATTGGTTTGAACAGGAGGTGAAAAAAATTATGGACTTAATGTATGACTTCCAGGATTCATTCCCGCAAGGCTATCATGAGTTATAGAGAGTGCATCACTCCTTGAGTGATATCATGATCAAGTTAAAGGAAGGTGTGTGGCTGGTTAGGAGGAGGCCTTATAGAATGAATCCTAATCTACATGTCAAAGTAAAGGAAGAGATTGATAAAATGTTGAAGTATGGAATCATTCAGCTGATTGAGGAGTCACATTGGGTTAGCGCCATAGTGATTAGCATAAAGAAATATGGTTGGAAAAGGATCTATGTGGATTAAAAATTTGAATGATTCATGTGTCATAGACCCTTTCCCTACACCATTTACAAAGGAGATCTTAGAAGGAGTTACAAGGCATGAGATTTACTCTTTCCCTTATGGGTTCTTTGGTTATCACTAGGTTTAGATTGTTAAATAAGATCAAGAAAAGACAACATTCACCACTGAGTGGGGACGTTTTTCATACATAGTTATGACCTTTGGGTTGAAGAATGTGCCTACAGTGCTTTCTTACATTGTGGTACAAAAATTTGAGGACTTTATACAAACGTTTTTATAGGTTTATTTGAATGATTGGATTGTGTATGGGCTAGTAAAAGATAACTATGACAACTTGAGACTTATGTTTGAGAGGTGTAGACAATTAAACATCTCCTTGAATATTAATACGTGTGTATTTGTAATACCCTTTAGAACTCTATTGGGACACATTATATGCAAGGAAGGTCTATTGGTAGATCATGCTGAGGTTGTTGTTATCTTGGGATTGGAGGAACCTACTAATAGGAGTGAGATGGGTGGGTTCTTAGTGTTGGTACCCAAACTTAATCTCCTTCACAACTCAAGCAACATCATGGATCTCACAATACACTCAAGGGAAGATAGATGATTTGTGTGTCATTTGTAGCTGGGGAACACATATGTTTGACTTGTTGGCACTCAAGATTTGAAGAAGCAGGTAGCACCTCAAAAGGATTTTGATCTAATCCTCAGTATTCTAGGTTGTGCCTTTACACCAAAGTAAGAGAATCTGTATTGAAGCCTTTGTTTGATGAAGGAGGTGGAGATATCCTTATGTTTTACACATTGTATGGAGATGGCCTTGGGGAAACATGATCAATTATCCATTATTCAAACTCAAAAGAGTTGTCACTACTAAATGATGGAAATGCTTTCAAGGCAAGGCTAAGGCCGCTAGAGACATGATAAAATCCTGGTATCCTTTGTGCATTTTTGTGAGTGGATTGTATTGTTTTGTTGACACACAATGTAATGCAGAGGTAGTATGGGTAGGATGAGTTAGTTTGAATGAAATTTTTTTGGGAGATGTTTAGGCATGACTAGGTGGGAATTACCAACTTCTTTGAGAACCTTTGCAAGAGATTTGCAGCACCTAAGCAACAGAGATGTTTCAATGGGTTTAAAATACTCCTTCAACTAGGATATGTGCACCAAATGGAGGCCCATATCTGTAATTTTCCATTCAACCTTTGATAACCTGCTACAAAATATTGAAGCAAAATACCAACAAAATATACTTGAATCCCTATTTGATCATGACCTAAGGTGCACCCAAAGGTTTACAAACAATATCAATATTCAAGGACATTAAAATGATTTTAAATCTGTTTATCTTCTATCAGATGAAGGCTCTTCTGAATATAAGATTGCAAATTCCATTAAACCATCAAAAAGAAATGAGACACTGTATAATCAAAGAGCTCCTAAACATAAGATTGCAACATGAGTAAGAAACACAAATTGAAATCATTCTGAAACATAAGCATATGCAAATTTTGCCAAGAGATAACATCAAATAATCCAAAATTTGATCAATTACATCAGCAGGGGAATGTTAATGGAACAATCTCAGAGCTTATTGATGGCTTTACAACTGAAACCAACTCAACATGATGAAATTTGATACAAAATGGAATTGAAAATGGCTCTCAGGCGGTTTTCTTAGAGAAAATGGGCTTCTTCCTATTTTTTACTTGAAAATTTTTCTACATCCTTTTTCTCCTCCTTTTAAAAATTCTCCCAAAATGCATGATATACCTCATCCCATCATGGAGTCTTCCTTCCCAAGAAAATAATATGCTTAAGAAATAAAATTTGTTATAACAACTCCTCATGATTCCATGAAAATGACATCAAACTAAAAAACAGTTCGTAGGCTGCCAGGGATGCATAAATTTTTTAAAATATTACACAAATTCAGATCCTTACCCATCCCAGGGTCACAATTTTATCATTTAAGCATGCCAACATGTTTCACTTATCATTTTTTATCTTTTCCCCTCATCATTTCACCTTTGCAACTTTTGATTTTTACTTTTCACATTTTTTACATCAGGCCCGAGAAAAAAAGCATAAAAAACATCATAGATCACCGAATTAGCTCATGAAAATGATTCCATTGCACTTAGAAGGCCGAGACGATGCAAAATCATATAAGGTTCGATGTAATTTGATGAAGAAATGATGAATCCAAGTTTCTTGGAGCTCCTATAGTAGCTAAAAGGGAGAATTCACGGTAACTGTCGATCTCAGATAACTTTAAATGTCAGCCCTCCACGTGGAGGATGAGATCCTTAAATATTCCCAAAATCACCTTTTTTGACCTTTGGATAAGGTAGTATACGTGTCAAAATACCACTGGATCGGGACCCTGCCTTTTAAAATTTACATTTGCAACCTTTTTGAAATTTGGAAAATTTTGCAAATTTTCCCCGCTTACCCTCTGGGCCCGCCACGTGTCCAATGGTGGGCCCCATTGAAAACACGGGCCAATTCCATTAATTTTACCATTTTTTAGATTTTTGGAAAAAAATTATATTTTTCCCCGCGGGCCCATACCCCGGTTTTCTCCTTTGCCACGTGTCCACCCTTTATTTGCTACGGGGACACGCCTTCAATTTTGACTTTAGCTCCCTTTGCCAAAATCCCAAATTCTCCCAAAGCCCCGCATCTCCATTTTACCCCTTGGGACACGTGTTGGTTCTAGATTGGAGTGGTAAAAACTTCACAAAATTTTCCTTCAGCCCCTTGCTTAACCTTTTTGCATTTCTAGACACATGTCCACTTGTCATTGGTTGAGGATCTTCGAGTCAAAAACTAACCTTTTCTGGACACGTGTCCAATTGTGATTGGACAAGGGCCTTTCGAGGAAAAATTTTACTTTGAAAATTTTGCAAAGTAAAATCCAAATTCTTAAGGACAACCCGCCAATCCCCTGACCATTCAAAATGTGCCACGTAGGCACTCTTTGTAAGAAGTGGAGCCACGGACCAAAAGTTTCCCTTTAGCCAAAATTTCAAAAAAGACAAGTTAAAAACCATTTCCCGACCACCCCCAGCCAATCGGAACCCACCACATTGCCAATAATGTTGTGATGATGAATTTGATGGGTAGAATACGTCTGTATGACCATCAAAATGTCAAAAAATCACCGGTTGCCCTAGAAATCGAAAATTTCAACCAGGAAAGTGGATTTTTATAATTTTAAATCAACTGAACCATTTTTTGACATTGCTTTCAATCCTGGGATTGGGGAAACACTTGCACAAAATGGGATTCGATCAATTTTGAGTTTTTTGCATGATTTGGTGAAGGAGAATCAACACATTTTGAAAATATGAAAAAACTAAGGCATGAAAAGGGGCACACGTGGATTTTGTTCGAATAAGGGAAAACAATAACATCACGGGCACTTGAAAGTATTCAACTGGATAAATCAAATTGCAGGCCATCAAATCTAGAAGTAACACATTTGTGAGCAAATTTGGGCATGAAAAATTAGGGCACATTATGAAAACTCAACAATGGGACCAACATTGGCTCTTGTCGGGGGATGGGCACTCCCAGTGAGTTCCACAAGGACAAAATGTAGACCAAGTGTAAAAACCATTGGGCAAAGGAGTCAAAACACAAAGGCAGCCCACAAACCAAAAATATCTCCAAAAATGGACCAAGAAAACCAGCCAACAAAGTTGCCAAGGACAAAAGGGCAAACCACACACCAACCAACAGCAAAAACAAAGACTATACAAATATACAACTCGTGCATAACTCACTTGGGGATTTAATCCAAGAAATGTTTTAAATTTCTACCATTAATAGATAGCTCCAGCAAATCTCCATCTAGATCCTTGAGAAAAAAGGTGTGCTCACCAATTCTGATGTCAATGGCATAAGGGCCCATCCATAATGCATTAAACTTGCCATGCTTTCCCTTGTCTTCATTCCTACTATCCCATAACAAAACCAGATCTCCCACATTGAAAGCTCTAGGAGTGACCTTCTTATCAAACAACCTCTTCAATTTCTCTCTAAATCTGATATGCCTTTAATGAGAGGCTCTTCTTTCTTCATCCAACTCAATTATCTAATTGATTCTTGATTCATATGGGCCATGTTCTTGATCTTATAACTATTGACCAAACTGAAATGAGAATAATTGCAGATGTAAGGGCAGCAATGCTTGAGTTCCATACACTAGTTCAAATGGGCTCTTACCAGTTGCTCTTTTAGGAGTTATTCTATCAGCCCAAACTACAAATTTCAATTGTTCAACCCACTTCTTCTTGTTGATTTCCAAGGTCCTTCTAATGATCTTGAGCAAGTTCTTGTTACTTGACTCAACTTGTCCATTCCCTTATGGATTGTAGTTTGAAGAATAAGTTAGATTGATTCCATATTCATTGCACATTGCCATCAAAGTTTTGGCTCTAAAGCACATGGCATTATTAGATACAATCTTAACTAGAACCCCAAATCTGCATATGATATGATTTAACAAGAAATCCATTACTACTTGGTGTGTTGCCTTTTTAGATGGAATTTCTTCAACCCACTTTGTAAAATAATCAGTTGCTACAAGGATCCATTTATGACCAGCACTAGAAGGATCTGAAATCTCACCAATGAAGACCATTCCCCATTGTTTGAAAGGGGCTTCAATTGATACAGGCTACAAAGGAAGGGAGCCTGAAGCTTTCAATCTTCCAGAGAAATGTTGACAACTATCACACTTTCTAACTAGTTGTGTTACATCTTTAAAAAGAGTAGGCCACCAATAACCAACTCTCAAAATCTTATGTGTTGTCACCCTCCTAGAAAAGTGTCCTCCACAAAATCCTCCATCGAAATTAGAAATTATCTTGGGAGCTTCATCTTCAATTATGCATTTCAAGAGGACACCTTCAGGGTTCTTCCAAGCCAGCCCAAAGTCTGTTATGATATATTTTTGAGAAGCTAGCTTGAGGGATCTTTTCTGATTTTTATTTAAATGCCTAGGACAGCATAGGTGGCTGAGGTAGAAGATCACATCCTTGTACCATTTAGAACTCATCAATCTCTCAAGAAGATCTGCCCTTTCTTCCTCTAGATGATTCACTTCTACATTTTGCAAATTGCTCTCAGCCATGAGCCTGGTAAGACCAAAACCTCTTACTAGCTTTGTTTTTTGGATATCCATATCATATTCTTTTAATTTGTTCACCCATCTACATCTTTTACTTGAGATCTCCATTTCTGATAAGATTTCTTTCACCATGGTGTGGGGAACATAAGCAACAACTTTTGAGCTCAGTATATAAGGCCTGAAAATCTTTGTTGCTTTCACCAAGGCAAACACTTGTTTTTCCATTATTGTATAATTCAATTCAGCTACTTGTAAAGCCTTTCTAAAGAAGGCAATAGGCCTCTCAGCTTCATTCTCATCCTTTTGTAACAAAAATGAAGCAATAGTGAATTCAGAGGAAAAAGAAAATATTTGGAAAGGCCTCTTATTGTTTGGAGCTGCCAAAACATGTGCATGCTTAAGTGCATCCTTTATTCCTTCAAAAGCTTGAATGGTAGTCTCCTCCCACTTGATAACTTGATCCTTTTTTAACATGCTTGTGATTGGATACCTTCTAATAAAATTGATTTGGCCAAAGAAAGATTGGATACCTTTCTTGGTTCTTGGGATAGGCACTTTGCCGATTGCCTTTACTCTTTCAGGGTCTATCATGACACCATCCTTAGACACAATATGTCCCAGAAACTTGGCCTTTTGCACACCAAAATGACACTTCTTTGGATTAAGATAAATTCCATACTCCTTACATCTAATCAACATCTTTTCCAAATGTTGCAAATGGTCACCTGGCTGCCTTGAAAACACGGTCACATCATCTTGGTAGACTACAATAAACTCATTGATGTAACCAGCAAAAGCAACATCCATTTCCCTTTGAAAAGTGGCACCAGCATTCATCAATCCAAAGGGAATCCTTACAAAAACATAAGTCCCCCAAGGAGTTGTGAAGGATGTCTTAAGTCTTTCTGATTCTTTGACCACTACTTGATTGTATCCGAAGAAACCATCCAAAGTAGAAAGCATTTCTGACCCTGTCACAAGATGCAACATATTTTCCATGTTTTGCAAGGGGTAGTTTTCCTTCATGGATGCTTTGTTTAGATTCCTAAAATCCACACAAAGTTTGATGTCTCCATTCTTTTTTCTAACTGGCACAAGGTTTGCAACCCAAGATGAATACCTAGTGGGCTGAATAATACCTCCATCTCTCAACTTCTTTAACTCTTCTTGCATTTTCATGGAGAGAAGTGGATTAATAGGCATTTTCCTTTGTCTGAATGGTTTGACATTTTCTTCAAGAGGGATCTCATGTTGAAACAATTCTTCTCTATATGCCTTTAGCTCTGAATAGGACCAAGTAAGGCAATCTTGATATTTCTTCAACAATTGGAGGTAGGATTGTTTTTCATCCTTTTTTAAACTACTACCGAACCAAAATTTCTTTGGTTTGTACTTTGTACCCAATTCATGCTCTTCCACATCCCTTGAAGAAGACATCTTTCTATTTATGATGCAATCAACATTATTAAATTTTTCCTCAAGTGCAACAAGACCTTTAGGAATGGTGTTTGTTTTCAATTGGATGATATATTTTCTAAACAAAGTTTCTTTCCCTTCAGTCATGCATACCATTGGCTCCCAATCAATACTCTAACTAGAAAAATCACATTGGCATTATAAGAACCTCAACACTTGTGCATCATCATAAAAAATCTACCAATGTTTCACATTATCTGGGATAGCTGGCCTTGTTAGCACTTCAATGTTATATTCACAATAAGGTGAAACAGTACAATTTTCAAATATAGAGCCAAGTACAGCCAACTTATCAGTAGCTGCATTAAGACTTTTATCATGGTAAACAATGTTAAAGGAATCAAACATTTCAATCAAGTCCCAAACAACATGTTTATATTGTTTCATACACTAATTTTTTGTGGCATATAACTTCCTTACTTGCTTGACAACCAGATCTGAATCCCCTTTTGCAAAAATATCCTTCACTCCATACTTCCATGCAATCCTTAACCCCAACAACAATGCCTCATACTTGGCAATATTGTTAGTGCATTCAAAATTAAGTTTGAAGGAAAAAACGTACTCTTCTAAACTAGGAGAAAACAGAACTATACCAGCATAATTTCCAAATTTGGAGCAAGCTCCATCAAATAGCAATATCCAAGGAGAACCTACCATACCAAGGCACTTTGATCTGTCCATATTTTGTTCTTTTTCATCAGCAAATCCAATGAAATTGTCAGCATCTACATCAGAAAATAACACTTCATAGCAAGCATTGTTGGGATCCTCAATCAAGTGCAACATTTTCTTAACAAGGCTACCCTCAATGGGAATGGTGGAAAAAGACATGTCCATCTGAACACTACCACCAACACTTGTAGCCCATTTTCTTGAAAAAAGTATACCCTATTTGTCTTGGCAGTCAACAATTACAACATCAAGCTTCAAGTTCTTACCCGGATATGCTGCAAGTTGCACTACTAAGCCCTTCACACAACCAAAAATTGGCACTTCCCTTGAATCCATGGCTATTCATTTCCCATATGCTGCTGTCACTTTGATGTTCAACTCATTCATGACTTCTAGAGGCATGACATTACATGATGCACCGGAATCAAACATGCAATTGTGAAGTAGCCTATCTTTTATGAGAAAAGTTGTGAAAAATGGATCAACATTCAATTGGGAATCAACCAAGAATGTCCCCAAATACACCTCAGGAGCCTCTCTAAGATCCTCTAATGCTGGTGGTGTTCCAAGATCTGCAATAATTGGAAGAGGAGCCTCAGCGATGTTCACATTCCTACTTGGTATACTCCTTTCTTCCTTCAATCCCAAGTACTCAAATGCTCTCTTCTTGTGCTCGGGTATTCTAAGCAACTCAATAATTGGAACACTCACTTTGATTTGGCTAAATACTTGGGCTATGTCATATGGAACACTTTTTGGCAGGACAACATTGGGAGGGACACAAGTAGATTCATCAGATAGAGAAGGATTATTGGCAGCCTGGGCATGAAGAGGACTGATATTTTTGCATGGGACAACAAGGTTCTTGGCAAGTGTTTCTTTTCTAGGATTGTCTTTTGGAATGCTTGTGAGTAAGGGTGTCTTTGGCTTGGCTTGAGGACCAGCTCCTCTAACAACTTTACTTCTAGTATTATATTCTTTCTCTTGACCAACAACAACATTTATTAACAATTATCTATCTTCCTCCGAAGGGATACCACCATCATATTTCTTGATCATTAAAGCCCTTAGATATTCAAAGTCATTATTAGGAATTTCAAAGGCTTGAACAACATCTACATTGTGAAAATGAGAAAGAGAAAGAAGTGGTATCCTTTTTATGCAATCCCAAAAGGTTGCAACATTCCTTGCACTTATCACATTTGTTGATGTTGCTACTTGTTGTGATCTTGAAGAGCTGCCCATCATACAAATTTCATCATCAGCTCCATCCTCATGATCATCTTCATCAACTTGTTGGTCCACTTCACATGGAGGATGAGGAAGAAAACATCTATCACACCAATCTATATCAACAACTTTTTAAACAACAACAACTCTTACAGTTAGAGGGTCAAGCACCACTCTATTTTCACATGCTTGGGGTTGTCTATTTCCCCCACCAACAAGCCCTTTACCTCTATCATCTTGTATTTGATCACCCCTAGGATGATTGCCAAATATATCATGGTTTTGAGTTCTTTGCTGTCCTTGTGAACTTTTCCCAATTCCTTTCTCAACACGGGCTAATTTGTAAGAAATTTCTTTGACAGCCCCTGCCAAAGTCTTGACAACATCTTCTAGATCAGCACCCTTGCTAGCCTGAGGATTCTTAGGGTTTATTAACTTCACACCATCCCTCTTGAGAGGTTTACTAATAGCTTTAATATTATTTTCAATTTGAAGTGCCATGGTAAAAGCTTGCCTTAAGTTTGTAGGATTTTTGTCTCTCAAGTAATAGGCTACCTTTTTTTCAAATGCATCTGTATATTTGATCAAACAAGATTCATCACAAGGCCTCAAACCAGCAGGAAACCTTCTCAAAGTTTTGTTAAACCTTGTGTTTAATTCATGGACTGAATCATTAGGATTCTTCTTGATATTCTCAAATCCAAACAAAAGAAATATAGGATCAGTCCTGTCACCATATTGCAACCTAAATGCATTTTTAATTTCATTCCATGAATCAATAGAGTTATCAAGTAGAGCTTTGTACTAATCCCTAGCATCTTCTTCAAGTGTATGAATAAACAGCTTAATATTCACATCCTCAAACTCTATCTCAAAATCTTCCATCATATTTATCAAAGATTTTGAGATGCTGATCACCAGTAATGGCATTGTTACCTTGGAATTTTGGCAGCCTATTTCTGACATCTTGTGGGACAGCATTTGGGTAACCATCCTTTCCTCTAAACTTTATAGGACCAAAGGCGTTAACAACAAATGGAGGTCTAGGATGAGCCATATTGTTTGGTGGGGGTGATCTTGGAGGTGAAACAAGTTGGTGAGGAATACAATATCGTTGGGGCTCAAGAATGTGATTCACAAGACTGGTATCTTCTAAGTAATGATTCTCTTGGGAAGTTTTACTTGAATTAAAACACAGAGGTGCAGATTAGAGAAGGAACTTACCAGGTACAGCAGAGGGACTTTCACCAACTGAGGCAAACAAGTTTATGAGAGGATTGGCTGAATCAGAATCACTTGAAGAAGAATGATATTCCTCTACCAAAGGCCAATCTCTATCACCAATGGCTATATATTTGCCTGATGTCTGACCTTTAACCACCTTCCAAAATATTCTCCCTTTCAACTTTGAATTTCTTAAGTCTGAGAACAATTTTTTAGCAGAGTCTTTAAGGAAGAGAGATCTTCTTCCCTCCAGTTTTGCAGGGATCAACAACACAAAAATAAGTGACAAAAATCCTAAGACACTGGTATTTCCAAATTCAAATCAGCAATAGATTCGCCACTAAGGACTTCCACCTTAGTTGTGTAAGAATACACTAGATATTCTATCAAATATATGCTTATTACTGAAACTTTTCAAGGCTTTACAAATCAGATCTTCTTCTCAAATCAACCAAACACAAAGCAACCAGGCTGTATAAACTACTGGTAAATACAAAAAGTAGGTTAAGCTTGAAATTTTTGCCTAAAACTTGTAGATCTAAAGTATAAAATGATATTTCAAGAATGTAACATCTCAGATACTTGAATATGCAAATGCTAAAACCCTTCAAACAATCCAAAAACACCAAGATATTCCAAGAAGTCCCCAGCAATGGTGCCAATCCGGTGTTGGTACCCAAACTTAATCTCCTTCACAACTCAAGCAGCATCATGGATCTCACAATACACTCAAGGGTAGATAGATGATTTTTGTGTCATTTGTAGCCGGGGAACACATCTGTCTGAATTTTTGGCACTCAAGATTTGAAGGAGATGGTAGCACCTCAAAATGATTTTGATCTAATCCTCACTATTCTAGGTTGTGCCTTTACACCAAGGTAACAGAACTTGTATTACAGCCTTTGTTTGATGAAGGAGGTGGAGATATACTTATGTTTTGCACATTATATGGAGATGTCCTTGGGAAAACATGATCAATATTAATTATTCAAACTCAAAAGAGTTGTCACTACTAAATGATGGAAATGCTTTCAAGACAAGGCTAAGAATGCTAGAGACATGATAAAATCTTGATAGACTGTGCATTTTTGTGAATGGATTGTATTGTTTTGTTGACACACAATGCAATGCAGAGGTAGTACGGGTAGGATGAGTTAGTTTGAATGAAATTTTGTTGGGAGATGTTTATACATGACTAATTGGGAATTTCCAACTTCTTTGAGAACCTTTGCAAGAGATCTGCAACACCTAAGCAACAAAGATGTTTCAATGGGTTTAAAATACTTCTTCAACTAGGATATGTGCACCAAATGGAGGCCCAGATCTACACTTTTCCACACAACATTTGATAACCTGCTACAAAATCTTCAAGAAAAATACCAACAAAATATCCTTGAATCCCTATTTGATCATGAGCTAAGGTGCACCCAAAGGTTTACAAACAATATCAATATTCAAGGACAGTAAAATGATTTTAAATTTGTTTATCTTCTATCAAATGAAGGCTCTTCTGAATATAGGATTGCAAATTACATTAAACCATAAAAAAGAAATGAGACCCTGTATAATCAAAGAGATCCTAAACGTAAGATTGCAACATGAGTAAGAAACACAAATTGAAATCATTCTGAAACATAAGCATATGCAAATTTTGCCAAGAGATAACACCAAATAATCCAAAATTTGATCAAATACATCAGCAGAGGAATGTTAATGGAACAATCTCAGAGCTTGTTGATGGATTTACAACTGAAACCAACTCAACATGATGAAATCTGATACAAAATGGAATTGAAAATGGCTCTCAGGCGGTTTTCTTAGAGAAAATGGGCTTCTTCCTGTTTTTTGCTTGAAAAAATTTCTACGTCGTTTTTCTCCTCCTTTTAAAAATTCTCCCAAAATGCATGATGTACCTCATCCCATCATGGAGTCTTCCTTCCTAAGCAAAGAATATGCTTAAGGTTTAAATTTTTTTACAACAACTCATCATGATTCCATGATAATGACATCAAACTGAAAAATAGTTCGCAGGCTGCCAGGGACGCATAAATTTTTTAAAATATTGCCCAAATTCGGATCCTTACCCATCACAGGGTCACGTTTTTATCATTCAGGGATGCCAGCATGTTTCACTTATCTTTTTTTGCCTTTTCCCCTCATCATTTCACCTCTGTAACTTTTGATTTTTACTTTTCATGTTTTTTACATCAAACCCAAGAAAAAATGCATAAAAAACATCATAGATCACCGAATTAGCTCATGAAAATGGTTCCATTACATTCAGAAGGCTGAGACGATGCAAAATCATATAAGGTTTGATGCAATTTGATGAAGAAACGATGAATCCAAGTTTCTTGGAGCTCTCATGGCGGCTAAAAGGGAGAATGCACAATAACCGTCGATCTCAGATAACTTTAAATGCTAGCCCTCCACATGGAGGATGAGATCCTTGAATATTCCCAAAAATTACCTTTTTTGACCTTTGGATAAGGTAGTATACATGTTAAAATACCACTAGATCGGGCCCCTGCCTTTTAAAATTTGCATTTGCAACCTTTTTGAAATTTGGAAAATTTTGCAATTTTTCCCCGCTTGCCCTCTGGGCCCGCCACGTGTCCAATGGTGGACCCGATTGAAAACATGGGCCAATTCCATTAATTTTGTTATTTTTTAGATTTTTGGAAAAAAAAATAAAATTTCCCCACTGGCCCGCACCTCGGTTTTCTCCTTTGCCACGTGTCCACCCTCTATTTGTTGCAGGGACACGCCTTCAATTTTGACTCTAGCTCCCTTTGCCAAAATCCAAAATTCTCCCAAAGCCCCACATCTCCATTTTTCCCCTTGGGACATGTGTTGGTTTTGGATTGGAGTAGTAAAAACTTCAAAAAAATTTCCTTCGGCCCCCTGCTTAACCTTTTTGCATTTCTGGACACATGTCCACTTGTCATTGGTTGAGGATCTTCGGGTCAAAAACTGACCTTTTCTGGACACGTGTCCAATTATGATTGGACAAGGACCTTTCAGGGAAAAAATTTACTTTGAAAATTTTACAAAGTAAAACCCAAATTCTTAAGGACAACCCACTAATCCCCTGACAATTCAGAATGTGCCACGCAGGCACTCTTTATAAGAAGCGAAGCCATGGACCAAAAGTTTCCCTTTAGCTAAAATTTCAAACAAGACAAGTTAGAAACCATTTCCCGACCACCCCCGACCAATAGGAAGCCGCCATGTTGCCAGTAATGTTGTGATGATGAATTTGATGGGTAGAATATGCCCGTATGACCGTTAAAACGTCAAAAATTCACCGGATGCCCTAGAAATTGAACTTTTCGACCAGGAAGGTGGATTTTTATAATTTTAAATCAAATGAACCATTTTTTGACATTTCTTTTGAGCCTGGGATTGGGGAAACACTTGCACAAAATGGGATTCGATCAATTTCAATTCTTTTGCATGATTTGGTGAAGGAGAAACAACACAGTCTGAAAATATGAAAAAACTAAGGCACGAAAAGGGGCACACATGGATTTTTTTCAAATTAGGAAAAAACAATAACATCACGGGAACTTGAAATTATTGAATTGGAGAAATCAAATTGCAGGCCATCAAATCAAGAAGTAAAACATGTGAGCAAATTTGGGCATGAAAAATTAGGGCACATTATGAAAACTCAACAATGGGACCAACACTTATGACACACAGGGTATTACAGGAAGTTCATTAAGGTATATGCTAATATTGTCATGCCCTTGGAGGAATTATTGAAGAGTAAAGGAAAGTTCCATTGGGATGAGGCGTAATAGATAGTATTTGAGAAATTGAAGGAAAGACTTACTTTTGCGCCCATTTTGCACCTTATTTCTTGGAATAAACCATTTCATTTCCATATGGATGCCTCTAGCATGGCCATTGGTGCAGTGTTAACACAACTTGGTGATGTTATTGTTGACTCTATCCTTATATATTTTGTGAGTAGGAAGTTCACCCCAATTGAGTATAATTATACAACTACAGAGCATGAAGCATTGTCCATGCTTTATGCGCTACATCAGTTTAGACAGTATTTGCGAGAAACTCCATTTATATTTTATACAGACCACATGGCACTTAAGTACCTAGTTAATAAGCCCATTTAGCAAGGGTGCATATGCTGGTGGATTCTCTTGTTTCAAGAATTTGAATTTACATTGGTGGTAAAGCAAGGAAAGATAAATTATGGACCAAATCATTTGTCAAGGATTAATTCAAGAGAGGATGCATAGAGTATTGAGGACATAATGTTGGATGCAAAAATGTTTTGATTAAACCACGTGACCTATGATTTAGAAGATATTAATGTTTTTTTGCATACTGGTGTGATTCCTGAAGGGATGAGAATCTTAGGAAAGAAAAAACTTGTCATACGCCCCATGCCTTACATGTTGATCAATGAAGAACTCTATAAACTAGGTTGAGACAAGGTTTTGTGTTGGTGGGTACTTGAGCATGAACACAAAGCTATTATGCAGTGTACCATCTCATCTTAGGTACATCATGTTTCAATTCTCATCTTATAACCCCAAAGGCCTTCATACATGGATTAAATAATAATGTTTGATTGAGGGCTTATCAATACCATCAAACAATGTTAGATCTCTATATATTAATGATGTGTCATTCTTGAGGTCTTAAATAGGTCTTGTGTAGATCAGAGGGTCAACCTTATATGATTTTTTCTTCATGTTTTGATATATTTTCATAAAACACTTGCTCTTTGAATTCCCAAGGACTATAGGCTCAAGATGAATTACCTTTAGATACTAATGTGATATTTCACACTTTGCAAGGAAGATCTTGCAGTCCTTTAACCTAGCCATCCAACATGCATATGCATTCACTTATTATAACTCTACAAACAGTCCTAAATGTACAATCACATGAATGGTTCTTAGAGGGTTCTAGATGGATACTTCTTAATGGTCCACTTCTTGTATGATAATTCACAAATTTGTAGGCTAATATACTCTTATGATAATGTTTTAACATGTATACAACCTTAATCCATTAATAAGACCCACATAAAATTTTCTTGGCAGTCCTATTTAGAGTATAGGTCAGGATTTCCTCTTATGACCATAACATAATAGTCTTTGGGTATGAATTTTAATATTGTCTCTGATACATACTATCATTTTGATCAATTTAGGATTAATTAATCAATATCAAATAAGGATCCAAATCTTTTGTCTACACATTCAAGGATGATCTCATACCACAAGAATCATTCATGCAATTCTAGTTCATTGTACCATGCATTGACCACAAGTATATTTATAGTTGAGGTTATTGGAAGGTCATACCTATCTAGACATGGTGGGGGGCTCATTTAGAATAAATATAACCATTTTGTTCTGATTAATCCTTAGTTCTCCATTGTGATCCTTCATACTCTACCATCGGCTACTTATAACCTTTCATACACACAAAGCACGCGTCAAAATACAAATAAGAACTTATAAAGACATGAAATCATGGTCTTTAGATGTCCTTAAGACATGATTAGATTTTCTCAAATTATCAGGACCTAGTTATCTATTTAATTTTCCTAGGTCTCTTCTTCTCAGTCATGTTAGCGACCTACTTAGGTCTCATTCTATGCTCAATTAGTCTGGTTTTTATAGGACAATAGCAATTTATTCATTTATTCCTCCTAATTCTCATCTCCCCACTTAGAAAAAATTTCATACTACCTTTAAAGTAAAGTTAAGAATAATGGGAATCGGTATTTCATGAAATTGACTCCCTTACCCCTTTAGTTTGGTCACTATTACATTCCACTACTTAGCCAAAACATGGTCATACATAACTTTTGATGGTCAATTCCATTCACTTTAAAATTTAGGGGTATTATTCATGGAGCTAAGACATAACCTCTCCAAATATTTCATAGTTTTTTATTCGAATGATAGAAAGTTATCAAATGCCCTAGTTTGATCCTGAGAGGAGATATTTTGCTATAAAAACACTGTTATTCACTGTCAAGAATTATAAAAATTATTTTCATACTCCTCATCCACTTATAACATGTTTATATCTTAACATTCAAGAGCTTCATATTGTTTAAATGACATTGAGGGTTTCAAGTTCACTGCCTTCTAAGGAACTCTAATGCTCAGTCAAAAAGAACACAAACAATCTATCATTTAAACTTATCAAATCAATATGTATTCATCATTCAAGATCATCAATCATTCATGCAATAAAGATAGAAATTCTATACATCATCATGCATTCATAATACTCACATATGTCTTTATTATGGTCTAAAATACAAGTTTCTCCATACATATACTTAGTAATTCTTCATTATTCCACTCTTCTCTTGTTCTTCAGGCTAGAAAACCATCTCTTTGTCTCTCTCTTGCTTCCATACAAACTCCTCTTCCTTGATCCACTTTATTAGCCATAAATTTGTTATCCTACTTCCATATTTTGACATAATTCCCATGTTTTGAGTGATATTTCATCACTTGATTGTAGTAATAGGAACCAATTCCACATTTTACCTTTTAAACAACTATTATAAACTAATCATAGAATATTTCAACCCCTATCTATGTAGGGATGGAAGCTCACACTCACCTAAGACGTAAAAAACCTCACTTTTAAACACTTACATCAAGGTAAAATCCCATTTACATTTAAATAATCAACTTAGGAATTTGGAGGGAAAGATAATTTAATAACTAGTATGAGTGTGCATGTCATAGAAGATTGATTGTATTTCATGCTCTTACAGATGCTCCTACACCATCCTTCCATGGTGGCAAAAATTTGAACTCTATTCAAATACAATTCTTCTTTCTCTTTCACACATATGGAATAAAATCTAAAATATACTTCTTCTCTACTCCAAATTTCTTGTCTTCATAAAATTTTGGTCTTCTTGTCATTGAAACATCTTCAATATTCCTTCTCATCCTATTACTCCTTGTCTTATTGATGTATCTTCTTCTCCTTAGCTCTTTTCCATTTTCAAGTGCCCAATCTTCCTCATTTGACTCATAGTCCTCATGTTTGGAGTCAATTTTCTCTATCTCTGAATTCTTAGTAGTTATCCTTGTCTTGTTAGTATCATTAATGATACAAGGTTGGGTAGTTGACTCAATTAGTCCTTCCCCAATGATTTTTTATTGCATGTTTGCTTCCAATTTTTATTCATTTGTCATGTACTCTTCTTATGGTCCTTGATGTAAGGACTCTCTCTTTGCTATGCATTCTTCTTGTAGTTTCTCCTTTTCTTCTCTTACAAATATAACTACCTCATTAAGCCAATGTTATCTTATAGTTTCCTTTCCATGGTATATGATTTACCTATCTTCATAGTTTGCTTCTTCATATTAATACTTCTCGATCTGGTTTCATTATTTCTTAGCTACCATAATCTCCTTAGAAGAGTTCATTAGCTTTGATAACATCTTCATTTCTTTCTCCAATGTAGTTATATTGATTTCTTCATCAACTTCATCATATGTATGACCTATTTCATCCTCATATTATCTTAAATCTTTATTTTCATCATGGTATACAGCCAATGCTTTCTCTCTTTTTGAGAACCTATCATCTTCCATCATATCAAGACTCCCTGTTCTAGCCTCCATAGTCATAGTATTTTTGTTTTCAATATTATAACCAAAACATTCACTGATAGCCTCATCTATTTCATCACTTAAGTCATATGAAACATCTTGTTTACCTTGAGCTTTTATTATTTCCCCCCTTTTCCAAGTTTGGTTTGGGATTTTCCTTATCCTTATAGAATATTTTCTCATCATGATACGTTATCCTACATGGATGTGTAGGCTTAGTATTATCCTTTATTTATTCATGCATCTTGGTTTGTTCCGTGTAACGTTGAGTTTCTTTATCTCCTTCAGGTTTGATGACTTTACATTGCTGCTCCTAGAAACTCTTAGCTTTCCATACCTTGCAGTGGATGACCTTAGGCTGATACAAACATTTATTTTCCATGTTTCTTCCTTGTTTCATTGGCTAGGACATGTTTAGAGTCTATTTCATCTTCATGCTTTACTATTTTTACCCTATAATCTGAATTTTGCTCCATATTTTACCTTGGTTCTTCATAACTGTTATGTCGGACAAGTAGCACCCTGAGATTTGTACATTACAAAACACTACTTTTGACTAACATAGGATTGTATCAAGGTGTGGGACCTTTACGATTGAGACAAACCTCCAAAGAAGGTTGGTTCATGACTTATTCCAATGGTGATCTACTCCTAAACTACCAATTGTAAGGGACCACAGGAATAGAAATACATAAATGTAAATCCTAAACTAAGGGAGGTGATAACACCAAAATAAGACTAGAGAGATTCATAGTGAGTGAAAGTGGAGGGAAATGGGGAAGAAGAGGGACGATAAAATGCCATAGTCCCAAAACACATTAAAACCTTCGATTTGATAGAGCACAAACAAATTTAAACCCTGTAAAGGAATACAATATGCATAATATACCTACAAAAATATAATAGAAGACAAGAAATGTAATATAAATCAAGGTAGGGGAAGAAGAGCCACAAAAGAATGATTTTATTTCTTAAAATGATGCACAATCCATTATAGTATAGGCACAAGGCAAGAATCCTTCACAAAATGCATAAATTTGAGGCGTGCAGCTCACAAAAGTGCTGGAACAATTTTTGGCAGAGTTCCTTTACAATTTCAAAATTTCTATCCCTTTCAAATGAGGGGAATTTACATATATAGAGAGAAAAGGAGCTACCAACCAACATCCTTCATTAAATTCCTGTACGTAGGTATGGGCAACCATGATGGTTCATTTTTCAATGGTAATTTTATTGCATGACGAACAGGGGTGCCATACCTCACTAAACCAGTTATTGAGCTACCTTGTATGGTGTCATTAATGTCTAGACATATCTGAAACTCTTTGTTGTCACTCGAAAGAAACCACTAGCTAACGCACGACAAGAAGGGAAGATTCTCCACGGACGAGGGAAATACTTATCACATGTCAAGAAGAAATGTTATCTCACGACAGCAAGGGGAGGTTGACACGTGAAAACAAAAGGAGGTTGACGTGCGACAGGAAGAAAAAAATGACACACATCAACAAGGTGTGGTTGACATGCGACAGGAGGAGGGGCATTGATGCACGATTGGAGGAATTGGTTCAATCCCAACAAGAAGAGGGGCATTGATGTGCAGCAACAAGGAAGCATTGACACGTGATAAGAAGAGCCGTTGATGCGCGACAGGAGGAAGTAGTTGACGTGCGACAAGAAGAAATCCTTGATGCGTGACAAGAAAAGGCGTTGAAATGCAACAAGAAGAAGTGGTTGACACACATCAACAAGGCAACAATCCATACATTTTTCTAGTTTGACCATTAATGTAATTCCTGCTCCAAATCTTCACCGTGGCAAGCTCCCAGACCTGTAGGTTGATCCATTTTGTAACAGGGTGTGAAAAATGGATAACAATTAGCGACTTATGGGCTGATATGCCCACTAGATCTTAAAGACCAGTGATTTTGCATCCATTGGGCATGGAGTTATTCTGATTTCCTAAACTGGTCTGATGTCCAAAACCTCTTGTTTCTCTGGGACACTACTAAGACTTTACTTTATCATTGGATCTTTCCTGAAACTGGAAAGTGCAACAACAACAAAGCACAACCATGTACAAATAAAAAAATCATACATATCCCAAAATGGAACATGCAGAGAGTGTACAAGAACATATCTGAAAGAAAACCTAGCTACAACAGAATGATGTGATGCACACACTTAGAGGAATTAAAAAATATAAAATAATATTTAAAAGAAAGATACTCCCATCAGTAATAATGCTTTAGATAGATGCCATTGACTGGGATCTCCAATTATTCTCTGTCTAACTTCGTCAATTGGAAAGCATTATTTTCTTTACACCTTGAAATCAAGTAGGGGCCACTCCATATTACATAAAACTTGGAGTGCCTTTGTCTACATCCCATTTTAGAACTCATCTTGATTTGAGCTTGGTCCTTCTCCATTGTTTTCATGGCCTAGTTCCTTAGCTCTTCCAACTCCATGAGCTCTGCATACCTAACTTCCATAGCTGGAAACTCGAACAAATCTAGTTGTTTGATAAGCTCTAAGGATGGTAATTGTTGGCATAACAGCTGGTTAACATGATGAGATCCCTCTCCACCACTAGTTTGAGCTTTTGGTGTGATGGAAAATCGTAACATGGTATCAGAGCTAGGCTATTAAGCATGCCCGACCTAGAGTACTATTGGGATGGGTGACCTCCTGAGAATTCCCGATGTCATTACCTAGTAATGTTGTTAGACCTAATTTTGTGAATATATGGTAGTTCAAGGGCTCATGTGGTTACATTCAGCTCCATTGTGTGGGGGTGTGTTGGCGTAGCAGCTGGTTAACACAATGAGATCCCTCTCCATCACTATTTCAAGATTTTGTTGTGATGGAAAACCGTAACAGTAATTCAAGGGATATTGAAAACCTTTCTTCCCTTCCATAAACCAACTTGAAAGGGGAATAACCATTTGACTTCTTGGGAGTGATTCTATCAGCCCATAAGGATGATTTCAATTTGGTGTGCCAAGTCCTCTTTTTCTCATCTAGGGTTCTTCTTATGATTCTTAACAAGTTATTATCTGTGGACTTGTTATCCCAATTTTTCCCCCTAACAAAATTGGTCAAACACAACCCTGCATAGAAGAAAATCAAAGGGGTGGTTCAGACCTACGAGCTCACAATCGATTCCAAATCTGAAGGGCAGGTGAGCTCTACAATGAAACAGGCCAACGACGTCAAAAGAGTCTAGAAGGCTCAATAGGAAAGAAAAATGAGAGAAAACTCAAATTTTTCAGACTTCACACATGAGTTGACTCAAAGAAAAGAGGAAGAGTGAGTGGAAGCCTCCATGCATCATCTTGGCACAATTCTAAAATTTTAGGCCAAAACGGAGGTTCCAAATGTGTGCACAGATTCCACATGTCTAGAACCCAACATAGTCACTCCTAAATAAGTAGAAGTGACCCAGCCAAAAAATGGAGGAAGTTGGAGTGGGCCAAAATTGGCTAAGTATGCAGGACTGGTAGAAGGAGCCATGTGTCTCTTCGGCACATCTCCAAAAGAAAAATTTGAAGGCAGTCCCTAAATGAGCATGGAGCCTCCACGTGCCCTAGGTCTGAAAAGATTGCACCGGCTGTTGAAAAGTCATAATAGGGACAGAGCCTGTAGAAGCCTCCACATTCCTCATCAACGCAACACCAAAGTTGGGTCCAAAGAGCAGTCCTTAAATGAGTTCCAGCTCGCCACGTAGTCAGGGTCAACATTGGAGACAAAGTCAGCCGTTGAAATGTCCAAGGCCGACGAGAATAGCCATGCATCCTAACGACGCAAATTTGAAGGTACGACCCAAAAGATAGATCCCAAACAAGAGCGAACCCCCCACATATCCCAAGTCAAACATATGGCCCCACCAAATAAAAGGGACTTAGCCAAAACATGAAGAAATAGAGAAAATCCACGGAAGGAGACATGTGTCTCTTGGGTGCTCTTTCAAGAGGTGAATCCAAAGCGAAGAATCAAATGAGTGCCAACTCTCCACGTGTCAAGAACCTAAAAAGGTAGAATTGGCCATTAAAAATTCTAAACAGAGGTGGGCCTTGGAAGGAATTTTTTTCCAAAAGAGGGCGGGTAGGACTGGGGAAGACCTTTTGCCAAAGGGAAGAATGTGGGTCGTCGGGCACAAGGAAGACTTTTGGGTAAGTGGAAGATTGCGGACCGGTGGGGTGACAGGAGATATTTTGACATTCTTCCCTTACTCACCCAAAATGAACATACTGAATTGCGGGCCCGTGAGCTTGGGAAGGATTTCTTTAGCTAAGTGGGAAAGTGGGCCAGCGGGCCTGAGGGAGACAAATGGAAAATGAGAAGGTTGCAGGATTGCAGGGTCTTTTGAGAAAATGTGAATTTTGGGCCTACGGGGCTGCGGGGGGTTTTTAATAATTTTACATTTTTTCACAAAAGGTGAAAAGTGAATTTCAGGCCTGCAGATCTATTTTGCAAAACTTGCTTTTCCGCCATTTTTGTACGGATCCGATTAAAATATTAAAATGGGCATAACTTTCAATCCAGTGCTCGAAATTCAATAAATTTGACAACATTGGAAAGGTCTCGACCTCCTCTGCGCCATGGAAGCCTGAAACTTTAATTTTGACAAGGTTAAGTGGGTGAAAAATAGGAAAAAATATTTCAATCCATTAATATGGGATCTGATTGCTTCAACTACCCAGATCTGATCGAATTTTCCATCTTTCCTTCTTCAACACGCCAAATAGACATAAAGAGGCAGACTTGACATATTGTAGGTGGATTTACAGGGGGGTATTTATGGCTGGTAGTTGAGCTTCCAAATAAGATTTCCCACCTCCCTTTCTTCTCCTCTCTTTGCTTCATCTATAAAGGTAAGGGCTTGGCTCATTGTAAAGAGTTGGACATTTTGGTTTTGTACCCTCCCTTATTCTCTGCTCTACAGATGAATTCGTGGAGCTCGAACCTTCTATTAATACTGTAATGTAATTTTTTTGCCTCTTGGCCTTTTTAATGTTCTGTATCAATTTGTGAAGAAATAATACATGTCTTTGGATGATTCTAACCCTCTCTTTTGTTCATTGCCTTTATCTGATCTTTCATTGCAATATTGGTTATCTGTGCATGGTGGTTGTATTATGTTTTAATGGTCTGTGTTTGATAGCAAAGCTAGTGTTCAACATTCCTTTGGTGCATCAAATCCATTAGTTTAGGTTTAATTTCTTACATCTTATTAACCTTATCTCCTTGGAAAGTTAGAATAGATCCTCTGTAAATTTTATGTGTGCACCTGAATAGAGGAATAGGAACCGACCTTCATTTGGAGATCTCTCATGATTTCAAAGTCCCACACTTTGAGAGATGCTCCATGTTATGAAGTCACACTTAGAGTCTCAACTCATCGAGTTACAGACATCAAAGGGTGTTGTAATTCTACACTAACAAGATTATGCTTGCCTGTTACCCCGGGGGTAGTAGTTAGAAGAAGTGCTCAAATAGATGCCATTTCTAATAGCCCAATTATGTATCCTTGCTTCAAAGAAATATAAGGCATTATATGATATTATAGTGGAAGGAACACCAAACCTTGTTGCAATACCTTCGTAGAAATCAAGAATTCTAGCTTCATTTTCTTCCTTAAGTGAAATTGCTTATATCCACTTAGTGAAGTAGTCTGTGGCTGTAAGAATCCATTTGTGACCTAAGTTGGAACTTGGATTGATTATCCCAATAAAATAAAGCCCCCATTGTATGAAAGGATGCTCAAATGAGATAGGATGGAGTGGGAGGGATGATAGCTTCTCTTTACCTGTGAAGAAGGAACACTTCTTGCATTTCTTGATCCATGAGTAGTAATCATTAAAAATATTAGGCCAGTAATAACCAATGCTTATGATTCTAATAGTTGTTGCTTTTGGGGAAAAATAACCACCTTTCTCTCCATCATGAACTAATGTAATACCCTCTCTATCTGATCTGTCTTGATGCACCTTAGGAGGACACCATTCACATCCCTTTTGAACAAAATATTATCTACAAACATATATGGGATGCAATGAATTTTGAAATACCTCCTTTTGGGCTTAGTCAATCCTTGAGGATTTTGACCTGTTTGAAGGAAATGCACAATATATGGAGTCCAACAAGGAATGGGTATACCACCTATAGCATGTTCTTGATTATATTACAACATCATAACAACTTTCACCTCCTCTCTTGATTCAGCATGTTGGTTAGAAGCTAGCTTCTCACACAGCCCTTTTCCTCTAACTAATTTGGTCACATTTATATCAATATCATACTCCATGACCTTTGTTATCCAATTATCTCTCTTTTCATCAAGGTCCTTGTTAAAAATAAAATATTTTACACTAGCATGTGAAACTAATAGATGAATTCTATTATTTGACACTAGATGTTTTAATTTCTTTAGACTTCTAATCACAGCAAGGACGTGCTTCTCAATGAATGAATATCTCACCTCATAATCCTGACGGATTTGGCTGAAGAATGCAATATGATGCTCTAGTCCTTCTTGATTTGGTTGTACTAGTAAGGCATATATTGCATCCGTGCCCCCAAAAGTGTATAAAATAAAGTCCTTCGAGAAATTTGGATTTATGAGGGTTGGAGCCTATGTAATGGCCTTATTTATAGCTTTAAATATTTCTTTTCCTTCAGCATTCCATCTGAAAACCATGGTCTTCTTTAGCATCAGTGTGAGTGGTTTGACAAGATGGGAAAAGTTAGGAAAAAACCTCCTAACAAAATTAATTTTCCCCAAAAATCTTTGGAGAGCCTTCTTATGACTTGGTAATGGCGATTCTCGAATAACTTCCACCCTTTCTGGATCAATTACCAACCCTCCCTTAGACATAATGTGGCCTAATAGCTTTCCTTCATGAGCTAAGAATATTCACTTTTTCAGATTCATAGACATTCCAAATCTCCTGTATCTTTGGAATACGTGTTTGAGTTGAAAGAGATGACTTGTTGTGTTCTTAGAGAATACAGTAATATCATCTAGATACACAAGAACTATCTTATTGATCATTCCTTTGAATTCCATATCCATCACGCTTTGGAAAGTGGCTTTGTTGTTTGACATTCCAAATGGAATATTACCATAAGCATATGTGCCCCACTTTGTGGTGAAGGGTGTCTTGAACTGGTCATATTCTTTCACTAGGATTTGATTATAGCCCGAGTAGCCACCCGGTAATGAGAACCTTTCAGAACTAGATACAACGTGCAGAATTTTCTCCAAGGAAGTGGGTAGTGGTCCTTGAGAGAGGCCCTATTCAAGTCTCAGAAATCCACACATAACTTGATTTCCCTGTTCTTTTTCCTAACTGGCACCAAATTTTCTACACATGAAGAGTGCTTAATTGGAAAGATGATGTTTTCTTCAATGAGTTTGTTTAGTTCTCTTTTTATGAGAAGCTTGATATGAGGATTGACTGGCCTTTTCTTTTTCCTGATGGGTTTATCTCCCGAATCTAGTTCAATTATGTTTTGTGCAGCTTAGGATTGAATCCTTTCAAATCTTCATATCTCGAAGCAAACACATTTGGAAATTCTTGGAAAAGTTGTATAAATTCAGATTTTTCTTGTTCAATTCTTACCTTGCCAATTTGAAGTGTTTTTCTTTCTCTAACTAAAATTATCTCTAAATCCTTATCTTTGACCTAATTTTTTTTTTCTTTCCCTCCAGAACCGATCATTAGGATTGAATATTGAATCTAGAGTCACTAAACCCTTTGGTAACTTATTTTTCCTTAGTTGAACCACTTGATCATCATATTGTTGCATGAATTTATCCCAATTTCTAACTGAGAAATCGGCCCCCTCCTGTAAGAAATTAATGATCTTTTGATAATTCTCAAATACTTGTCAGCTCGTGTTATTGTTCAACACAACTGGCCTCACAATTACATCAATATGTGGTTGCACTTTATCGCTTTTAATATTTTCCACAACATCAAATGTTGCTCCAATTACTACAATCCTATCCGCAGCCTCATTCTTCTTCCTCGGTATGGCTTGAATATTGAATGATTCAAAATCATCAATTTGATCCCATACCTGATGCTTATAGGATTTAAGCAGATCATTCTTAGGAACATGTTTTCCCCTAACCTGGTTAACAATAAACTCACTATCCCCAAACACTTGCAATTTTTTTATACCCCTCTTTCTTTCCCAATTCAATCCATGTATCAAAGCTTCATACTCAACGGTATTGTTTTAACAAGTAAACTAAAAATGAAAAAGCTGAGTAGTAATTCATACCTTGTGGTGAGAAAATAATTGCTCCTCCTCCAGTGCCTTGCCTATTCCTTGAGCCATAAAAAAATATCTTCCATACTTCATAATCACCCTTATCATATGGTTTGGTGGGGCTAGGAAGGGGTGTGTTTTCCTCATACAAACAATAAACTCCCAACTCAACCTCCTCTATTTCCTTGTATGGATCATATTCTTGACTTTTGTTTACCCATTCATCAAGAGTCAAATTAGGGATGCCCCCAACTTTGATATCTATTTCCTGAGTGTTTGGGAAATCCTCTTGATCAAAGGCTGAGAAATTTACGTTGATTGGGCTTGGTACATGAGGATAAATATGGAAATTTGCAATAGGTTCAGACTGGATTGTAGCCTTAGCTCCATACCTGTTCTAAAGCGCATATGCAACCAATCAGATGATAAGTAGCCTCCAATTTTTATGGTGAAGTCTCTTGACAAGGAAACTGCAAATAATGGTGGAAATTCAATCACTGATATATATTTTTGAATTGTGAAATTAGGACATGCGTGTAATGTAAGGTTTAAACCCTTTATGATCCCAACAGTCCCCACTACTGTCCCATCTAACTATACCACTCTTTTGGAAACCAAGTTGTATTTCAGGCCCAACTGATCTACAATCTGTTTAGGCATTACTGAACTGCTAGCCCCTGAGTCAATCATGCAATTATGTACAAGAATGCTCCCAATAACCAAAGATATATAAAATGGAGGAGGCTTCATGATTTTACCTTACTAACCTCAATGAACTCCCTCTTTTGGAGCTGCATTAATGAGCACCTTCTCTTGATTCCTAGATAACTCATTTGATGCTGACCAATTCTCCATGGCTACTTGTAACAAATCCTGTTGACCCATAATTTTCAATGATTTCCACATAGAAATTCTTACATTTGTCTTCTTTATTTGATAAATAATGTTAAAAGGTGATTGCTTCTCCTTCTTTTGCCCTTTACTCGACATGAATTTCTCCTGTACATGGGCTGCTGCAACCAGCACCTGAGTTGGCTTACAAGGTAGTTTGGACTGATCTTGAATGTTTGAGGTTACACTTGGATTTATAATACCCCGAACTGTGATAAAAGGCTGAGAATTACTTGGATTAGATGACTTCCCTTCCTCTATATTTATTTTCTTAGACCTTGTATTGGTTGCCACACTTTGAGAAGGGGATTGATTTATTCCATAGAAATCCTTAACTTACAAATTCACAAGTGTTGTCTCATTTGGAGGTGCTTCTTGATTAGCTACCTACTACCAAATTTCTTCTTGGTTTGGTTCTTGAGGAATATCCGCCTTAGTCACCATCAGTGCTTGATTTAAAGCACCATTAAAGCATGTTGCTTGATTATGTGGTTGGTTACATAGGAAACACCATTCATATTCTTGTGCTATGTTGTTTTGAGTTGGAACTAAGGACCTAGATGTTGAAACTGCATTAGGATTATATGCTTGGAATGGTCCAGCATCTTGGGTTTGTCCTTGGTTCTCGTTAGCAGCTTGAACATGTGGCTTGTTTGGCTGATATGGAGCTTTATTAGGTTAGAACTGAGGCCAATAAGCACTAGAATTTTGAGCTTAGGTATAAAAGGTCTAGAAGTTAACAACTCATTTCCTAAGTTTTGTGATTATTTCATAACCTCTTGGAGTTCATTTGAAGGACTAGAAGAAGAAGTGGAAGCTTCATTTGAACTCTGATTTCTTAGAGTAGGGATGGGAGATTTTTTAGGCATTTGATTAGGATTAGGATTCCCCATGTTTGGATAGAGAGATATAGGTGGCCTAGGTGTGAGTTTACCATCTTGAATTAGGTAATTCTCATATCTAATACCTATGGCATAAGTTTCTAGTAGGGTTATTCCCCCCATAGATTGTATCATAACAGATATATCAAAATTTAGAGCTTCAATAAAATAGAGAAATACACCTTCAGCTATTGGTCTGACCGCAATTGGGATCCTTTCCTATGTTCTTTGGAATCTAGAATTGAAGTCTTTCATCTTCTCAAATGGTGCCCTTTTTATCGTAGTCATCTGCTCTAAAAGGGATAAGTTTCCAGCCCTCTCCCCAAACTGGCCACAAAGAGCTATACACAATTGATCCCAATTTTGAATCAATCCTTCTCCCAAGCCTATGAACCATTGCAACACTTTTACTTTGAAAGGAGAAGCCAAAAATTTGACCACAACATCCATCTTGGCAATCTCATGTATGGCACAAACATTTGCAATATTTTGAGTGTGGTCAATGGGAGTTGTGTGATTTTCTCTAGTGAAGTATTGGATATTTTTTAATGCTTCTATCGGGACCGGATTTTGTGCATTAAGGGCAAGTGGACTGTTACCTATGAAATTTTCATATGGGTTTAGGGGTGGCTGATTTGGTGCTCGTAGATGAGCCATCTTGAGTGGCCTGAGCACCCTAGTCGATTGAAGAAAAGGCCTACCAGGTGGAGGTGTTGATAAAGTTCTATTTAGTCGAGATGGAAACCTTTGAATTCTTCTTCCCCTTCTTGATCTATCTAGGGATAAGTGTAGATAAACAAATATCCCCTCTTCTCTAGTTCTTGAACTTGTTTGTATTCTTCTCATGAACTTGATAAACTTGGGCTGCTGAAACCACTAGATTTGAATGATGGAGTCACCAGATGTGTTGTTGCAAATCCTCCAAAGGATATAATTTCACCAAGAAACACACCCAATCTTGATAAAAATGATAATATTGACTTCTATCCCACCGGGTATGTCACAATTTTTATGTCAGAAAAGTAGCACCCTGGGATTTGCACATTACAAAACCCTACTTTTGACTAACATGGGATTGTCTCAAGGTGTGGGACCTTTGCGATTGAGAAAAACCTATAGAGAAGGTTGGTTCCTGACTTATTCCAATGTTGATCTACTCCTAAACTACTAATTCCAAGGGACCAGAGGATGAGAAATACATAAATGTAAATCCTAAACTAAGGGAGGCGATAGCACAAAAACAAGACTAGAGAGATTCCTAGTGAGTGAAAGTGGAGGAAAATGGGTAAGAAGAGGGCAGATAAAATGCAACAGTCCCAAAACACATTCAAACCTCCAATTTCTTGGAGAAATTTTTTTTTAAACCCTATAAAGGAATACAATATGCACAATATAAATCAAGCTAGGGAAAGAAGATCCGCAAAACACTAATTTAATTACTTAAAATGATGCACAATCCATTAAAGAATAGGCATAAGGCAAGAATCCTTCAAAAAATGGATAAATTTGAGGCCTGCAGCTCATAAAAGTGTTGGAATAATTTTTGCAGAGTTCCTTTACAATTTCAAAATCTCTCTCCCTTTCAAATGAGGGGAATTTACATATAGATAGAGAAAATAAGCTACCAACCAACATCATTCATTAAATGTCTGTACGTAGGTATGGGTAACCATGATGGTTCACTTTTCAATTGTACTTTTCTTACACAACAAACCGGGGTGCCATACCTCATTAAACTGGTTGTTGAGCTCCCTTATATGGTATCATTAAGGTCTGAGCCATATCTGAAAACTCTTTTTTGTCTACCCGATGGAAATCACTAGCTAACGTATGACAAGAAGGGAAGAGTCATTTCCGCTGAGGGAAATTTTTTGTCGCAGGAAAAGAAGAAATGTTGTTGGATGAAAGTGATGGGAGAGGTTGACACGTGATAGAAAAAGGAAGTTGACACACGATATGAAGAAATGGTTGATGCATGTCAACAAGGTGTGGTTGACGCATGACAGGAGTAGGGATGTTGATACACAACAGGAGGAAGCGGTTGATGCACGACAAGAAGAGGGGCGTTGACGTGTAACAAGAAGCAAGTGTTGACACACGATAAGAAGAGGTGTTGACGCGTGACAAGAGGAAGTGGTTGAAATGTGATAGGAGAAAGTGGTTGACTCGTGACATGAAGCAATTATTGAAGCACAACAAGAAGAGGAATTGATGCATGACAACAGGAGGTGGTTGATGCATGTCAACAAGGATACAATCCATACATTTTGTTAGTTTGACCATTAAATAAAATCCTTCTCCAAACCTTTGCCGCGGTGAGAAAGATTGCCATGAGATACCTTGTAAACTTCTCCCATTAACTATCAATGCCCAGACTTGTAGGTTGATCCATTTTACAAGGTGGGTGCAAAAAATGGTTAACAATAACCCTATTCAATATTAATGGTTTCTACCTTGTACTCCGATTTCTCTTCTTTTATCCCTAGTTTTAAAAATCCATTTAGGCACTATATACCCATGATTGAACTCTTTGGGTGGCACACATTCCTGGAAAGTTGTTGGTTTCAGTCCATCCTCTTTTTTCCTAGTCCTTTGAGGATTTGTACGATTAAAAAACATATTATTTTTTATTCTTCCATAACTTCCTTTCCTCGTGTATTCTTCTATGTATGAGATATCACCCTAATATGCCTAATCAAAATCATATCCAATCCCTATACTCACTTGTTCAACATCATGTGGCTGGATCATATCACCTTCACTTACTCTTTGGCTTAGATTATCTTGGCTCATGGTCTCTTCTATGGTTTCTTCTTCACTATGGATGATCTCTAGTGCATCATAGTACTCCATATCCTCTGTCATACCTTATTTTTAATCATGAAGGTATTCCTCAATTTGATATTTGTAGTTTTTCTTGTTCATTTATCTCTATGGGTGCTTGGCTTGCACCATTATTTATATTCCTTAAGCTCTTAGGCTTAAATTACATAAAAAGGATCTTCATCCTTGTAAATATAGACACAAGATTAGATACAAAAAAGAGACAATAGTGTCTCCATGATTTTTTCTTTCCTTGGAACTAGTATCTCATCCTTCTTTCCTTCCTTAAGTGCTTGTTCTGGAACATTTCCTTCTTCCTTCTCCATCTTCACTAGGTGATCTAATTCTCTTTTCTCTCTTCACGAGTAGCTTCAATGTCCACTTCATTATTTTCTTTATTCTCCACCTAACTCCTTGGGTTGGCATCTGCATCTTGGCTTCCATCATTGCTTCTTACTCTTCAATCATTTCTTTTATTTGTCTTATCTCCTCTTCTTCTCTTTGGAGCTCATCCTCTCTTTTTTTCTTCTCTCTCTATTTCTCTATTTCACCTGAGAACTCTCTCACCATTCTAAATATGGATTCTTTCTCCATATTTCTTTCTTTCTTTCTTGAGTCTTTTTTTCACCTCAAGTTACTAGGTCATAGCCTCTTCTTCCTTTACTCAAGACTAACTACTCTTCTTCTAAGCCTTGATTGGCTTCTCTTCCTTCTTAAGCCTTTATGGCTTATTTTCCTTTCTCATAACCTCTGCAAAATTCTGTAAACAATCTCATTAGAAATAACATGTATCAAATCTCCTCTTTAATGATGAAACTCATATACTTATTAACAAAATAATAATAAAATACAATTTTTATAAACTACTCTGATATCACAATGGTGTACCATCTCAACTCAGCTACATCATGTTTCAATGTTCATCCTATAACCCCACATGCCTTCATACATGGTTTAGATAATAATTTTTAATTAATGACTTACCAATACCATCAAACAAGGTTAGAATCTCTATATACTAATGATGTGTCAATGTTGAGGTCATAAATAGGTCTTATATAGATCCGAGGGTCAACCTTATATGTTTTGTCCTTCATGTTTCAATATATTTTCATAAAACACTTGCTCTTTGAATCCCCCAAGGACTATAGGCTTAATATGACTTACCTTTATATACTAAGATGATAGTTCACAATTTGTAAGGAAGATCTTGCAATCCTTTAAGCTAGCCATCCAACATGCATATGCAGTCACTTATTATAACTCTGCAAACAGTCCTCAATGTATAGTCACACGAATGATTCTTATAGGATTCTAGATGGAGATTTCTTAATGGTCCATTCCTTGTATGAAAATTCACACATTTGTAGGCTAATATACTCTTATGATACTATTCCAACATCTATCAAACCATAATCCATTAATAAGATCCACATAACTTGTTCTTGACAATATTTTTCAGAGTATAGGTTAGGATTTTCACTTATGACCATAACATAATAGTCTTTGGGTATGAATTTTACTAGTGTCTCTAATACATACTATTATTTTGAAAAATTCGGGATCAATGAATCAATACCAAATAAGTATCAAAACCTTCTATTTACACATTCAAGGATGATCTCATACCACAAGACTCAATCATGTAATTATAATTCCTCGTACCATGCATTGACCACAAGTATATTTATAGCTGATATTATTGGAAGGTCATACTTGTCTAGATATGGTGGGGGCCTCATTTATAAGGAATATAACCTTTTTTTTTATCAATCCTTAGTTCTCCATTGTGCTCCTTCATACTCTACCCTAGGCTACTTAAACCCTTCTTACATACAAACCAAGAGTCAAAATGTATATAAGAACTTATCAAGACATGAGATAATGGTCTTTATATGTCTTTTAGAAAGGATTATATGTTCTCAAATTTTCAGGACCTAGCTCTCTGTATAATTTTCCCTAGGTCTCTTCTTCTCAATCATGCTAGTGACCTACTTAGGTCTCCTTTTTATGCTCAATCAGTTTGGTTTTTATAGGACAATAGTATTTTATTCATCTATTCCTCCTAATTCTCATCTCCCCACTTAGAAAAAATTTCATACTACCTTTAAAGTAAATTTAAGAAGAATGAGAATCGGTATTTCATGAAATTGACTCCCTTACCCCTTTATTCTGGTCACTATTACATTCCAATACTCAGCCAAAACACAATCATACATAACTTTGGATGGTCAATTCCATTCACTATAAAATTTAGGTGTATTATTCATGGAGCCAAACATAACTTGTCCCAAAATTTCATAATTTTTTATTGGAGGGATAAAACGTTATCCAATGCCCTAGTTTGAGCTTGAGAGGATATATATTTTTCTATAAAAACATTGTTATTCACTTTCAAGACTTATAAAAATTATGTTCAATCTCCTTATCACCTGTAGCATCTTTCCAGATTAACAGTCAAGAGCTTCATATTTTTTAAATGACATTGATGGTTTCAAGTACGCTGCCTTCTCAGGAACCATAATGCACAGTCAACAAAAACACACACAATCTAGCATTTAAACTCATCAAATCAATATTTATTCATCATTCAAGCTCATTAATAATTCATCCTAGAAAGATATAAATTATGGACAACATCATGTATTCATAATATCACATATGTCTTTATTATGGCCTGAAATACAAGTTTCTCCATACATATTCATAGTAATTCTTCATTCTTCCACTCTTCTTTGCTTCTTCAGGCTATAAAACCATCTCCTTGTCTCTCTCCTACTTCCATACGAACTACTCTTCATTCATCCACTTTATTAGCCATGAATTTTCTATCCTCCTATATTTTGACTTAATGCCCATGGTTTGAGTTATATTTCATCACTTAGTCTTAGGAATAGGAACCAACTCCATATTTGACCTTTTAAAAAACTATTACAAAATGATCACAGAATATTTCAACCCCTATCTATGTAGGGATGACAACTCACACTCACTTAATAATTAACAACCTCACTTTTCACTCTTATATCAAGGTAAAAACACATTTACATTCAAATATTCAACTTAGGAATTTGGAGTGTAAGCTAAGTTAACAACTAGTATGAATTTACATGTCATAGAAGATTGATTGTCTTTCATGATCTTGCAGATGATCTTGCATCATTATGGTGGAATCTCATAGCATAATTGTAAGTGAAAATTATACAGGTACTACTACCATGCACAAGATTTTGATGGCGCTTTATGGTAGGAAACACTATATAAGGACTATAAGGAGTATGCCAATGCATATGATCATTTCCAGTGCCTTAGAAAGCTTGGGAATAGAGATGAAATGCATTTAAGGTCGATAGTGAGTGTAGGACATTTTGAGAAAGAGGAAATTAAATTTTTGGATCCTATTTCCACACTGGTGCACATGACTGGATTGCACTACATTATAACTTGTACAAAATCTGAAAAGGTGGATAGAAGTGGTGCCTACAAAGTATTGCATGATAGATACTGCAGCAAGGTTGTTATGGGTGAACATTATCAATAGGTATGGATGTCCGTTGAGCTTAACAAGTGATAGGGGCACTCATTTCCTTAATGATACTATTATAATATTGTTGGTAGAATTTATGATGGCACACCATACAAAAACACCTTATCACAAAATATTGGGACATAAATTTACAAATATTTTTGATGTTGGAAGAAAGGATTAGATGATAGATTCTCTGTTGTACTTTGGGCGTACAAGAAAAATTACAAGATGTTGCATAAGGCCACACCTTTTAGTTGGTGTTTGGCACAAAGATTGTTTTACTAGTGCAATTCATGTTACCCTACCTACTTATTGAGCATGCATGTGGATCAGATGATGAGCAGACACTTGAAGAGTGCATTGACAATCTAATACAGTTGGATGAGTGGCTCACTCTAGCATGTTGGAGCCAGGAGATAGAGAAATCCATGAAAAGGGCATGACATTAAAGGGATATTAGAAATAAGACATTGAAAGTTGTATAGATGGTTCTTATTTATGTCTCCAGGTTCTTGTGCCACCTTGGAAAGTTCCAATTACATTGGATGGGACCATATGTTGTGACTTATATACTTGATTCGAGTGCTTGTCAGTTACATACATTTGATTGCATGCATTTACCTGGTTACTTCAATCGGTAGGCTGAAACCCTACTATAAATAAGTATTTTTGGATTTTGTAATAAGGTAGTATTGCCACTTAGATTAGATTTCCCTTTGATGTATTTTATTTATATGTGTCTCCTTAATTTGTTACTATGCTTTGTCAATTTAGTTCAGTGTTTTGATTTAATAAACATGCTTATGCACTAGTAGATGATTAATATCTAATCAATTTCATGCGTAGAGGACCGCGTATACATTTAGTGTGGGGTGGATTGAAGTATATATATGAGAATCACCGGTGCCCTCTTAATATAGGTTGGCTTGGTTGAAGGATTATTACGGAACAGTGATGCCAAAGTGAATAAGACGTGATAAGTGTTGTGCATAAGGTGTTTTAAAGATTTGGATTTTTATTGAAGGCCACGCAAGGAAAGTGATCGTGCAATGTAACATGAGGTAGGAAATGACACAGGAAACTACTTGGGATATGTCACAGAGGTTGTTTAATTTATTGCAGTGAGGCACGTGAAGGAGGTATGTGGCTAAGAAGTAGTCTATCCTACCAGAAGGTTATGAATGCAACGCATGAGGTGAAGATGTGAAATTTCTAAAAAATGAAAGCATGTACTTTGTGAAAAAATTGAATTAAATTTTTTGGGTTGAAGGGACATGAGGGTCATAAAAAAGTATAATCAAGGAGTTAGGGTATTCATCTAGCTACATTTCCTTCAAACAAACATGTCTTGCCAAGAGAGTTGAAGTACGAAAAAGAGCTTAAAAGTGATGCGGAGTTTGTGAAAACTAGAAGTGATTGAGAGATGTGTGTGAATCCTTGCATAGAAGTGATTTGGAGTTGATAGAGGAACACATGGAAGGTTTCAGTATATTGAAATTGATTGAAATTTTGTAGGGCTCGGGTAGAGAGAAGTTGGAAAATAAAACACCTAGGGAAAACAGTTACAATGAGATGGAACCAAAGCCAATAAAATTGATAACAAAGAGACTCAAGGTTGTGGTGGAAGAAACGTTATAAGAGATACACTCAAAGCTGTAGTACCCTCCTAGTGTATTGAGGGTGGAAATATAGAAATTAATTATCGTTTGATGAAAAATCAGTGATTTTAACATCCACACAGAGGAGAATGAGAAGAATATGAGGGAAGATTTTGAGAAAGTCCTCCCATGTATAGATGAGGCTAGAAACCATTTGATTGATGACTCTGTGATGTATAAGTTGGAGGAAAAAGTATATTACAGTTTTGGGAGCTTCCTTTCTTTACCAAACCTGCACACCTCTTTTATTGGTTGATTTTACAAGTTCAAAAATTATTTTTCTACTTCAAGGGAAGGAGGATTCATCTCACCATGTAATTAATCAAGTGTGTCACATGCTTGAGAAGCATGGGAGAAGACATGGCCCTAGATTTATGTGCTACAGTGAAAATTGAAGAACTTGCAAAGAAATTGAGCTACAATAAGGGAGGTAGGGCACAAACCATCATGGATCTAGATGATCTGGAACTTAGGGTTGTATCTTGACTTGTGAGCTGCTGATTGGGTGATTCTAAGAGCTAAACATACATCAATAAGAGGTTCTTATATGTGGCTTATAGAATTTCAAAGAGAGCATATTACAATTAGGCTCAGTTTTTCACCAATATCATCATTAAGGAGGTGAAGTTGCAGAATCAAAAAGGGGTGAAGATTACAGTGGGTCCATTCTTTTTTTAATAGTGTTTTGGGAAATTGGGGTACTAGATGGGCCCGAAGGCAATATGGGGGTTTACCCACTAGGGAACCCATCCCCTGTAGTACAATTTGTAGGGTTTAATTGTGATGGCATCATCACAAGTACATATAAAGCTAGAATTAATAACTAGTATGATAGACTTTGAGTGGCCTTTGATAATGAGTGGAGCATTCAGCGTAAGTTTTCCACAGTATTCAGAGATTAGGTAAAGTTTTTAGTAATGCAACATTTTATCCTTGTTTAGTTTTGTATGGATAATGGAGAGATGGGTTCATGGTACAAACTTCCATTTGTATTCTCAGAAAGGTACTTGATGCGATCCATCAATAGAATGAAGGACGCACATAAGTTGACACATGATGTAGATAAGGTGGATTAAGATCTGTATACATTACATACCACTTATAGATATGACTCTATGCCTGCCTATGTGGAGGTATTGGAGCCAAACCTGTTGGATTTTCATCCACAACTAAATGTTACAATCAAGGTACTTATTAATAGAGTTTTTTTACAGTGATGATCGAAAACTCAAAGGGGAGTCAAAGTGGAGGTTACAGACTCCACTTTTCCATAGCCTAGGGGAACAATAGTACCACTTATCAAGAAGGCGTGAGAGTAAGAGGCACAAGAGGAAGTGGAAGGTGCTGAAAAAGAGGGGAATATTGATACATCTCATAAGATAATATATTATTCCCATAGGAGCAGCAGTGGGGGTGCGAGGACCTCTCAATAGGACAATGTAGAACAATAAAAGGCCAAGCACACAAGGGTAGAGGTGGTCTCTAGCTCTGGGACAAAAATAACTTCTGGAGATGAAGAATACTTAGAGAAAATTAACACCTAACTTAGAGAGGAGATTTAATAGGAGTTCAGAAAGCAAGATAGGAGAGCCAAGGAGAAAGTAGAGGTCGAGGCACGCAAGAAGAAAAAGGCTCCAGTAACATAAGGAGAGATAAATAAGATCATGGTAAGGGAAAGCACACTAGTGCAACTAGAGGAGAAAGAGGAGAAAGAAAAAGGTGATACCTTTGTACTAGCAAGAGGAGCAAGAGGATAATAGATTGGGGAAATGTACTAGCATTCCTACCCTGAAAAATAAAAGGACAAAAAGGAAGCCGTAGAGGAAGTGGTGGACCCAAAGGTCACAAGACATGGATTATATAGATGATCCAACAAAAGTGTTGCATGCACGTTTCTAAAACATAGTATTCACAGAGAAAATACATGCATTAGAGCACTGAATAAGGACAGGGGGTATCTATAATGAAGAAAATGATTAGTTGGAACCTACATAACCACTAAAAGGAGAAGGATTTTGAAGTGAATGAGCATGTCATTAGCACAATCCGCTTGAAGAATAATCTAGGAGAAAAATACAAGGTGGTATATCTAAACCACCTAATAGATGAGCAGACATGCAATGCCCTACACAAATTAGCTTCAAAATTGGTAAGGAGGAAGTTATACTCAAGCACCATTGTTCAAACCCTTCTGTCAAATAAGAAGGAGAAGGATCCTGAGATAAATATACTACATAATGGGTTACAAGGTGATTAGAATAGAACTAAAGAGGAATATGATAGATCTAGTGTGTTGGTGAAAAAGATCTTCGATCAGTGTCTCACTCTAGTTAGCTAGGACATAACGGACTATGGGGACAAGATGGATTACCTGGAAGATATGGTGGGAATGTTACTAGTAAACATTCAGAGTGGTGTGGGTCCAAATATAGAGGAGATCACTAGAGAAAAGGAAAATAATAAGATTGTAGTAGAGTCTAGGATCATTGAGTTGGAAGAATTTATCACCCATCTCAAGGAACCAAGCATAAAGGAAACTGTCGACTTCAATAGATGTGAGAAGTGCTAGATTTGGTTAGTGGATGAGGAAGAAATTTTGAATATAATACATGAGAGAGACCCCAACAAAAAATTGATCACACTTAGTTGATCATAGATACCATTGCGTAGAAATAAAAAATCAAGGAAAATCTCGAGAAACTTGAGTAGAGGGTTGGCATGTTCCAAAATTCTATCTTGGAACATCTAGAAATCATTGATGGCACTTGTGATGAGCTGGTAGTAGTGATAAAGGAATTTAAAGGAAGAGGTTGAGGAGGTATCAGTGTCAGGGATTGTGGAGGCTGTACCGGGGAAGGCCTTAAAGGAGCTAGAGGAATGGAAGAAATTATTCAGGGAACTAGATGAAGAGTTCCCAGAAATATTCCAAGTTCCTTAGCCCATTTTTTTATGATGAACATTTTGAATTTTGGATTTTTATTAACCTTCTTGAACTGTTATACTTTGTGAATGAAGAGTAGTTGGGGGTAGAAATCCAGCAAGTGTGTGGTAATGTTGGACCCCTAGAAGACTCTAAGTAAAGTGACACAAGGGTTTAGATGCGTGGAAGTTAGGTAGGAAGGTATTTGAAAGAGTAGAGAAAATAGCGTGTAGAAGCTTGCAATCAGGCTAAACATATTTTAGACTTATCCGAATTTCAGGCCATGAGAAGAATTGGAAGATGAATGGGTGGAGTAGTATCAAAGAAATGATTTGAAAATAAGATAGAACTATGAAGACTTGTAATTCAAGAAATGTCTATTTTAGGAAATAACTCATGCAAAGGAAGATAAAGCATCATGTAGAGATTAGGTTAATAATAGGATTAGAACTAGAGTTTAAAATAGAAGATAATTTGTTGTTAGTAAATATTATATACTTATGTAGTTGACTTATAATACACACATAGATTTTTGTGGCATTGGGGTATTTTGAGAGTGAATGTGTGGTGAAGGGAAAGTCTCTAACCCCATTATATATGTATGATTCACACTATATGGAGAGAGTGTGAATGATTATAAGGTTATGTTGTTGTTTTTCTTCTCTACATGATCTTATGGAGTTATTATCGATGTTTTTAACTTCTGTGTTTCTTGGTGATTAATACAATGGATCATTTTGGGTGGCTTCTTGTTATTGATGTTACTCTAAATGTAACTTGTATGGTAAATGTGGTATTGGTTCTTGTTTATTTCATTCTTGCATATGGTTATGATCTATTCCTTTATGATTTGATCTCGTTTATCTGTTGTGGTTATGCAATATATCATCATGCATGCTAAATCCTTGACAAAGATGACATCAAAAGAGGGACTTCATACCTTTGCACACTTTGGGTGAGCATTCATTTTTCATCTCAATGAGGTGTCAGTATGCCTAGGGTGTTAGTAAAGAAAAGAGATTACATGTTGAGAGTGTCATTGATAATTTATTTTTTCTCAACCATGATACTAGGAAGTTTCCAACAAAGAAGGCACCACCACTTGTACTCTTTCTGTCATCAATGCTTCCTACCCAATCATCATCACTATATGATTTTATGTTGAAGTCATTACTTTTGGGGTACCAGATTCCATATTCAAGTGTTCCCGTTAGGTATCTAAGTATCCTTTTGACTTCCTTGAAGTGTGTTTCCCTTGGATCTTCTTTAAATCTTCCAACTAGACCCATAACTTGCATAATATCAAGTCTTAATGCAGTGCATAGGAGACTTCCTATCATGGATTTGTAAAAATTTAGGTCAAATTTTGATGAGTTTTCTTATTTTATTAGCTTGCATCCCACTTCCATTGGTGTTCCTATAGGTCTACATTCTTCCATCCTAAACATTTTAAGCATTTCTTTCATGTATTTGGTTTGGCATATGAAGATACCTTGGGTTGTCTGACTGATTTATAATCGTAAAAGGAATGAGAGATCCCCAAGCATAGAATTTTAAAACTCTTCTTCCATGACATCAAAAAATTCATAAGTCATCTTATCATGATCTCCTCCAAATATGATGCTATCCACATACACAATGAAATTGAACAGATTATTTCCTTTTTCTTTGATATAGAGATTACTGTCAGTAACACCTTTCTCTAAATCATTTCTCTATGAGATATGAATCAATCTTATTATACAAATATTTTGGGGCATGTTTGAGTCCATACAAATCCTTTTTCAACCTATACATATAGTCTTTATCATTAGTTAGAGAGAATCCATCAGGTTTTTCAATATATAATTCTTCATTAAGATAACCATTAAGGAAGGCTGATTTAACATCCATCTGTAAAACTCTAATTTTTGTATGAGCTTCATATGCCATAAAAAACCTGATTGCTTCCATCCTTTCCACTAGTGCAAATGTTGCATCAAAATTAATTCCTTCCATTTATGCATAAAATTTTCATATAAGTATTGCCTTGTTTCTTATCACTTCTCATTTCTCATTAAATTGGTTTCTGAATACCCATTTTGTTCCAATCACATTCTTGTCTTTTGGTATTGGTACAAGATCCTAGGTCTCATTATTTTCAATTTGATCAAGCTCCTCATTCATGACATCCACCCAATGTTGATCATTGCTAGCTTCTGCCACATTCTTAGCTTCAATAATTAATAATAGAGTTATATACTCGTGATTTTTCTAATCTCTTAGCTTCCTTCTTGTGCGAACCTCCTCTATTTCCAATGATCTGATTTGTGGGATGTTCTCTATTGAATTTCAATTAAGGTGTCTTTGTGTCTTTTCTTTATTCCACTTCTTCCACATCTTCACAAGCACTTCCCACTTCATCACCATCTTCTTGATCTTCATAGTTGTCATTAGGCTAAGTGTTGGATTTGAAGCAATATGAATCCTCAAATTTAACATTTGTACTTTCAAACACTTTATGTACTCTTTTATTATAACATCTATAGGCTACAATGACCGATGAGTAACCAATAAATATACCTTCATCACACCTAGAGTCAAATTTACCTATGTTGTTTTCATCTCTCTCGATATAACATTTACATCGAAACACTCTTATGTGTTTTACATTTTCTGGACTTCTTTTCCAGAGTTCATAGGGTGTCTTGCAGCTATTCAATCTTAGTTGAGATCTTTTTATAATGTAGAAAACTATGTATATTGTTTCACTCTAATAGACATCGAGAAGTTTAGATTCATTTAACATGGTTCTTGCCGTTACACAATCTTTTTATTTCTTTCAAAAAATCCATTTTTTTGGGGTTTCCTCAAAGCTAAAAGTTTTATTCTAATCCAATTTTCTTCACCTAATTCATCAAATTTATTAGACAAAAATTCTCCACCTCTACTTGATTTTAAGCATTTAATCTTTGTGTTGCTTGTATTCTCCACAAGTGCTTTAAATGATTTGAATATTTCCAAAGCTTCTAATTTTTACTACAAATAGGCTACCCATGTCATTCTGGTGAATTCATCTATTAGTAGTAAAAAATACACATCTACCTCTAAAATTTCAGTTCTTGTAGGTCCAAAAATATTTGTATAGATCAGCTCCAAAGCTCCGGTGGTACAATATTCTTTGAAATTGAAAGATATCCTTGTTTGTATCCCATGTAAGAAATCTTTAAAAAGGGTGGCAGATGGTTTTACAATATTTGCCATATGTCTTGTTGGTGCTAATTCTCAGTTTGTAAAATGTGCCCTAATGTTCCATGTCCAAATTTGCTAAAAAATGTTTTATTTCTCGATTTGGTGGTTTGCAGTTCGTCTTCCCCAGTTGAATGCTTTGAAAATGCCCAAGATCTTGTTGTTTTGCCCTAATTTGAAACAAAAATCCATGTTTGCTCCCTTTTTTCGCCCTAGTTTTTTCAAATTTTCGGGCTATGTCATTTTCCCTTTGTCAAATTGTGCAAAGAATCAAATTGATCAAAGCTAAATTGTATGCAATCAATTTTCATATCCCAAGGCCGAAAATAATGACAAATCATGTTTCAGTTGGTTTAAAATCAAGAAAAATTGACCATCCTTGTTGAAAATTTTGATTTCTAGGGTATCCTTTAAATTTTCCACATTTTGACGGTTAGATGGGCATATTTTTCCCATCAAACTTATTCTTTGCATGCAAGGGCAATGTGGAAGACTCCTATTGGCCGAGGAGAGGCAGAAAATATCTCTAGCTTATCATTTTTGAAATTTTGGCAAAAGGGAAAATTTTGATCCACGGCTCCGCCTTCTGCATTGAGGTGCCTACATGGCATGTTGTGATTGGTTGAGGGATTGGCGGGTAGCGGGTTTTCCTAAAGAATTTTTGCTCTCATTTTAGAAAATTCTTAAATTCAAGTTTTGGCCCAAAGGCTCGCAGCGAATAGGAAGAGGACACGTGGCATGGAGGGCATGCGGATGAAAGAGGGAGTTGAAGAATTTTGATTTTTTTGGCTCAGGGTGACAAGCTAAATTTTTGACCCGAAGGTTCACATCCAATCATGAAGGGACATGTGTCCAGAAATGCAAAAAGTCAAGTAGGGGGGCCGAAGGAAAATTTTGTGAAATTTTTGCCACTCCAATCTAGTGCCAACTCATGTCCAAGAAAGGATAGAATGGGGCAGCGGGCTTTCTAATGAATTTGAAGTTTTTTAAATTCAAATGGTAAAAGTAAAAATTGGGCCGAAGTTCTGGGACCAATCAAAAGAGGACACGTGTCCAAAATTTGCAAAAAAAAAATGAAGGAAGGGGCCAAATTAAATCTTGATGATTTTTTACTTTGTTTTCTAAAAATGAAAAATGAATTATAGCCCCGCTCCAATCTAGTGGAAACGCGTGTCCAAAAATTCAAGAGTCAAATGCCTTGTGTGAATTTTTGATAAAAATTCAAGAGACTTATCCCCACAGCTAATCAGAGATCACCACTTGGCACATTCTAAAGTAGATGAAATAGGAGGCTTGGCCCCGTGGCGAATCGAAGAAGACCACGCGGTGGTGTAGAGATCAGGCTTTCGGGCCGGCGGGGCTTTTATGGAAAAATTTCCTTTTTTCAAAAAAGCTACAAAATTAATAGAATTGGCTCACATTTTCAATGGGGCCCACACATGGACACTTGGCAGGTCCAGGAGGCAGGCGGGGAAATTTTGCAAAATTTTCCAAATTTTTCAAAGGTTGCAAATGCAAATTTTAAAGGCAGGGCCCTGATCCAATGGTATTTTGACACGTATAGTGCCTTATTTAAAGGTTTAAAGGGTAAATTTGAGCTTATTTTTTAAATGGAAATTTCCACATGGAGGGCTGATATTGAAAGGTCAATGAGATCAACGGTTATTGTGCATTCGTTCGTTTTGACCGCCATGAGAGCTCCAAGAATCTTGGAAATCAAGTTGTTTCATCAAATTTCATCGAACCTTATATGATTTTGGGTTGTTTTGGCCTTCTAAGAACATTGAAAACATTCTTATGGCTTAATTCCTTGATCTATGTTGTTTTTGATGTAATTTTGTCTTTGGCCCATCAAAAAATGTAAAAGTCAGATCTAGGAATTACAGAGGTAAAATTGAAAAGGAGAAAAGGTAAAAAGTGATGAATGAAAGATGTTTGCATGCCTGAATCATAAAAATGTGCCCCTGGGGTGGATAATGATCTGAATTGGTGTAATGATTTAAATTTTTGTGCATACCTAGCAACCTGCGAGTTGTTTTTTTGTTTGGTGTCACTATCTTTAAATCATGAGGGTTTTTGTAACAAATTTGATCCGATAGCATATTCTTTTCTTGGGAAGGAAGACTCCAATGTGGCATATGGTATATAATCCATTTTTGGAGAAATTATAAGAAGAGAAGGAATTTAGAATTTCATGGGAAAAACTGGAAGAAGCCCATTTCTCTGAGAAAACTGCCTGAGATCCATTTTCAATTTCATTTTGCATCAAATTTTTATCATGTTGAGTTGGTTTCAGTTGTAAAGCCATCAACAAGCTTTGAGATTTTTCTCATGACATTCTCCTACTAATATATTTGATCATTTTCTGGATTATCTAGTTTTATCTCTTGGCAAAGTTTGCATACACTTATGTTTCAGAATGTTTTCAATTTGTGTTTCTTGCTCATGTTGCAAATCTTGTGTTTAGGATATCTTTGATCATACATGGTCTCATTTCTTGTTGATGGTTTAACGACATCTGCAATCTGATATTCAGAAGAGCCTTCATCTAATAGAAGATAAATAGATTTAAAATCATTTTACTGTCCTTGAATCTTGAGATTGTTTGTAAACCTTTGGGGGTACCTTAGGTCATGATCTAGTAGATTGTGCACATATCCTGGTTGAAGGAGTATTTTAAACCTTTTGAAGCATTTCTGTTGTTCAGGTGTCACAAATTTCTTGCAAAGGTCCTCACAAAGTTTGGTAATTTTTGGTTGGTGTTGTCTAACATCTCCCAAAAAAATTTCATTCAAAATAAGTAACCCTACCATATACTACCTTGCATTACATTGTGTGTCAACAAGAGAATACAATCCATTTACAAAAATGTATAAAACAAATCAGGATAATACTATGTCTCTAGCATCCTCAGCATTGTTTTGAAAACATTTCCATCATTTAGCAGTGACAACTGTTTTGAGTTTGAATAATGGAAAATTGATCATGTTTTCCCAAGGCCACTTCCATGCAATATGCAAAATACAAGGATATCTCCACCTCCTTCACCAAAAAAAGGATGCAATATAGGTTCTCTTGCCTTGGTTGATAGGCACAACCTAAAATAGTGAGGATCAGATCAAGATCCTTTTGAAGGTGCTATCCACTCCCTCAAAACTTGATTACTAACAAGTCAGATAGATGTGCTCCCCAACTACAAATAACATACAAATCATTTATCTGCCCTTGAGTGTCTTGTGAATTCATGATGTTGTTCAAGTTGTGAAGGAGATTAAATCTGGATACCAATACCCGAGTAGCGCCACTACCGGGGACTTCTTGGAATTTCTTGGTGTTTTTGAAGTGTTTAAAGAGTTGGACCAGTTGTCTATTCAAGTACTTATGCTGCTATTTCGTTAAGATATCATTCTATGCTTTAGATATGCAAGTTTTAGGAAAATTTCCAAATCTTTGTCTTCTCTTTTTCATTTCACAAGCAGTTTATACATTTTGGTTGCATTCTATTTGGTTGATTAAAGAGAAGGCTTGATTTATAAAGCCTTTAAAGTTTTCTAAGAATACATTTGACATTATATTTTAGTGCATTCTTGCACAACTAAGGTGAAATTTCTAAGTGGTGACTCCAAGCTGATTTACTCTTGAAAATACCAGTTGTCTTACCTTTTCTGTCATACAATTTGTTTCTCAAATCTGTAAAACTGGAAGGAAGGAGATCCCTCTTCATCAATGACTCTTCTAAGAAGTTTTTTACCAAATCAAGAAGCTTAGAGTTAGAGGGAAGAAGAGTGTGGAAAGTGGTTAGAGACTTGGCTACAAGAAGGGAGATCCCCATTGTTGAATTTGAAAGAGGGTAACCTGTTATTGAGGACTACAATTCTTCTTCAAGTAAATATGATTAAGAAAATCTTGTTGTTGATTTACATTCCCCATCAGGTGAGGGACTTTCTTGTGCATTTGAAAGGCTTGCTCTTAAAAATACTCCTGTATTTTCTAGATTTGCTAGAGATCATCAAGAAGAATAACCTTTGAGAGAGACCTATTTTGAAACTCATATCCCCATTCCCCAAAGACTTCTCACTCCTCACCATTTTGTTTCTCCTCCTAGATCACCATATGACTCACCCTCCACCTATACCTCCATTTGTTGTAAACACCTTTGGTCCTATCAATTTTAGAGGAATGGTTGGGTATCAAAATGTTGTCCCCCAAGATGTGAGAAATAGGTTTCCAAAGTTTCAAGGTAACAATGCTATAACTGGAGATTGACATCTCAAGATTTTTATTAACATGATGGAATAATTTGAGATAGAGTTTGAGGATGTGTATGTTAAATTTTTTATCCACACCTTGGAAGAGGATGCAAGGTATTGGTACAAGGATTTTCCTGATAATTCCATTGACTCATGGACATAAATGAACAATGCATTTAGATTGCAATATGGAGACAAGATAGATCCAAGGTTCCTCCTATCCGAATTTGAGAATATCAAGAAAAACCCAAATGAGGTAGTCTATGATTTCAAAAAAAGATTTAATAAGACATTGAGAAGGCTTCCTGTTATTTTAAGGCCTTGTGATGAGTCTTGTCTAATCAAATATGTAGATGCATTTGATAAAAAGGCAGCCTACTACTTGAGAGACAAAAACCCTACAAAATTGAGACAAGCTTTCACCATGGCAATGTAGATTGAAAATAATATCAAAGCTATTAGTAAACCTCTCAAGAGGGATGGTGTGAAGCTAATAAAACCTAAGAAACCTCAAGTTTCCAAGGCTACTGATTTGGAATATGTTGTCAAGACTTTGGCAGGGGCTGTCAAAGAAATTTCTTACAAATTAGCCGGGTTGAGAAAAGAGTTGGCCAAAGTTCACAAGGACAACAAAGAGATCAAAACCATGATAGATTTGGAAATCATCCTAGGGGTGATCAAAGAAAATATGATAGAGGTAAAGGGCTTGTTGGTGGGGGAAATAGACAACCCCAAGCATGAGAAAGTAGATTGGTTCCTGACCCTTTAACTGTCAGGGTTGCTGTTGTTGAGGAAATTGCTGATATGGATTGGTGTGACAGATGTTTTCTTCCTCATTCAACATGTGAAATAGATCAGTAAGTTGTTGATGATGATAATGAATATATAACTAATAATGACATTTGTATGGTGGGTAGCTCTTCAGGCTCACAACAAGCAACAACATCAACATATGTAATAAGTGCAAGGATTGCTGCAACCTTTTGGGATTGCATAGAGCGGGTACCACTTCTTCCTCTTTCTCAAGCTCATGATGTAGATGTATTTCAAGGCTTTGAAATTCCTAATAATGACTTTGAATATCTAAGAGCTTTGATGATCAAGAAGTATGATGATGGTATCCCTTCAGAGGAGGATAGACAATTGTTAGTGAATGTTGTTATCGGTCAAGAGAAAGAGTACAATACTAGAAACAAATTTGTTAGAGGAGCTGGTCCTCAAGCCAAGCCTAAGACACCCTTGCTCACAAGCATTCCAAAAGAAAATCCTAGAAGGGAAACACTTGCCAAGAATCTTGTTGTCCCATCTAAAAATCTCAATCCTTCTCATGCCCAATCTACCAAGAATCCATTGCCATGTAGTGAATCTGTTTCTAACCCTTCTAATTCTATCCTACCAAAGAGTGTCCCCTATGACATAGCCCAAGTATTGAGCCAAATTAAAGTGAGTGTTCCAATCATTGAGTTGCTTAGAATTCCTGAGCATAAGAAGAGAGCATTTTGAGTACTTGGGATTGAAAGAAGAGAGGGTCACCCCAGGAAAAAATGTAAATGTTGTTGAAACTCCACCTCAGATCATTGTTGACCTTGAAACACCACCAACAGTGGAAGATCTTAGAGATACACCTGAGGTATATTTGGGGATATCTTTGGTTGATTCCCAACTAAATGTTGATCCGTTCTTTACAACTTTTCTCATAAAGGATAGGCTACTTCACAATTACATGTTTGATTCTGGTGCATCATGTAATGTCATGCCTTTAGAGGTCATGAATGAATTAGATTTCAAGGTGACAATGGCCTATGGGAAGTGTACTGCCATGGACTCAAGGGAAGTGTCGTTTGTTGGTTGTGTGAAGGGTTTAGTAGTGCAACTTGCAACCTATCCTGGAAAGAACTTGAAGCTTGATGTTGTAATTATTGACTGCCCTACCAAATGGGGTATGCTTTTGTCAAGAAAATGGGCTGCAAGTTTTGGTCGTAGTATTTAGATGGACATGTCTTTTTCCACCATTCCCATTGAGGGCAGCCTTATCAAACTTTATGGTGAAAAGAAAATTTTGCACTTAATTGAAGATTCCAACAGTGCTTCTTATGAAGTGTTGTTTGCTGATGTAGATGCTGAGAATTTCATTGGTTTTGCTAATGGAAAGGAACACAAGATGGACAGTTCAAATTTCCTTGATATGGTAGGTTCTCCTTGGACCTTGCTATTTGATGGAGCTTGCTCTAAATTTGGAAATGCTGCTGGTATAGTTCTACTTTCTCCTTGTTTGGAAGAGTTTGCTTTTTCCTTCAAACTTAATTTTTAATGCACTAACAACATTGCTGAGTATGAGGCATTGTTGTTTGGATTAAGAATTGCATGGAAGTATGGAGTGAAATATATTTTTGCAAAAGGAGACTTAGAGTTTGGTTATCAAACAAATAAGAAAATTTTATGCTACCAAAAATCAGCGTATGAAACAGTATAAGCATACAGTTTGGGATCTAATTGAAATGTTTGATTCCTTTAACATTGTGTATCATGACAGAGGTATCAATGCTACTGCTAACAAGTTGGCAGTGCTGGGTTCTAGGTTTGGATATTTCACCATTTCACCTTATTGTGAATACAACATTGAAGTGCTAACTAGGCCAGCTGTCCCGGATAATGTGAAACATTGGCAAGTTTTTGATGATGATGCCCAAGTGCTAAGGTTCTTACAAAACCGAGGTGAGTTTACAGATCAAAATATTGATTGGGAGCCAATGGTATACATGAATGAAGGGAGAGAGACTTTGTTTGAAAAGGATATCATACAATTGAAAACAAACACTATTCCTAGGGGACTAGTTGCCCTTGAATCAAATTTTAGCAATGTTGATTGCATCATTAATAGGAACATGTTTTCCTTAAGGGATGTGGGAGAGCACAACTTGGGCACCAAGAATAAGCCAAGGAAATTTGGTTGGGCAGCAATCTAAGCGAAAGAGGAAAAACAATCCTATCCCCAACTCTTAAAGAAATATCAAGATTGTCTTGCTTGGTCCTATTCAGAACTAAAGGTATATAGAGAAGACTTGTTCCAACATGAGATACCTCTTGAGGCTAAGACCAAAGCCTTTTAGATAGAGGAAAATTCCTATCAATCCACTTCTCTCTATGAAAATGAAAGAAGAGTTGAAGAAAATTAGAGATGGCGGTATAATCCAGCCCACTAGATATTCATCTTGGGTTGCAAACCTTGTGCCAGTCAGAAAGAAGAACAGAGACATCAAAATTTGTGTGGATTTTAGGAATCTAAAAAAAGCATCCATGAAGGACAACTATCCCTTGCCAATTATGGAAAATATGTTGCAGCTTGTGACAGGGTCAAAATTAGTTTCTACTTTGGATGGTTTTCTCCGGATATAATCAAGTGGTTGTTAAAGAATTAGAAAGACTTAAGACAACATTCACTACTCCTTGGGGGACATATGTTTTTGTTAAGATTCCCTTTGGTTTGATGAATGTTGGTGCCAATTTTCAAAGAGAAATGGATGTTTCTTTTGCTGGTTACATCAATGAGTTCATTGCAGTTTACCAAGATGATGTGACTGTATTTTCAAGGTAGAGAGGTGATAATTTGCAGCACTTAGAGAAGATGCTAATCAGATGTAGGGAGTATGGAATTTCTCTTAATCTAAAGAAGTGTAACTTTGGTGTGTAAAAGGCCAAGCCGTTGGGACATATTGTGTCTAAAGAGGGTGTTATGATAGAACCCAGAGAGAGTGGAAGCAATCAGCAAAGTGCCTATCCTAAGAACCAAGAAAGGCATTCAATCTTTCTTTGGTCAGATCAACTTTACTAGAAGGTTTGTTTCCAATTTCGCTGAGCTCACTCTTCCAATCACAAGCATGTTGAAAAAGGATCAAGTTATCAGGTGGGAGGAGGATTTCATTCAAGCTTTTGAAGGAATAAAGGATGCACTTAAACATGCACCTATTTTAGTAGCCCTAAACTATAAGAGACCTTTCAAATATTTTCCTTTTCCTCTGAATTTACTATTGCTTCTATTTTGTTACAAAAGGATGAGAATGAAGCTGAGAGGCATATTGATTTCTTTAGCAAGGCTTTACAAGTAGCTAAGTTGAAGTATACAATCATGGAGAAACAAGTGTTTTCCTTGGTGAAAGCAACAAAGATTTTTAGGCCTTATATTTTGAGTTCAAAGGTTGTTGCTTATGTTCCCCACACCATGATGAAAGACATCTTATCAGAGATGGATATCTCAAGAAAAAGATGTAGATGGGTGAAAAAATTGCAATAGTATAATATGGATATCCAAACCACAAAGTTGGTAAGAGGTTTGGGTCTTGCTAAGCTCATGACTGAGAGCAACTTGCAGAATGTAGAAGTGAATCAGCTAGAGAAAGAAAGGGCAGATCTTCTTGAGAAATTGATGAGTTTTGAGTGGTAAAAATATGTGATCTTCTACCTCAAACATCTATGCTGTCCTAGTCACTTGAATAAAAATAAAAAAAGAGCCCTCAAGCTGGCTTCTCAAAAATATATCATAACAAACCTTGGGCTAGCTTGGAAGAACCCTGAGGGTGTCCTCTTGAAATGCATAACTGAAAATGAAGATCCCAAAATAGTTGTTGATTTCCATGAGGGAGTTTGTGGAGGGCACTTTGCCGGTAGGGTGACAACACATAAGATTTTGAGGGCTGGTTATTGGTGGCCTACTCTTTTTAAAGATGCAACCCAGCTAGTTAGAAAATGTGATAGTTGCCAACGCTTCTCTGGAACAATGAAAACTTCAGGCTCCCTTCCTTTGCAGCCTATATAAATTGAAGCTCCTTTCAAGAAATGAGGGATGGACTTCATTGGTGAGATTTCAGATCCTTCTAGTGCTAGCCATAAGTGGATTCTTGTAGTCACTGATTATTTTACAAAATGGGTTGAGGCAATCCCATCTAAAAAGGCAACACAACCAAGTGGTAATGGAATTCTTATTAAATCACATCATATGCAGATTTGGAGTTCCAGTTAAGATTGTATCTGATAATGCCATGTGCTTTAGAGCCAAACCTTTAATGGTAATGTGCAATGAATATGGAATCAATCTAACTTATGCTTCAAACTACAACCCCCAAGAGAATGGACAAGTTGAGTCCAGTAATAAGAACTTGTTGAAGATCATTAGAAGAACCTTGGAGATGAACAAGAAGAAGTGGGGAGAACAATTGAAGTTTGCAGTTTGGGCTGATAGAATAACTCCTAAAAGAGAAACTAGTAAAAGTCTGTTTGAATTGGTGTATGGAACTCAGGCTTTGCTGCCCTTGCACATGCAATTATCTTCATTTCATTTTTCCCAACAGTTGGAAAATCAAGAGCATGGCCCATATGAATCAAGGATCAATCAGATTATTGAGCTTGATGAGGAAAGAAGAACATCCCATCAAAGGCATGTCAGATTTAGGGAAAAATTGAAGAGATTGTTTGAAAAGAAGGTCACTCCTAGGGCCTTCAATGTTGGAGATCTGGTCTTGTTATGGGATAGTAGGCATGAAGACAAGGGAAAGCATGGCAAGTTTGATACTTTATGGATGGGCCCTTATGCCATTGATATAAGGATTGGTGAACATACCTTTTCTCTTAAAGATTTAGAAGGGGAATTGCTGGAGCTACCTGTTAATGGCAGACATTTAAAACATTTCTTGGATTAGTCCCCAAAGTGAGGTATTGCACAAATCGTACATTTTTATAGTCCCTTGTTCTTGCTTTGTTTTTTGCTATTTGTTGGTGTGTGGTTTTCCCCTTTTGTCCTTGGAAACCATTATGGTTGTTTTCTCGGTCTGTTTTTTGGTGGTAGTTCTTCTTTTTGGGCTGCCTTTCATTTTTGACTCCTTTCCCCAATGGAATTTTGGCACTTGGTCTACGTTTTGTCCTTGTGGCACTCACTGGGAGTGCCCATCCCCAAGCAGGAGTCAATGTTGGTGCTAATTCTCAGTTTGAAAAATGTTCCCTAATGTAACATGTCCAAATCTGCTCAGAAACGTTTTATTTCTTGATTTGGTGGTCTGCAATCTGTCTTCCCTAGTTGAATGCTTTGAAAATTCCCAAGATTTTGTTGTTTTTCCCTACTTTGAAACAAAAATCCATGTTTGCCCCTTTTTTATGCCCTAGTTTTTTCAAATTTTTAGGCTGTGTCATTTTCCCTTTGTCAAATCGTGCAAAGAATCGAATTGATCAAAGCTAAATTATATGTAATCAATTTCCCAATCCCAAGGCCGAAAATAATGACAAATCATGTTTCAATTGGTTTAAAATCAAGAAAAATCGACCATACTTGTTGAAAAATTTTATTTCTAGGGCATCCTTTAAATTTTCCACGTTTTGACAGTTAGACGGGCGTCTTTTGCCCGTCAAACTCATCCTCTGCATACAAGGGCAACATGGCAGGCTCCTATTGGCCGAGGAGAGGCAGAAAATATCTCTAACTTATCATTTTTGATATTTTGGTGAAAGGGAAAATTTTGATCCGCGGCTCTGCCTTCTGCATTGAGGTGCCTACGTGGCATGTTGTGATTGGTTGAGGGATTAGTGGGTGGCGGGTTTTCCTTAGGAATTTTTTCTCTCATTTTGTAAAATTCTTAAAGTCAAATTTTGGCCTAAAGGCCCGCGGTGAATAGGAAGAGGACATGTGGCATGGAGGGCATGCGGGTGGAGGAGGGAGTTGAAGAATTTTGATGTTTTTTGGCTCAAAATGATAAAGTGAATTTTTGACCCCGAAGGGTCCTCGGCCAATCCCTGGTGGACACGTGTCCAGGAAAGGATAGAATGGGGCAGCAGGTTTTATGAAGACTTTGAAGTTTTCAACTTCAAATGGTAAATGTCAAATTTCTGGATGAAGTTCCGAGACCAATGAGAAGTGGACACGTGTCCAGAAATGCAAAAATTCAAGCAGGGGGGCCGAAGGAAAATTTTGTGAATTTTTTTCCGCTTCAATCCAGCACTAACACATGTCGAGGAAAGGGTAGAATGGGGCCATGGGCTTTCTAATGAGTTTGAAGTTTTTAAACTTCAAATGGTAAAAGTGAAAAATTGGACCGAAGTTTCGGGACCAATCAAAAGATGACACTTGTTCAAAATTTGCAAAAAAAATGAAGGAAGGGACCAAAGGAAAAGTTGATGTTTTTTTTACTTTGTTTTCTAAAAATGAAAAATGAATTATATCTCCTGCTCCAATCCAGTGGAAACAACGTGTCCAAAAATTCAAGAGTAAAATGCCTTGTGCGAATTTTTGATCAAAATGAAGGAGCGGAGGTTCAGACTTTGGGGGGAACTTTGGCACTTTTGCATTTTTGGCAAAATGGGTTAAAAGTATAAAAGGGAGACTTAGCCACAACAGCTAATCAGAGAACACCACGTGGTGGTGTAGAGATCGGGATTTCGAGCCAGCGGGGGTTTTTATAGCAAAATTTTGATTTTTTAAAAAGTTGCAAAATTGATATAATTTGCCCGCATTTTCAATGGGGCCCACATATGGACACATGGCAGGCCCAGGAGGTAGGCGGGGAAATTTTGTAAAATTTTCCAAATTTTTTTCAAAGGTTACAAATGCAAATTTTAAAGGCAGGGGGCCCAATCCAATGGTATTTTGACACTTATACTTCCTTATCTAAAGGTTTAAAAGGTAAATTTGAGCTTATTTTTTAAATGGCATTTTCCACGTGGAGGGCTGATATTGAAAGGTCAATGAGATCGATGGTTACTATGCATTTGTTCGTTTTGGCCCGCCATGGGAGCTCCAAGAATCTTAGAAATCAAGTTTTTTCATCAGATTTCATTGAACCTTATATGATTTATGGTTGTCTTGGCCTTTTGAGAACATTGGCAACATCCTTATGGCTTAATTCCTTAATCTGTGTTGTTTTTGATGTAATTTTTGCTCTGGCCCGTAAAAAAATGTAAGAGTCAGATCTAGGAATTACAGAGGTAAAATTGAAAAGGGGAAAAGGTAAAAAATGATGAATGAAATATTCTTGCATGCCTGAATGATAAAAACGTGCCCTTGGGGTGAATAATGATCCGAATTGTTGTAATGATTTAAATTTTTGTGCATCACCTGGCAACCTGCGAGTTGTTTTTCTATTTGGTGTCATTATCTTTAAATCATGAGGATTTTTGCAACAAAATTTGATCCCATCACATATTATTTGCTTGGGAAGGAAGACTCCAATGTGGCATATGGTATATAATCCATTTTTGGAGAAATTGTAGAGGAGTAAGAATTTAGAATTTCACAGGAAAAACTGGAAGAAGCCCATTTCTCTGATGAAACTGACTGAGAGACATTTTCAGTTCCATTTTTCATTAGATTTTATCATTTTGAGTTGGTTTCACTTGTAAAGTCGTCAACAAGCTCTGAGATTGTCCTCATGACATTCCCCTACTGATATATTTGATCATTTTCTAGATTATCTGGTTTTATCTCTTGGCAAAGTTTGCATATACTTATGTTTCAGAATGTTTTCAATTTGTGTTTCTTGCTCATGTTGCAATCTTGTGTTTAGGATATCTTTGATCATACATGGTCTCATTTCTTGTTGATGGTTTAATGGCATCTGCAATCTTATATTTAGAAGATCCTTCATCTGATAGAAGATAAACAGATTTAAAATCATTTTACTGTCCTTAAATCTTGAAATTGTTTGTAAACCTTTGGGGGTACCTTAGGTCATGATCAAGTAGGGATTTCTGGATACTTTGTTGGTATATTTTCTTTAAGCTTTTATAGCAGGTTGTCAAATATTGTGTGGAAGAGTGCAGATTTGGGCCTCCACTTGTGCACATATCCTAGTTGAAGGAGTATTTTAAAACTTTTGAAGCATTTTTGTTGTTCATGTGTTATAAATTTCTTGCAAATGTCCTCACAGAATTTGGTAATTTTTGGTTGGTCTTGTCTAACATCTCCCAACAAAATTTCATTCAAAATAACTAACCCTACCCTATACTACCCCTGCATTGCATTGTGTGTAAACAAGAGAATACAATCCATTTACAAAATTATACAAAGCAAATCAAGATAATACTATGTCTCTAGCAGCCTCATCCTTGTTTTGAAAACATTTCCATCATTTAGCAATGACAACTCTTTTGAGTTTTAATAATGGAAAATTGATCATGTTTTCCCAAGGCCCCTTCCATGTAATATGCAAAATACAAGGATATCTCCACCTCCTTCACCAAACAAAGGCTGCAATATAAATTCTCTTGCCTTGGTTGATAGGCACAACCTAAAATAGCGAGGATTAGATCAAGATCCTTTTGAAGGTGCTATCCACTCCCTCAAAACTTGAATGCTAACAAGTCAAATAGATGTGCTCCCTGACTACAAATGACATACAAATCATTTATCTGCCCTTGAGTGTCTTGTGAATTCATGATGATGTTCAAGTTGTGAAGGAGATTAAATCTGGATACCAACATGTCTCAGGCCATCCTTAGTACTTAATTTCATAAGGTTTTAAAAGCTCATATGTCCCAATCTCCTATGCCATAGCCAATTGTCATAAAATTTACTTGTGAAGAATATTTCTTTATTTATTTCCTTGAGAACATACATGTTATTCTTGGTCCTTTTGGATTTAGATACTTTCTTTCCTATTTTTTTATTGATTATATCACATCATTTTTCATGAAATATCATATTGTAACCTTTCTTACACATTTGACTCACATTTAACAAGTTGTGCTTGAGAGCTTCAACATATAGAACATTTTCAGTAATTTTTTTGCCATTGTCTAGACTCAGAGTTCATTTTCCCACAATTTTTGTTGAATTATTATCACCAAACCTACAACTCCTCATGCATTTTTTTGAAAACAAAATAAAACTACTTTTGTCTCATGTGATATGAATAGAACAACCACTATCTAGATACCATATTTTTTCTTCATCTTGTACATGAAATGTAGTATGTACAATCATATCAAATTATTTTTGTTGATAGTTTTTACACTCGTGTAAAATGGGTAACTCAAAACTTTGTTTCAGCTGAAAGGATTAATGTGATGGACCTAACTAAGGAAAGGGAGGAAGGTTTATTAATGTTTTGAGTTGCATAAAATTGAAAAGCAATGCAATATGCAGCTATGTGTGTTGTTACAGAATGCAACACCTCACATATGCTATCATTCACATTCGTCTTCAATAAATAAATACCGAAGCCATGAAGGACTAGTACATATCCTTGATGAAGGAAGGAAACACAACAGATGTGGGATACTTCATCCCATAATAGAGTTGTTGTTTGGATGTAGAGGAATACATTATTGAGTTACAAGTACATCAAATTTTATCTTTTATTTATGTTTATGTCTTATTAATTATGTATTGATTTGTTCAGTTCATTATACAATCAATATTTATCATAAAGTTGAATGCAAAAAGAAATATACAACTCAATTACAGAAAATTAATTTCATTGATTCATAAATAAATTCAGTGTTTCCCACACAAGTCATGGGATGTAATTTATGTTTACTCAAATTAAGAGGTACATATACATTAAAATAAAAGAAAAATATTAAAGGGAAGAACCCATCAATTTTTTGGGTTCTCGTTATCTTCGTCTTCATGTTGTATTCATCTTCAACTCTAGTTTTAGCTCCCTGCAGCCATGTACTCATGGAAAAAAACAAAGTTATGTTAGAGCTCCAGATTTTTACCTTTAAAAGCGTGTTATATATTTCAGGAAGACGAATCTCCAAAATTAAGTATGCATAAGATACATAAAAAGAACTAGATGAAGATTCATACCATTCAGAAGCACATGAGATATTTTTAAAATTTGGATAGACAAGAAGAAGGAAATCACTATAGTATAAAAGAGAGGTGGCAAGCCAATTATTTCTCTAACTATTTTTCTTAAGTGTGCAGGTATATCTAGGAGATGAAGATTTTTTTTTGCATAAATTAACTAGTGTACTAACATGAATCATTCAAGAGTTCAATTTCTCAAAATAACACAAGTGCAAATATAGGAAATCAAATTTCTAAGAATTATTGAATGAAAATGTTTTATCAAGCATTGAAAGTACATCATAAGAAAAAATACAAATAATAGATTACAAGGTACAGGCTATAAAGAAACACTCACGATAAGGCACTTTATAGTGAATGAAGGATTTAAATATTCAAAGAACAACACATTTTATAGTATAAGGAATGAAGTACAGGTACAATCAACACTATGCTTTCAGTGAGAAAATTACAGATACAGTTTCCATGAGGAACAATGCACTTTCACTAAAGCTTTTGTTTTGGAGATAAAAAACTTAGCTACAGAATTAGAGCAAAGCATTGTGTTAATGACAACTTTAAAGTGTTCAAAATGCTTTTTTAAGTTAAAAGTTACAAGTGCACACTTTTAGCATCTAGCATGCTTCAGAAAAGACAAAGGGAAGCTATAACCATATGCGCGAGAAATTTTTAGAGTACAAAGAGAAGCTACATAGAAAAGGATAGTCATCAAACTGATTAGAATTATAGGTACCATGAATGACAGAAAAAACGATGTCAAATTTTCAAGCTAAGTTAGAATCAAGAAAACATTCAACTATAAAAGAATAGAACAGTAGGCCATAAGGAAAGATACACAAGTTTACAAGATTTAAATTTAGAGTTTGGCACAATAATATATCACAAGATTTCATTCATAGACTCAATATAGAAGCATTCTTTTAAAATTCAGATATTCTCAGAATCAAGAGCATCACAATGCCAAAGTAATTATAAGTGCTTCTAAGCAAACTAATTAGAAAAGAATCTTGAGAGTACAAGGTTAGAGTTATAGATCAAAGAAATGGATACTTTTATTAACTATTTTGTCATTAAGTTACAAAGTGGTGAGCTTCTTTTAGAAGCAAGATGCAGTTGTTCTTATTAAAAACACCCAACTTGAGCAATAAAGAAGCTACATGTTCCAGTTTCAACAAATTGCATTACACCTAAGCCATAAATGGGACAAACACTAGGTGAGATAAAGTGAACAGAGTATTTTAAGAAGCCTACATTTTAATTTTATTTGAACTAATATCAAGCCGAGAAAACAATTTGCGTTGCAATAGTTTTCAAATTTTTGAATGAAAAACATGGGCCTACAACATTAAAGGTGACTCAAATTCAAAATAAACACATATAGATCAAATGATTTTTCAAATTAAAAAAAAGCTACAATTATTCTTTATTTAAAATGCAAATGGAGTTCACATTTTGCATTCAAGGAAATAAAGGATCAAACCAATACAGAAACAAAGCATTACCTTTCATGAACTAGCAAAGTGAAGATACATGCTCAAATAACCAAACATATCAAATGGTTTGAGAAATAGAGTTATCAAAAGAATTATTCATCCAAAATGTGCTAAGATAAAATAATCATGCACATAATCTCCATGAACAAAGCGCAAAACTTTCGAGGAGAAGGAAAAGTTCCATGTTAAGAGTTGCTCTGTGGTAAGGAAATCTTTGCTTACTATGCAAACAAACTATTGCAAAAAAATTGAATGATATTAAAAGCACCTGGATCTATATGGAGGCCACAAGTTCCCACATAGTGAATCATATTTGAATAGCACAAAGTAAAGTAAGGTAGACTCAAGCTAGCAGCAAGCTAAAACTATAAATATCAAAATCCTGAGCCACAAAAGTATGAACCAATGTTTGGGGAAATTATCTCATCAAGGAATAAAGCACAACGACCTAGATTTGAATTCAATCTCCTTACATAGAAATACAGATCCACGAAAAGTAATCAAACAACTTATAAAAATAAATACATGGCCCTCAAAATGGAAACCCTCGAGCTGGGTATTGTGAAATAATGAGAAAAAAAAATCAAACACTCAGAATAATGGCACGAAGCAAAACAAATACCCACGTCAACAAAGTTCCAGATCTACTTATTTTCAAGCAGGGACTGAATAAAATCCCATTAAAAATTTCAAAAGGAGTTACAAACAGTCAAAGTCAATAAAAAAATCTTCAAACAAAGTGTCCACTCTTGAATTTCATAAAAAATTATACGTACAGAGCAAGGAAAAGCTTCATTTTCTATGACCGTTCCATATTTGATTAAGTTTTGCAAATAACTCAAAGAAACGGAGAACTTACCAAGTTGGAATTTAAACTTCAAACCCTCGACGTGTAGAGTAAATGGCGAATACCCAAAACCCTTTTTGTTCTAAAAAAGCTCCACATAAGAAATAAATCACAACAAATGGTAAGGGTTTTGAGAGCTCAGTCAAAATATCAAAAAATTCAAAATGGAATGGTTAAAGAGTTCAAAAAACAAAAAACAGGATTACCTTCTCCATACACGGTGTCCCATTAAAGATCTACATAACCCTTTCTACATTGTAACCCGATGGCAAACAAATGCTCTAGAGTTCAAACTCGACTATTGCAAAGAATGGCCAAACAAAAAGTTTTAAACCAGTGATTACAACCACCTCAAAATAGAAAAAAAGAAATGAAGTGGAATCCCATATATGAACTCAAAGCTTCATTTCATGGTGGCTGCATCATCAAATACCTTATAGAGAAGCTCATATTGGAGTAAAAATGGAAGAGATTCCAAAAAATGAATGCACAAAACATGCAAAGGAACCAGAAACGAGCTCGAAAACATCAATAATGGAGGCCAAGTGAAAAAATGGCTAGGGCTTCACCAACCTATGGGCTCAAAGTTTAGAATGACCAAATGAGAGGGTCCCAACAATTTTTACTCGCCAACTCGACCATTGAGTTACGTAACTCACCAAGTGAGTTAATCTGAACTATATGAGGAGGAAAGGAAATAGATCAATGGCCATCATTAAAACCCTAATTAACCCAGGGTTAGTGTTTTCACTGACATAATCATGGAGGGGTGAGTCATCTTATAGGGGGCATGATTTTCCACTCAATGTTTTTGTTTTTTGACTAATGTTTCAACCTTAATAATTATCAATGATAAAAATAACCCCATGATTATTTGAATCAAAACTATATGCCAAGATACGAAGGGGGACCTAATTATATTTAACGATGATTATTGTTTGAACCATGATATATGCCATGCCCAAAATGAAGGAGGGGCCATGATGCATGATAAATATACCATGAAGTAAAGTCAAAATAATTTACCTTAAACTTTGTAAAATTTTCTTTAATATTTTCTAAAGAGACCTCGTGCCCTTCAAGGTGAGATAAGGACAAAGAAAATTATTTTATTTTACATGCTCGCATGTGTCAAGTAAAGGTAAGGTGGCATATAATTAGCCAAGTCAAAGTAAAGCTAGTAGACAAAACATCATGATCTGCATGTGGACAAGGAGGAAAATGACAAAAATAGATCTTGCCCAGATGCCACATCATATTGCCAAGAAAAATGATTATTTTAATCATAGAGAAGAGGAAAAAGTCTTGCATGTTGAGATGACTTGCAGATCAAGGCAAAGGCTAATACTAACAATTTTATTCACCCAAATTACTTTATTAAAGAAGAATTAGAGGATTCAACTACACTTTAACTGTGAATGTATTTTTGAAATTAAAAGGATTTTATTGCCTAATTGTAATGGAATGTGTATTTTAAACCTTATCTATTATTTATTCATTGGAAAGGCTAAAATTACCATGCAAGTGTAGTTAGAATTATTCTATTTTTAGGGGGTGCGAGTGAATAAGTGTTTCTATATATTGTGTGAATTGGAAAAACACAAGGGTGAATTTTTAGAGGACTTTTGGATTAAGTGTTGAAGCCATTGGCTATTTTTTCCCTTGAATGAGAACAAGTTATTTACTTTCCAATTATTTGTAGTGGTGTGTATTATTTTATTAACTCTTGTGAATTGTACTCCCTAAATTATTAAGCTTACCTTGCTACAAATTGGTGTTTCTACATAGTTTTAGTGTGTAATTATCTTCTTTGTTATTGTGATTATTTCCTTAACAGAAAATTGTTTTCCTTAGAATCAACTGAAACCCATTGGATTGTGATTCACTAATTTGTTCTCAGAATATTGTGCATGTTTCTCAGTTAAATCCCTTAATACTTTTGGTGTATCACCCCATTTTAATTTTAGTTTTAGCCATCTTTTTACCCTTAAACCCCATAGAAAATCAGTTTTAGGATACATCCAAAGAAGGAACCAGCCTTGTAATCCTGTAGATTCACCTCACAATAGGGATACCCAGATATCGTGAGGTGTCTCAATTTGTATCTACAGAAGTGAGGGAGAGAGCAAACTTAGAACTCTTGTTATCCCTCAACATAGGGTGCACTTCTGAGAGATAAAATTTTTTACACGTCCCCATGGGACTATGCCAATCAAATTTGCAGCAAAGAAACAACACTTTTGGAGGGAAAACACTGCGGACATCCTTTGAAAACAAAATAAAATTATTGGCTACTTCGTAAGGCTGATTTAAGACCAGTTTTGTAGCATGTTCCATGCCTAAAGTGACTACAAGATCAATGGTAAGAGGACTTCCTCATAATTTTGTTTCTTTTCCTTTAAATTCAAAAAGAAGAAGAAGAGTTGGAAATACCTTACCCTATAACAAGCCTGGTTATTGAAAACCCTCACTCCCCTTATTTCACCACAGTATCAATCTTGTTGTTCAGATCCCAGTTATTCCAATGGCTCATCAACCACAGCAACCATCCTAGAAATTTTATTACCTTCACTAATGGCATCCCCTTAATAATTGAAGTTTATCATGACATACCCACTACTTCCTTAAAGGGTTTACCCACATTTACTGGTGAAAATAAATTTACCCCTACTGAGCATATTAAAGACATTACAACCCTTTTTCCAGTCCATAATATCACTCATGAAGATGTAGCCTTAAGACTCTTAGCTGCATTATTTAAAGGACAAGCCTTACAGTGGTATATAAAACTTTACCAGTAGGGACTATAACAACTTGGGATGAATTGGGAAATCATTTACATAAGCAATTTCAAGATAATTCTGATCACTTGTCTCTCATAGAAAACTTTCCACAATTAAGTGTGTTCCCCATGAATTTATGGCCAGTTTTAACATTAGATTTTCTAGAACATGGGAAAGAATTCCAGCCACTGTTAAGACCTCAAGCCTGATCATGCATTTCATTTATTATCTAAAGACTTTAAATAGTGATATTTCAGCCATGATACACTCCATGGGAGGAACTACACTTCCATAACAGCTTATGATATTGCTATTAGAGGCTAAAAACAACCTTATTCAAGTAAGGAAATTGACCCTTAGGCCCTTTATGCCTATTACAACAGATTTGGCACCTACTCGAGAGCCTATTACAATAATAGATCCTACTATTACAAGACCTAAAAATGATATATATATATATATAAGACCTTGCAGTTAGTTGGGAATGAAATAAAAACATTAAAGAAGCTAGTTGGCTCAGCCTAACAGGCCTTATCAAAACACTTATCAATAGACTAAACAACCATATCAGAAAAATTAGAATTATAGGTAGCCTTATCAGCAAAGACAAGTTGATCCGAAAGATCCTAGCACTTCTAATGCCCTTGTACTAGTTAATATGGCCTCAGAAGAGTGGTTTTCACCTTGCAATCAACCTCATTCAGTTGTTAGTTGTCCAAATACCTTTTTGAATGTAAGCCTTGTTACCTGAACTGTAATATGAAACATTATTCATGCCTAAAATGGAGGGTGGGCAACAAGATGCTCAAAAATAAAAAACACCTGAAGAGAACTTGGTTAGTTTTGGAGAGGATGATTTTATTGCAGTTGTAACTACAAGCTCAGAAAAGAACTCAAGATGAAGAAAAACAAATAGAAAGGACCTACTTTACCCATAGTTACTGATAAAACAACAGGCATTCCAAGTGCAACCCCTAAAGAACAACAAAAATAGTCTACAACTTGATCCTAGATGCTTTTTTATACCTCAGATTTCTAAAGTTACAGAAGAAGAATAAGTTTTTGCTAAAGCTTACTCTAAAAATGTTGTAGCTTCATTTAATGTTGTTGAGGTTATGAAAAAGCATAATATCAAGCATTTCTTTATGGGATGCTTTGAGTATTCCAGGATAGAAAGAGTTACTTGCTCATGAAGCTTGCTAAGTTACAAATTTCTTCCAAACCATCAGAGAAAGAATCACATAAAGCTGATATGGTTCTTAGTACAGTTGATCAAGATCATATGAAAGATGTTAAGTGGATGGTACATAAAAGTGTTGAATGCACATGATATAAGAAAACCACATCATTTTTTATCTTTCTCTTATTATTGGTGATCATTTAGTTCACAACTGTATGGTTGACAGTGGTGCAAGTAGCACAGTCATGCCCAAAGAAATTGTAGAAAAATTGGGCCTGTAGTATGAACTAATAGAAAAGAGTGTACTGCAGCTTGACGAGACAACAACCAACATAGTTGGTATCATAAAAAATTTGGAGGTAACATTACATGTCTTGTCCAAATGTTTCAATATTACAAGATGTAACTGTTGTAGATCTATTCCCCTATTTTTCTCTTTTCTTATCAAGATATTTTACAGCAAAGATATGTGGTTATCTTTCTTCGGATTGGTCTTTTTTATTCTTCACCATGAGGTATGGAACTAAGGTTAGAGTAAATTCAGAGCCCTTAGCTAGATTCCACATTGAACCTCATGTTTCAAATGTTGCAACAAATTATGCAACTATATGATCAAGGCTGATTTTGATACTAATGCACATATTTCCACTTTGATTAGATGGTGTTCTAACTTGTTTATGGATGAAATAACTTAAGAGGACTATGCTTATGATCCTTATAAGGAAGTAGAAGAAGGATTACTTGGTGTGTATTGTCCTTCATGAAGAAAATTCACGCCCATTCCTTGTTGTCCAAAACAGAAAGTACAACAGAAGGCTTATAGAAAATTCATTTTGATGGAGAAAAAAACAAGAAAGGACAAGATGCAGGTTTGATGTTGACTTCCTCTTCAAATCAGAGGTATGTTTTCAGCTCTAAGTCTACAATTTTCATGTACTTGTAATGTAGCTGAATACAAAGCATTGATTCATGGCCTAGTATGGGCTAGAAAGAGAGGAATCAGACATGTTACATGTTTATGTTGATTCTGAGTTAGTCATCAATCAAGTTAAAGACTATAATGTTTGCAAGAATCCACTGCTGAAATCTTACAAACATATATTTTGGGATCTAATTAATGATTTTTCAGCATTTAATATATAGTTTGTCCCAAGAGAGAAAAATAAACATGCAGACAAACATGCAACATTTAGAGCCAACTTTGAAGTGTTAGTGCAGGTCTAAAATGAAAAAAATTCAGCCACACATAAATTTGGTAATCAAACCTTTAGTGCTTGATAATGAAGAAAATTGGCAGGTTTTCGAAGATGATTTTTATTTTTCAGATTTCTGGAGGAAGAAACTAAATTTTCATCAAGAAATCAAGCTAAATTGTAGCGCCAATATGGTGAATGGATTGTACAACTGAAGACAAATAAATTGCCTCAAGGACTTGTCACTTTAGAGGACATTTTCAGTTCTGATGATCAACTCATAAAGGATAAAGGTAAAATTTCTACCCGTGCTGATAATTATGAAGAGATCTCAGTTCGTGAAGGTAAAACATTGTAGATTAGAAAGATATGTTCCTTACTGCTGAAAAACAATATTTTGTTGACTTATGCAATTAATTTATTAATGTGTTTTCTTGGAAGTACCAATATTTGAGAGGTTTTGATCCTATTTTGGCACAATCATACAATTGAATTAATATCCAAACTCAAAACCTGTAAGGAAAAAATATAGGCCTATTAATCCTAAGATTGAACCATTAATGAGAAATGAACTGTCAAAACTAATTGAATCAGGAATTATTTTTCCCATTAAGCATTCTAGTTGGGTTGTTAATCTTATGCCTTTTTAAAAAAATAATGGTGAAATCAAGTTATGTGTGGATTTTAGAGACCTTAACAGAGCATCATTAAAGGATTATTATTAGCTACCCCATATGGATCAAATTTTGAGAATAGTTTCAAGTTCAAATAAGTTGTCCCTATTAGATGGTTATAACGGATATAATTAAATTCTTGTGCGTAATGAAGATAAATAAAAAAACATACCTTCACCACAAAATGGGGCACTTATGCATACAAGAAAATGCTCTTTGGTCTTTCAAATGCGGGTGCAACATTTCAATTGCAATACATTTTTAATAGCCTTTTAGTAAATGATATTGGTTTATTTTGATGATTTTAATTTTCAAATAATTATTGATGATCATTTTATGTATTTAAGGTAGAATTTAAAGATTTTTATGGTCTTATTGTTTCCAAGAAAAGCTTGGCTATTGATCCTTTAAGCTTTGAGTCTATTATTTCCAAGAAAGGCTTAGTATTGATCCTTTCATAATTGATGAAATTTTGTAGTTGTCCACCTCATCATAAGAAATATCTACAAAGTTTTCTAGGAAAGACAAACTTTGTCAGAATATTTGTACCATATTTTCCATCCTTAGTCAAACCATTAATTTCCATGCTGAAGAAAGAGAAAAATTTCTCTTAGACCAACGAAGGAAGAAAAGGATTTGAGGCTATTAAGTTAGCTATTTCACAAGCTCCTACATTGGCTGATCCCAATTTTGACAAATACTTCACAATGTATGCACTTGTAGGAGATGAAACCATTTCAACCATATTGAATCAGGTGAATGATGAGAATACAGGAAAACCCATTGCTTTCTTTGGGAAGATCCTTCATGACTATGAAACAAGGTACACTTTTCTTGAAAAGAAATTACTTGTTGTAGTTAGAGGTATTAAATAAATTCAAGTACATACTTTCAAATAATAAGATTCATGTCTGTAGTTTCTCACCCAAGTATTAAAGTTATTGTTGAACAAGGAACTGAATGAGAACCACACATGTTGGATTTAAAAAGTTATGGAGTATGATGTTGATATCCGTGTTGTTAAGATAGTATGAGGAAAGGGTCATTGTGAACATTTAATTGCTGATATGGAAGCTCAACATGCTGCAGCTTTATTACAACTTGAAAATCATTAGCCAAAACTAAATCCGAAAGCCCCTATTTCAAGTTGGATGTTTGATCTGATTAGTTACTTGTATCATGGTACTTATCTAGAATGTATGGATACAAATAAATTAGGAGATATTTCAGATTACAGGTTATACCTTATGCATTTATTGATGGAATGTTGTTTAAAAAATACATAAATGGAATGTTTCTGCATTGTGTTGATTATGATAGAGTGCAACAATTATTTTTATAATTCCATGAAGGATCTTCAGGTGGTCACTTTTCCACACGCACAATAACTCTCAAGATCATGAAAGTTGGCTATTGTTGGCCCAACTTATTCAAGGAATGTTATGAGTGGGCTAAAAAGTGTAAAAAGTGTGCATTCTTTGTTGGAAAAGAACAATTATCTTTGCTTCCCCTACAACCTATTTTAGTGGATCAACCATTCATGCAGTGGAGTCTTGAATTTCATTGGCATGATTAATCCACATTCATCTCATAGGGACATAGGTGGATATTGACTGCCACAGATTATTTTACTCACTGGACTAAATTAGTGGCCTTGAAAGAAGCCAATGAGACTTTAATTTGATCATTTTATAAAGGTATAGTTTTTAGGTTTGGTGATTTATCCACTATCATTTCTTATAATTAGTTAGATTTTCTTAGTGTAAAGGTAACAAATTGGGTTGTTAAACATGAAATTTATTCAAGTACTTCATCCAACTATTACCCACAAGGTAATGGGTTAGTTTAAAGCACTAACAAAAACTTGTTATGAATCATTAGAAGAAAACTTAAAGACAATTACATAACATGACATACCATGTTGAATTCAACACTTTGGGCTGATAGAGTGACTCCTAAAAGATCAAGTTGGTAACTCACCGTACAAAATTGTTTATGGTCAGGGAGGAAAGAGTGCCTATTTCAATTGAGCTTACCTGCATTGGATTTATTGCATCAGATGTAACTACTTGAGAGTGAACCAATGCAAGTTCATGTCATGCAGAGCTTATGGAACTGTACGAGCTAAGAGATCAAGCTCACTTGAAGTATGGAGAAGCATCAGAAGAAAATTAAAAGTACTTTTTATAAGAAGGGCTAAGACCAAAATTTTTAATGAAGGTGATATTGTGCTAAATTGGGATGCAGATAAAGAAAATCTAGGAAACCACACAAAGTTTGATACAATTTGGAGTGGTCTTTATATTATTTCAGCTTGCAAAGAGCACAATGCATTTTAAATTTCAAGGCTGACTGGAGAGGAACTTCCCATTCCCATGAATGGTATGTTTCTTAAGCACTGTTATCAAAGATATTATAGTCCTAATTAGAGTAGGTTATTTAGGATTTCCCTTCAATAAAGTACATTTCATGTACACTTGCAATTTTTTTCAATTCAATAAGTGCATTCATGCATGTGATCTTGTTTACCAAATCTTTTCCCAATTTTAGTTTTATTTTTCAAAAGGGTCAATTTTTAGAAAAGGTAAATTTTTTTGGTTGGGGCATTCCCAATAGACAAGAGCGAGGCACTGGTAATAAAGCTATAAGGATAATACCCCCACCAGATAAAAATGTTAACAATTTTACACTCGTGCAAAATGGGCAACTCAAAAATTTAGTTTAGATGAAAGGATTGATGTAATTGACCTAACTAAAGAAATGGAGGAAGGTTTCTTAATGTTTTGAGTTGCATAAAATTGGGAAATAATGAAATATGAAACTATGTGTTACGTTGCATAATGTAATACCTCAAATGTGTTCTCATTCACATTCGTCTTAAACAAAGAAATATAGAAGCCCCAAAGGATTGGTGCACAACATTGATGAATTCGGGAATCATAGAAGATGTGGGATATTTCATCCCATTAAAACAAACATAATTGCTATTTGGATGAAGAGGAATACATTAATGAGTTACAGGTACATCAAATTTTATCATTTATTTATGTTTAAGTGTTATTAATTGTGTATTGAGTTGTTGATTTCATTATACAATCAATATTTAGCATAAATTTGAAAGTATAAAGAAATACACAACTCAATTGTAGAAATTAATGTCATTTATTCATAAATAAATTTAGTGTTTCCCACAGAAACTATGAGATGTAACTAATGTTTACTCAAATTAATAAGTACATATACATGAAACTGAAAGCAAAATATTAAAGGGAACAACTCATCATTGCCTTGGGTTCTCATTATCTTTGTCTTCATGTTTTCTCCATCTTTAGCTACAACTCTAGTTTTAACTCCCAGTAGCCATATACCTGTGGACAGACACAAAGTTCTGGTAGAGCTTTGGGTTTTAACCTTTAAAAGCGTGTGATCAATTTCGGGAAGATGAATCTCCTAAATTAAGTAAGCACAAGACACATTAGAAGAAATAGATGTAGATTCAAATCATTCATAAGCACATGAGATATTTTGATAATTTGGACAGACAATAAGAAGGAAAAATCATTATAGTAAACAAGAGAGGGCGTAAGCCTATTATTTTTCTAACAATTTTTCTTAAGTGTGTAGGTACATGTAGAAGATGAAGAATACAAAATAAATTTTGCATGAATTAACTGTTATACTAACAAGAATCATTCAAGAGTTCAATTTCTCAAAAGGACACAAGTGCAGATATAGGAAATCAACTTTCCAAGAATCATTGAATGACAATGTTTTATCAAGCATTGAAAGTACATCTCAAACCAAAGTACAAGTAACATATTGCAAGGTACATGCTATAAATAAGCACTCAAGATAAGGCACTTACAATGAATGAAGGCTTTAAATATTTAAATAACAACTACATTTTGCAATATAAGGAATGAAGTACAGGTACAATCTACAATATGATTTCAGTGAGAAACTGGCAGGCACACTTTTCATGAGCAATAGTAAACTTTCACTAAAACTTTTTTTTGGAAGTAAACAACTTAACTACAAAATTTAAGTCAAATAATTGTGTTAACAATAGATTTAAAGTGTTCAAAATGTTTTGTTCAAACAACAGCTATAAGTGCACACTTTCATCATCTAGCATGCTTCAGAACAAACAAAGGAAGCTAGAACCATATGAGAACAAGTTTTAGAGTACAAAGAGAAGCTACAGAGAGAAGAATAATCATCAAATGGATTAGAATTATAGGTACCATGAATGAAGGTCAAAACAATGGCCAAGTTTCAAGCTCCTTTAGAATCAATAAAACATTCAACTACAACATAATGGAACAACATGCCATAAGGACAGATACGTAATTTTACAATCTTTATGTTTCACTTGGAATGTTTCATTCCTTTTAGAAATAGATAAGGGTTGGGGCTAGGAGGAATACCTGTAGAATGTCGAGATGATGTGCGCGTACCGTAAAGAAAGATCAGGCTGACTGCGAAGAACTCCTTTTTGTCTTGGAAGGACTACCTGCAAATAAGAACACAAGACCACAAGATTTTAATTAGACAATAAATGAGGAAACTGCCTTGGGCCCAGGAAATATAAAACTTCCTTTCGAAGGTGGTCAGTTCCCCTGCTAATATGAATTAACACAAAAGACTATAAGATATCAATTAAATTGCTTTGTTGAACTGGGTAGGGGAAAGGCTGGTTATTGGTTATAGTCAGTATAACCGATGCCGGTTACTGATAACCGATGGCGGTTACTGATGACCAATATCGGTAGAGTCTAAGATCTGAAGGTTGGTTGTTTTGTGGGGTGGTGGTGTTGTTTGGTAGTTGTGTTATTTGTAGGGCTGTATATAGGTAATATTAGGAAATAGGGTGATGAGAGGTAGGTGAATGACAGTTAGATTCAATGACACGTTGGGTAGTGGATCCAAGAATGGATTTGTGAGGACTTATGATTCAAAAAGTCGAAGAAATGTTATTAAAGAGGACATGCAAGAAGTAACTTACTGATTATTCGCAGAGATGCAGGTCCAAGAGCTCTGATGGCAAAGGCAGAACTGAGGTAGGATGGTCTGGCATACAGCAGATCAAATCAGCTGAGTATCACAGGGCTCTGGTATCCAGTTGCAGTCCTGGGCTTGCTCTCCTTGTCTCTTCACTTGTCTCTGCTCAGTCAAGTAAAGATCCGGACTCTGTTGATCGCTCCTGATGCTCTTTCTTGATTCAAAGAATCCTTTTCTCTGACCCAAAAATGAAATTCCAATCCTTTGTTTTTGGTTTGGGGAGCCCATTTACAGGGAACTGATGGCGGTTACGTAACCGACGGCGGTCAAGTAGGAACCGGCATTGGTAAGGAAAAAGTAGGCTATTTTTAGTAAAATCGCCCACCTTCCTTGCTTTTCTCCTGAGATATTAGTTGCAGGCTTGGTCAAGTGACTAAGGGGTCCTTAGTCATGGGTGTAGGTGTAGACCAAGTTTTAGGTTTTAATTAGGTTAGTTTAGGATTAGGGCTAGGTCATGATGAGGTGGGCAAAATGAAGGTGGCAGGTGAGGTGATGGGGATTTATCAATTACAAGGTAATTAATAAATAATTGTGTAAGGTTTAGGTAATGAGGTTAGGTTGCAAAATGGGATGCGGGTCACAAGGGGTCGTAAGACACGAATTTGGTGTTTACATTAGCCCCTTATTGTCATGTAGCTTGTGTTGTAAAGCTGCGCGGACAATAATATGAAGTGGTTTCTCCTGTTAAGGATATAGGTAATCCCCCTCAAATCTATCACGGATTGAGTGAACGGGAAATCAGGGATAGGGTTGATAAAGGGTACATGTTGTAGAGAGGATGGTAAGGTGGTGGGGGAGGTCCAAGGCAGCAGACACATGTTGAAATGTAATAGTACGACTAGGGTACATGATTTGGCGAGCAAACCAGCAATGTATAGGCAAAGGTCGATAGTTTATCCAAACAAGGGTGATATAATCCTGGTATCCAAGGCATAGGAAGTAGCTCCAGGGTATATAACAGGTAAGGTACAGGAATGTTTAGGCATGTTCGGCGAGTACCAAATGGTTGGTTTGGTTGAGATAAACGTCACGGTCTAGGTCTAGGCAAAGTTGGTCGACAAATCAAGTCAAGGACCCTAATCATGCTAAAACACGAACAGGTGAGCTCGATGTGAACAAAAGGTACAAGATGAATGGATAAAATAAAATGTTGATTGTGGGTATGGTATTAAAGCGATACGGCCATGGGTCGGGCCAAGTTGTTAGGTTATAGCCTTGGGTCGGGCCAAGTTGTTGGGGTGGCGGCTTTGGGTCGGGTCAGATGGGTAGGGGTGAGGCCTTGGGTCGGGCCAAATGGGTAGGTTGAGGCCTTGGATCGGGCCAAATGGGTAGAGCGAGGCCTTGGGTCGGGCCAAATAGGTAGGTTGAGGCCTTGGGTCGGGCCAAATAGGTAGGGTGAGGCCTTGGGTCGGGCCAAATGGGTAGGGCGAGGCCTTGGGTCGGGCCTAAATGGGTAGGGCGAGGCCTTGGGTCGGGCCAAATAGGTAGGTTGAGGCCTTGGGTTGGGCCAAATGGGTAGGGCGAGGCCTTGGGTTGGGCCAAATGGGTAGGTTAAGGCCTTGGGTCGGGCTGAATAGGTAGGGCGAGGCCTTGGGTCGGGCCAAATGGGTAGGTTAAGGCCTTGGGTCCGGGCCAAATGGGTAGGGTGAGGCCTTGGGTCGGGCCAAATGGGTAGGGTGAGGCCTTGGGTCGGGCCAAATGGGTAGGTCAAGGCCTTGGGTCGGGCCAAATGGGTAGGTCAAGGCCTTGGGTCGGGGCCAAATGGGTAGGGCGAGGCCTTGGGTTGGGCCGAATAGGTAAACAAATGGTGTTCAACAAAGGTGGATATAGGCGATTATGTGGTTAAAAAGGGGCAAATGGTAAATAGGGGAAAAAAAATAAAAAAATAAAAAAAAATTGGGGGAAAGTTGGCAGAAAAACTGATGTCGATTCTACATGACCGATATCAGTTAAGGGGACCGATACCGGTTCATTAGGGCAAAATGAAACCGATATCGGTTATGGGCGAAAAAACCTATAAAAAGAAAAATATGGCTTGTCATTGTCACTTTTGTTATTTGAAAACCAAATTGATTTGTATGACATGGAGAGTTGAGATTGGAGGTTTTATTGAGTGAGGTGGAGCCATTTTGCTGGAGGAGTGAGTTGTTTGCGGGCCCGAGTGAGGAGGAGGCAACATTTGATTGGCCGGGGACCCAGCAGATCAGAATTGGAGCTATGGCATAGGCAGGAGGAGTAGGAGGGGCTAGACCAGCTGGACCACCACCACCCATCCCACCACGACGACGTGTCGTTATTCGGGTAGGTTCGGAACTCTGGATTTTGTGCATTTGAATGACATTAAGCTAAATTAGGGGTTTGGGTAGGAATTTACATGTTTTAGAAAATAATGAGTAAATGGACGTAATTTGAAAAATGAAGAGGATAGATGGGTAAAATAGGGCAAGGCGGCTAGGGTGGGTAGGTTTTTAGGGTGTTTGGGTGGGTAGATAAGTAGAAAAATGCAAAAATGTGGGTGGGGGGGGCCGCGCGGGGGGTTCGGCTCCGGGAAATGACAGTGACCGATGTCGGTCGCAAAATTTTAGGGGCCGGCATCGGTCACAAAATTTTAGGGGCTTGTTCTGTGTGGGTGACCGGCGTCGGTCGGTGGTTGACCGGCGTCGGTGGGAAGAGGGTCGTGGTCGGTTGTTTGGGACTGGTACCAGTCTGGGGTTTATTGAGGGTTTGTGTGGGTTTGTTTTGTTTTGGGTGGGGTGGGTTTGGTTTTGGGCTGGGTGGGTTTTGGGTGGGGTGGGTTTGGTTTTGGGCTGGGTGGGTTTTGGTTGGTTGTTTTGGGGTGGGGTGGGTTTTGGTTTTGGGCTGGTTTTTTGTTTGGTGGTTTTGGGGGTTTGGTTTGTTTTGGGTGGGGTGGGTTTGGTTTTGGGCTGGTTGGGTTTTGGGTTTTGGGTTGGTTTGTTTTGGGTGGGGTGGGTTTGGTTTTGGGCTGGGTGGGTTGGGTTTGGTTTTGGGCTGGGTGGGTTTTGGGTGGGGTGGGTTTGGTTTTGGGTTGGGTGGGTTTGTTTTGGGTGGGGTGGGTTTGGTTTTGGGCTGGGTGGGTTTTGGGTGGGGTGGTTGAAGGTAGGTTGCTAGAGGGGGGTGGTATAGAGTTGGGGTGTGGTCGAGGGGATAAAAGGGGGTTTAGAGGGTAAAGTAGATGTTGTGATAAAGAGTAGGTCTAAGGATGTGGGTTGGTTTTGCAGGCACGTCAGCAGTTGATGATGTGGGATAGGATGCCCCTGCTGTTGGTGCGGATGCGGCCACACGTATCTGCGGCTCATTGGGTGATCATGCGTGAGGTGGGACTCGGCGGAGTCTAGCGATACAGAGCTATTGATAGATATCACAGCCTGATGGTCGCCCTCATCGAGAGATGGGATCCGGCGACCAATTTGTTCCATCTCCCGACCGGAGAGATGACCATCACATTGGAGGATGTGTATCGCATCCTTCGACTGCCGATCGAGGGAGAGGCAGTGTTCCAGGTAGATTCGGAGACGGCGATGGACAACATCCTGTAGGTTTTTGGAGATGCAGCCGCGCTACTTACCTATCACAGCGCGAGTATCGGGTATGGTGACATGTACCGTGCGCACCGACACGAGACACGACTGGCCGTGCTGATGATGATTGGGATCACCTGCTTCACCCTCCCGGACTCAGAGGGAGGCCGTTTTCCACGGGCATTGATGGGGGTGCTGCTTGAGATGGTGGAGGAGCATACTTGCTATGCGTGGGCACCAGTGTATCTGGTGCAGCTATACAGAGAGCTCTGGGGTTATCGCCGGATGCGGCGATTTGGTATTTGTTTCGACTTTTTTACTTCACTGTTGGGCATATGAGCACATCATATGCATCAGACCAGTAGGGTTACCCCAGCAGCCAGGGCCACAGGTTATATACAGATACGGCTTTCAGAGGTGGTTGGGAGTCGTGGGGCAGCCACGAGCAGTGCTTGCGGGGAGAGACGTTGCCTACTACAGGCATTTATTAGAGGGCCTGACAGCGGTAGATATTGTATGGAGACCTTACAGAGGTCATCACCCTCATGGAGGAGCCCGCTTACAGTTGCGTCTGATCCAGTACACATTCTGGATAGCAGGACGGAGGCCAGGAGAGTACGAGAGGATACCCCTAGAGAGGGTACGCAGGCAGATGGGGCTGCGACAGGACGAGCCACCTCCCTTCCCTCAGTACAGGAGGGATGATGTAGAGGCCCCACTGCCTACACCACAGCCCTTGGATCTAGATTGGGTTGCTGAGAGGCCAGCAGATGACACAGTAGATGATGCTGGTTGTACAGGAGCATACATGGTGTGGTGGGCTGGTCAGAGAGCGGCGAGGGTAGCACAGCCCGCACAGCCAGACTTGGCAGCTGTGACGGCAGAGAGAGATCAGCTCAGGGGTCAGGTGCAGCTCTTACAGGGGCAGCTTGCTGCTGCGCAGGCACAGATAGGGGTCTTACAGGGGCAGCTAGCCCAGGCTCAGGTACAGGCACAGGCAGCACCACCACCAGCAGCATAGCCACAGGTGCAGGTACAGGTACAGGCAGCAGTACCAGCAGCAGCACAGGTACCGGCACCACCACCACCAGCGGCGCAGCCACAGCCCCAGGCACAGGTACAGCCATAGCGGCACAGCCACAGGCACCACCAGCACAGGCACAGGGGGTACTAGTATTAGGTGCCAGGGGACCAGCCCCAGCTCCTTCAGTGGCTCGAGAGCGCTATATGGAGGTTAGAGCGGAGGCCCGATACTATCAGGATATTCTTGATGGTACCGGAGTTGAGTATCAGCCTTATGCAGCTCATAGAGCAGAGACCTCTCACAGCCAGAGATCTCAGGGAGGTGCAGCCACAGCCGGCGTGTCTGTGACAGGCAGGAGGCGAGAGGCACCACAGGGACCAGCGGGGAGAGGTGCTGAGGGCGGTGGGGAGAGCTGAGGGAGCCCGACATGGTTTTTGTATTTGTATATTGGATATGGGCACCGGTCTGCGAACCGGTTATGTTTATAGAGGCCTGCGTGCCTACATATTACTCATTTATTCATTCATTCATTTATTGTATACCGGCCTGCGAGCCGAGTACGGGTTGTACAGTTGGTACCGGCCTGCGAGCCGAGTATATTTTTGATATGAGGGACCGGCCTGCGAGCCGAGTCGAGATTATTGATAGTTATTGCGGCCTGCGTGCCAGCTTTGTTGGATTATGAGATCACAGAGGCCCCGATGTAGGGCACAGTGTATATTTGAAAACTTGTATATATATATATATATATATATATATATATATAGATGATGTTTTGATCCATATGCAGTGTTGAAAATGTTTTTAAGTATTTTGTCAATGGTTTGTGGTATATAGAATATATGATGAGTTTAATTGACATGTTGATATATGGATGATGTGTTATATGATGAAATGTTGCATGTTTTGGGCTGGTTTTGTGACATTGTTATATATGTATCTGATGAGTTGGATCCAAATGATGTATAGATAGATAGTTTTTTGTTTTGTTTTGTTTTGGTATCCTTAGTTGATGACTTGTTTGTTTTTGTAAAATAGATGATGTTAATGAAATTGTAATGATATGTGTGGTGGATGGACAAATATGGATAATGGTGATGAGATGCAGGAAAAGAGGCGGGCGCGACAAAAATTAGGTAAAAAAATGAAGAAAAGAACCATGTTTCAAAAGGCCAGGTGTATAACCGATATCGGTTAGATAACCGACGGCGGTAGTTAGTAGACCGATATCGGTTACATGACCGATACCGGTTATTTAGGTATGAGCTTTTCTAAAAATAAAAAAGCTAGGGTGGCAACTTAAGTTCTAATTTTGAGAGCCATGCAAGAAGTTAAATACGCGAATGCGACGCTTTTTGACGACTGGGACATGTAATTGCATGAGAGATTTGAGTGATTAGGAGTAAAGAGACAGGGAAAGTGATTGTGATCTGAGATTCAGAAGACAGAAAGGCAGGTTTGAAAAAGGTGGTGATAATGGCAGGACGAGGAGAAACATCCAGCAGGCAGGGACAAGAGGGAAGACAAGGGCCACCTCAAGCTACTGCAACCCAAGAGGTAACGTTTTGTTTGTGATTTGACTACTGCATGTTTTGTGAATAAGATGGGGGAGAGTATGTGGGTAGATATGAGAAAGAAAAGATGATAACAAGGGTTATAAATGAGGTGAGTGTTACGTGGTAGGTAATCAAGGGTTTTCAGGTATGTCTGTGTATACAGAGAGGAATAAACGAGCAATTTATTGTCGTAGGTGGTTGTTTTAGGCAAGGTGTATGAAAGTAACAGTGACCGATATCGGTTAGGGATAACCGGTATCGGTTACTCAACCGGTACCGGTTAGCTGTAAACGATACCGGTTGCTGTAGGAATTTCCAGAATTTGAGAAAAAACCCGGGGGGATTTGAGGAATTGAATGGTTGTTTGTTATTTGGATGTATGCAGGCAGAGGCAGGGCTAAGGATGAATGATAGTGTACCAGCGCTGTTGTCACGAATCCGAGCGGATGTAACACCAGCTGAATGGACATTGATAAATCGTTTGGGGTTAAGTGGAATCTGCTATTATTCACGAATCACACGTAACCATGCTATGTTACAGGCGTTGATTGAGAGATGGAATCCTGAGACAAATACCTTCTATCTGCCAACAGGGGAGATGACAGTAACATTGGAAGATGTGTTCCGTATTTTGAGACTCCCTATTACAGGAGAACCAGTATATCAGGCATTACCTAGCGCGGCGCGGGGAGCGATAACAGCAGTATTTGGTCCATACGCACGAGATTTAACACAGCGAGGTTTATCATTCACATATGGGATAATGTATGCAGCACATCCTGAGGAGACAAGGTTAGCAGTAATATTAATGATAGCGGTAGGGTATTATGCATTACCGAGGGCAGAAGGGGGAAGATTTCCAAAGGCATTGATGTGTGTTATTTGGGAGATGATAGAAAGGAACGTGACTTTTGCATGGGCACCTGCATATTTGGCGGAGTTATACAGGGGTTTATGGGCTTGTAGGTGAAATCACAGGACGACACTGGATTGTTCATACTTATTACACTGTTGGGCCTATGAGCACATTGTTTGTGTGTGACCAATAGGCCGACCCATCCAGTCAGGAGAGACCGGAGTACAGAGGTTGGGATTCAGACGATGGGTCCAGACAGAACAAGAGGCAAGATCTCAGGCCGTGACGGGTGACATTGAGTATTACAGGCAGGTATGGGAGAGGGTGACGATTGCTGATATCTGTTGGCGGCCTTACGGGAACTATATGGTAACAGAGAATATAGCTGAGGAGTTGAGGGGTGTAGAGCGATTGAGGTGGATCGCAGGGCACAGGCCAGGTGAGTATGAGAGGATTCCTATAGATCACGTGCGGCGACAATTTGGATTTGTGCAGGATATACCCCAGGCTTATAGACCATATATGAGGATCGATGCCGAGGCAGCATTCTCACCTCCCCGGCCAACACCTCCAGAAGGGCCAGAGGAGATAGCAGCCGATCGCAGGGTAATGGATGCAGGAACGACAGAGGCCTATAGATTATGGTGGGTAGCAGAGCTGCGAGGTGTACGTGATCGTCCTGACATAGCTGTGATTACAGCAGAGAGAGATCGTCTACAGAGTTTAGTTCAGCAGCTCCAAACGCAGGTGAATGAGGCAAGAGGATTGTTAGTGGTTGCGGAGTCACGGGCGGAGAGACTAGAGGCTGGAGTCCTCCATGCGAGAGGGCGTATTCATATGTTACAGGAGAGATTGGCAGATCAGTGGGTGGTACCAATAGCCGTGGTACCTTTGAGGACAGAGAGGCCTGGCGAGAGGGGTCGACGATCACGATCATCACCTAGTTCAGGATGAGGCGTGAGGGTCTAAATAAATGTTAGCAAGGTATAAGAATAAATAAGAGTACCGACCTGCGTGTCGATGATAGAGAAGATGTATTTGTTTAACATCTAAATAAAACGAGATATGTATGTTGATTTGAGTTATAATAATAAGAATGTTTTCGTTTTGACTTTCGGTGTTTTGAAAAAAGGATAAAGAGGAATGTGATTAAATAGAAATACACAAAAATATTTATATTTACCACACATGATAGGTTATGGTAGGGGATGGTCGAGCTAACCTTGGGAGACCCCATGTCTCCGAAGTGCTGCCTACATAGCCCTTTGCACAAAGCAAGGAGGGGCCTCAGACCGATGTAGTTCTCCCTTAGGATCAGGGAGAGGTGAATTCAGGCAATTTGGTACGGTTTAGGCAATTGGTTGGTTGGTAAGAATATTGATATTAATATTGGTAAGGTAAGGTTGTTGGTGTCGGTAATGAATTGGTGATGTTGTAAAAGGTATAAGGGAAGCGAAAGTTAGCCTACCCAAGTAGAAGGGAACCATGTCCTGATTAAGATCAACACACAATCCTAGATGCGAGGCAAAGCGGAAAGAGTGCTCCGTAGGTGAAAAGAGCTAAACAAACCACACAACGTAGAACGAGCTTGAAGCCCTAGGTACCGTGCATAGACGAGAAGTCCATAGGTGAAAAGAGTTGTATGATCACAATATATCGGGTGTACGTTACGTCCCTTGAGTTGAAACAAATGGTGAGGTGAGGTGGATGATATAGCTGAGGTACAGAGAACTTATTACAAAGTGAGTGTTCTGACGAAAGAGAACCTACCCTAAATAGACAAGTCCATGACCCAAAAAGTTTCTTTTGAATGAGGCTTTTATTTTACTGAATATAGACTGATCGATGCGGGAAGTCTACAAGGGATATTGATTGTATTATTCTTGAGGTCTTCACGAAGCTGATCAATGCGAGAAGCTTCTGATAAAGGCTGACTGTGTATAGCTGTCCTTCGAGGGAGCAGTCTATTTATAGTAGCAGATATGATTTTAGTGCATAGCTGTCCTTCGGGGGAGCAGTCTATATAGAATAGCAGCAATAATTTGGCATATAGCTGTCCTTCGAGGGAACAGTCTATATATAATTTAGATAGCTAGATGTTCTTTTGGCGTGAAGCATCTAGTTTGGTAGGAAGTTTGACTCAAGAAAATCCCATAAGAATACGGCTTATTTTAATACTTTGAAGTCATGGACTAGACTAAAAAGGGGAAGGCATCGTTTAGGTGAGGTGAGAATCAAACTATGTGAGCTTGATTTTTATTATGAGGTGTAGGAAACGAAGTGCATGTGGTGGTATGTGAGCTCAAGGGACGAGCGGCAGGTAGATAAGAAGTGATATAACACTAAATTCAACAGTAGAATGGTCGAAGATGCAAGGCATTAAGGGGTTCAGGCTCAGGTTTACCATTAAGCGAAGCTAAACGATAAGTGCCTGATCCATAGGTGTGAGTGATTATATAAGGCCCAATCCAATTGGGAGCAAATTTTCCACGTTTGCTCTTTTCTAGTTTGGTGACATGTTGATTCTCTTTGAGGACAAGATCACCAACCTTAAAGGTACGCTCATGAAGTCGCTTATCATAAGCACGTTTGATGCGTTTTTGATAGATTTGAAGGTGATCAAGAGCTGTAAGACGACGTTCGTCAAGAAGCTCCAATTGGGCTAACCGCTCTTGGCGGAAATCATCGTTGGTGAGAATATCCTGAAGAGATATTCTAAGGGAGGGTATTTGTATTTCGAGAGGCAAAACAGCCTCGGTACCGTATACCAAAGAAAAAGGTGTGGCATTAGTAGAGGTACGAATGCTAGTACGATAAGCCCAAAGGGCAAAGGGAATGTGATCGTGCCAATTTCTTCCGGATTCATTGACAACTTTCATGAGGATTTTGGTTAGGGTTTTATTAGAAGATTCAGCCTGACCATTGGCCTGTGGATAGTAAGGCGATGAGAAACTAAGTTTGATACCAAAGTTGTCACAAAGGTCTTGTAACAACTTGTTTTTAAAAGATTTACCATTATCTGTTATTAGGCGATGAGGAATACCAAAACGACAGATAATGTGATGGTTAATGAATTCGACAATTTTTTCCTTTTTGATTGAAATGAGTGGAATGGCCTCCACCCATTTTGTGTAATATTCGGTGGCTGTGATTATCCATCGGTGACGTTGTGAAGAGGACGGGTGAATCTCACCAATAAGGTCTAAACCCCATTGTGAGAAGGGCCAAAGATCTCGAGCGACCTGGAGCGGATGGCTAGGAGTATGTTGAAGGTTGGCATGTTGCTGACACATAACACAACGCTTAACATATTCGTAGCAGTCGTTATTGAGAGTAGGCCAATAATAACCAAGGCGAAGGATTCGTTTAGCCACGGCAAGGCCACTAAAATGTCCACCACAAATCCCATCATGGACTTGTTGGATGGTATAGGTGACCTCCGCGCCGGTTAGACAGCGAAGGAGGATACCATCAAAGCCACGTTTATAGAGGAGTCCCCCCATGACAACATAACGCGAAACACTTTAAGAAAAGCACGTTTGCCGTTACTAGTAAGGTCAGGTGGGAGAATAGAGATTGTAAGATAGTCGTGAAATTGGTGGTACCAGGTATCCTGTGAATTAGTAGACACAGTATTTATCATACAAACTACCGGGGTTGAGTAGGATGGGGCAAAAAGTTGTTGGACCACGACGAATAATTCAGAGTCAGTTGATGAAGCTGGAATTTGCGAGGCTAAGCAAGCCATAGTATCCGCAAATTTGTTAGTGGAGCGGGGAATGGTTTGGATAGAATAGTGAGTAAATAAGGCTAGAAGTGAGTCCACGTAGTATTTGTACTTTTGAAGTTCCTCATTTTTACATTGGTAGATGCCCATAACTTGATTGACTACCAATTGAGAGTCGCCAAAAATATTGATAGATTTGATACCTAAGTGTATCGCAACTTGGAGACCCAGAACAAGGGCCTCGTATTCCGCTGTATTATTAGTGCAAGGGAAATCGAGTCGGAATGAAAGAGGCATAGGCTCGGCGTCGAGAGGAATAAGAACAACGCCGGCTCCTCCACCGCGCTGGCATTTAGATCCATCGAAGAAGAGAGTCATTTGATACGACTCCTCCCCGAGTGAAAGAGTGGCGATGAGTTCGTCGGGGAATGTAAAATTGGTAAATTGTTCCCCAGGTAAAGGGGCTTCCGCAAGTTGGTCTGCGATGGTTTGTCCTTTGATTGATTTCTGGTGGACGAACTCAAGGTCGAGGTCGGCGAGGAGCATGAGCCATCGGGCGATGCGTTGGTTTAGATGAGGTTTGGCATACATGTAATGGATGGGGTCCGTGTTGGTGATGACGAAAGTTTTGTGATTCAGAAGGTAGTGTCGGAGCTTGGTAGCCACGAATGATAGGGCTAGGCACAACTTTTCTACATGTGTATACCTAGTCTCATAATCCACCAAAGTACGACTTATATAATAAACGGCTTGTTCTCGATTTTCAGAGTCACGATGTGCAAGCATGGCCCCTACAGCGTGGTCAGTGGCGGAAAGGTAAAGGTAGAAAGGGCGGTCGTCTTGAGGTGGGATAAGCACGGGTGGCTGCAAGAGATAAGTTTTGAGAGCTTCAAAGGCTTGGTGGCACTCTTCACTCCATTGAAATTCAATGTCCTTTTTAAGGAGGTGATGGAAAGGTTGACATCGATCCGAGAGTTGGGAGATGAAACGTCGGATAGATTGAAGCTTACCTTGTAAACTACGCAATTGTTTGAGATTAGTAGGTGGGGGCATTTCTAGAATAGCTTTGACTTTAGATGGATCGACCTCAATGCCACGCAAAGAGACGATAAAGCCAAGAAGCTTTCCCGAAAGGACACCAAAGACACATTTCTTTGGTTGAAGACGGACAGAATATTGTAACAGGCGATCAAAAATAATGGTTAAAACATCGAGATGTTCACTGCGATGTTTAGACTTGCCAAGAAGATCGTCGACGTAATCTTCAAGGATAGTGTGCATAATGTCATGAAAAATGTAGGTCATAGCCCGCTGATAGGTCGCACCAGCATTCTTAAGGCCAAATGGCATTACACGGTAACAGAAGGTTCCCCAAGGAGTTATGAAGGCAGTTTTGTGTTGATCGGCAGGGGCAACCAAAATTTGGTTGTATCCTGAAAAGCCATCCATGAGAGAAAGCATTTCATGACCCGCAGTGAGATCAACAAGTTGATCAATACTTGGGAGGGGGAAGTCATCCTTAGGGCAAGCGAGGTTAAGATCCCAGAAATCCGTGCATATCCGAAGTCCCCCCGTCGCTTTAGTGACAGGTACGATGTTAGAAATCCATTGAGGATAGTCAATAGGCAAGATGAAGGAAACAGAAAGAAGTCGTTGAAGCTCTTCTTTGACCAAGAGGGCAATGCGTGGATGCATTTTTCTCAGTTTTTGTTTGACTGGTTTGGAATCGGGGTTTAGAGTGATGTTATGGACGGCAATGGTAGGATCAATTCCTGGCATGTCAGCGTAGGACCAAGCGAAAGCTTGGTTGCGAGCACGGAGGAAAGTAGTAAAGGCGACTTGTTCTGATGCGTTAAGGGATTGTCCGATCTTCACAATGTGAGGATCCTCCTCCGTGTGGATGTTGATTTCTATAGTAGATTCGTTCAGCATGGTTTGGGTTTCAGATGGTAAGGCTCGTTGAATATAAGAATCATCCGCGCCAAGGTAAGTGAGGATGGAGTCATCATCCTGGCACTCAACAACATTAATCAAAGGGGAATCCTCTTCGATCATGTCTGGATATAGAAGGGGAAGAGAAGATGGGTCCTCATTATCGCGTTGATAAGTGAGAGGACCTATGAAGATAGCATTTATGAAAAAAAAAAGTTAGGAGGGATAGATTCAGGGTCTATAGATTCTGTGGGTGATGATGGCAAAGTGGGTGATGATGGTTTGGTAGGGGTGACGTCGTCTTCTTCCAGAATACAGCTGACACGAGGTGTCTCCTGTGTAGGTGTTTCAGGAAAACCGAGACCACTGCGATCATTGTGTTTGCGGGTAGTCACGGGAATGAGTGTATGTCGGCCTTGTTCGTAAAGACCAAAACCAAAGCCTTTCCAAGCACAGCGAGTCAAGAAGGTGAGGGCGAAACGACGATTTGTCAAGTATTGAAAATCGGATTGGAAGGGAACCACACCAAGAGGAGGTTCAGGGGTAATGGAGGATGCGTCAACACCCCCATACGTTAGGTTGGTGCGGCAATGGGGTGGTCCGTAAGAGATTACCTCCCCCACGCGACGGTCGTAGGTGGGATGTGCATGTAATTGTCCGTACTCCTGTGGGGTAGGGAAAGAACTAACGTTATATAGGCGGTACTCCCCCAGCGTAAGGCGTTGAAAAACATCTACTAAGGGGTCGGAGGTTGGGATGTTAGCTGCGGGAAGGGAAGTGGTTTTTGCGACGGTGGTTTCATCAGTTGAAGGCGTAGGTGCGGTTGAGGTGGATGGTTGAGGTACATTTGAAGAGGATGGTTGGGTTGAATGTATGGGTGTCTTGATTGGTATAAGCACATCGTTAGGGCGGTATAACATATTGCAGGTTTTAAAGGGGGGAGGATCAGCTTTTACGGTGTAGGACTTCCCCTCGTACTCAAATTTTATGCATCTATGTAATGTTGAGGGAACGCATCCCATGGCCCGGATCCAAGGACGACCCAGCAATATATTATATTGGAACTCTCCCTCAAGGACATAGAAGAGTTCGGGTAAAGTACGTGGTCCTACCCGAATGTTGAGGATCACGGTGCCTAAGGTAGAGGTAATAGCGTCATTGAATGACCGCAACATGATGGGGTTGGCACACATGTAGCTAGAAGGGATATTCATTTGTTGAAAAGCTTTTGAAGAGATGATGTTTAGGCTAGCACCCCCGTCAATCATAACACGACGTACACGAATGTCCCGGACGTAAGCTGAGATGAACAGGGCAGGGTCAGGATCTTCTGTACCAAAATCGACAATTTCATCTTCAGAGAAACTGACTGCAGCAGCTTGTGGTACAGAGACAGAAGTGGTTGGGGCGGTGGGTTGTTTGGTGAGAGAGGCAACGTGATTGGGTGTTAGAATGGAGGCAACGGGCAGGGTTTCATTAGGTAAGACCTCGATCCCCTGAAGAATTTCAACGAGAGCTTGTCGATGAGATTCAGAAGTCTGAATGAGATCATATAGTGTCATTTTTACGGGTGATTGGTGAAGCTGTTTGATCATGGCTCGATGGGCAGCTCCATTAGAGACGGGGTAAGCAGGTCCACGAATAACCACTTTGGGTGGTGGTGCAATCGGGATGTTGGACGGAGAAGGAGAGGACGCAGGTGTGCTTTCTTTCGCTTTCTCATTGTTTTTCTGCGCTCGAGTAGCAACACTAATCATATTAATCTCGTAGACCGGAGATGAAGAAGATGATTGGGATAAATCATGGTCTTCAAGAGGTGGGGTTGTAATAATGACAGATCTTGGTGAGGCGGGGACAGATGGTATAGGAGAGGGAATGGAAACTAAAGGTCTCTCCCTTCGTAAGTTGTCTTTCTTAACCTTTCTATCTGGGAGAGGTGACTGACGAAGGATGGTTTTTAAAGCTTTGCATCCCTCCACATCATGTCCTGGTGTGCGGTGATAAGCGCAGATCTTAGACTCATCATAACCTATAGGTCGAGGTTTAGACGGGTCATAAGGTCTAAGTGGGGGTAGGGAAATGGTCGCATTCTCTACTAACATAGCAAGGATTTTGGCGTAAGATCCTTTGAGTGGGTCAAAATCAGAAGAGGATGAGGGTATTGATTGTCGGGTTTTGGTAATGTTTGGGCGTGGTTGGTTCGTATGGGTGGTGGTTTAGCCGAGGGGTGTTGACACGTGTTTTTCACTAAACGTGGTTTCTTTGGCGCAGAAGCTATATTGGATGATGAGGCCACAGATGACGTGGTATCAGAAAACAACCACGGGGAAATAGGAGTGACCGAAAACAAATCTTTTGATGATGGAATTTGTTTAGGGTTGATAGGTGGACAGGATACGTGGAGTGATAATGTTGATATACCCTTTGATCCCTGTATGGGTGCAGAAGGCGTAGGTCGTTTTGAAGAAAACGCAGGAGGTATGATATATTGGTGCAAGGTGGAAGGATGAGGTCCCAATATGGAAGGTAGGTATGACGATGATGGTTTTGATTGTGATAGAGGCACGGGTTGAGTGTATCTCCTAAGTGGCGGGGCGGCTTTATTCTTGGACAAATCTAGTCGCTTAGGCGGGTGTGTTAGACTGGGTATTGGCGAGGTCCCAAGTGTAGGGGAAGATTTGGTTAGGTTGATAGAGGTGGATGGGATATTGAGTATAGATACGGGGGGTGAGAGGTGAGGACATAGGCATTTTGAGTTTCTGTAAACACTTCGGGTATATGGTAGAGGTATCGGGATCGGTCATCTGCATTTGAGTAGAATAGGGAGTACTCAAACGTTCCCATAGGATTCGTCTATCTTCTGGAGAATGACAGTCTTCAGGTTTGAATTGTAAATTTTGTACGGAAGAAAGGTGGGTTGTGATTCCGGTCCACTGTGGGTGTGATACAGGGGGTAAATGAGGCACTGTATCAATAGATGTCAAGAGGTCAACCGGTCGTTGAAAAGATTTAGGCGATGAAGAACTAATAGGTAGGAGGGCATGTTTGAGAGGGTCTGTCATGGTTAAAGAATTTGGTGATGTCGGTGCAAGAGATTTCTCGTCTAAGGATGTCAAAAGGAGTGGCGTACCTTCCTCTTGTGCAGCAAGAGGGGTAGAAGGGGAAATCTGGGAAATAGATAGGTTAGATAACATCCGTTCGCAATCTTGTAGGGATGTGGTATAAGAAGACTCATCGATGGGAAGAGAAGTCTGGGCAGTTAACTCCTTTATGGGTAAAGGAATGATTTCGCTTTGGTTCGATGGTGGTAAAGGAGGTTCGGGCTCCTGTGTTAGTGAAGAGGCTTGATTCAAAATTTTCTCGATAGAGGCTTTGGGCTGGGTATCAAAGACTGCATGGATCTCATGAACACTCTCCTCGGCTAAGATATCCTGGTTTACGTTGCTGTTGGAAGAGTGATTCGGGAATGGTTTGTTAAAGATTTTCAAATTTCGGTTGGCAGGGGCATTAGGATTATCGAGGGTTATATCCCCTGCGTCAACCATTTCCTGCACTATGTTTTTCAACATCTTGCAGTTCTCATGACTGTGTCCCTTCACGCGGTGGAAGTTACAGAAGTCATTTTCTTTGTACCAGGAAGGTATGGCGCGAGTGGAATCAAACCCGGAATGAGGTTTAACAGGAGGTAATGTAATGGCTCCTGCTTTGAGCAATTTTTCCAATATCACACCATATGTTTCTCCCAAGGGAGTGTAGTTGATGGGCTCGGCTTTGTACTTATAGGTGGTTTTTGGTGGGGTATTAGACGGTGCTTGAGATTTGACCATCACCGCGTGGACAGCTCCTTTTGATTTAGAAGAAGTGGACGCGTGAGGAGTGGTGGTATTTGGTTTATTGGTAGAATCAGGAGTTCGGAAATTGGGGTTTTTGTTACGCAACCGCAATTTCTCTTCCTCTAAGGCTCGAATCTCTAGTTTTCGAGCCATAGTAAAGGCTTCATCGAATGTACGGAAAGTTTGAATTTGGAGAGTAGGAGAAATGTGCTTAGCACATGCCCGCGTGAAAAGTTCGATAAGTTCAGTCTGAGGCAAGGCATATGTAAGTTGGTTGATAAGGCCGCGCCATCGTCCGACGAAATCTGCGATAGATTCGTCTTCGAATTGTCGAATGGCATAAAGGTCGGTGATGGATACTTTCTTAGCAATGTTAATGGAGAAGTGATCCAAGAAAGATTGGGCTAGTTGGTTAAAAGAGAAGATTGAGTGCTGGGTTAAAGCACTGTACCACTCCAAGGCAGGTCCTGATAAGGACATGGGAAAGGTGCGGAGTAACAAGGCATCATCATGGGCAATCAAATAACAAGCATGTCTAAATGATCGCAAGTGTTGTTGAGGATCCTCTTTACTATTAAAACGAGTAAATTTCGGCAACTCCCATTGAGGAGGATATGAATGAAGGGGGACAGAAGGGTGAATGGGCTCCCGACAAACTTGCTCGTATGTCAAGGCGCTACGACTTCCTGAAACAGAAGCCTCCAGGTTTTGCATTTTGTCCATCATTTGTTTAATTAGATCAGTAGTTGGATGAGATGATGGTGTGGTTGTGGTAAACGGAGGCAAATTGGGCCAAGGACCACCGCTAGACCCTGGTGGGGTTAATTGTTGATAAGGTGTGGAGGATGAATATGTTGAGGCAACCGAATAGGGATGTCCCATATAGGATGTTGAGGTCACTGGATACGTGTATGGGAATGAAAAGGTAGGCGGAGCTTGAGAAGGAAAGCTCGTGTGGATAGGTGGCAGAGAGCAAGTCATGAACGGAGCAGTCTGCAAGAGAGATGAGGTAGGGGCAGTCGGCGGTAATGATATGTGGGGTCCGAGGTTAACCAACGGAAAGCCAATCTGAGTCGTATGAACCTCTGAAGCCGTCGGATTGGGAGACGGGGCTAGAGATGCAGGAAGCAAGGCGGTATTATCAGGCGGAGTGGGAGCTAAATGAGCAGCTATACTAATAGGCATACCAACAAGGAGCTGACCATCAGGCGTACGGTCAGGGGTATGAGACAAATAGTATTGTACAGTGCTAGAATTAGCATCCAGAAACTTGGCAAAGTCCTTATCTCCCACAGGAATTTTAGGAACCTCGCTGGTATCCGTAGGATTCCCCACAGAATGTGAAGGGGGTGATTCAGGCAAAGAAACAGAGCAAGCATGTGAAACCATGGCGGCGGCTTGCTTTCGAGTGATAACAACCATGGACAGGAGTTCACAGTAGGGTTTCAATCTGTCAGGAATAGAAACAAACTCAGACTGGTAAAATTGGTAGGTTGCTGGTTTGTCAGGAATTGGAAAAGACAGTAACCGATATCGGTCTAGTAACCGATGTCGGTTATACTATAGCCGACGTCGGTCAGGTAACCGATGTCGGTGTAAGAAGTCTGGGCTAACAAGATATAAAAAGGCTGCTAATTTGATTTTTAACAACGTTTAGTATACTTGTCCAATTATTGATCACAGAAGATAGAGTATGAGAAAGAAAACAGAACTAAAAACAAGCAAGATGCACACGCAAATCCAGAGATTAACCCTAGGGTTAATTTTAATTATCGTGGGCTTATGCCTTTAGACGTAGAATGATGTCAGAATCCTAAACAAGAGACTTAGGGGAAATGTCAAGTTGTTTTGGCTTATAAGGTTACCTCAATCGGGCGGAGGAATACCGCGGAAAAAGGGGGGATGTTTGAGCTGTTGTGTTAATTGTGAAGTGATTCGGTATGTGTTGTGCAGTGAATGTAAGATTAATTTCCTGTCAATACCGTGGATATCACCCCCACGTGTACGACCTGTTACTTAATCTACGTTCACTAGAATTGAAAAACAACAAGCAGGAATGCAATGCACGTGTTTTAAACCCAAATCGAAAATTATGTTCGATGAAGCAAGAGAGATGACTTTCACTAATGCGAAACTAGGAAAGCAAGACAAATTCTTTACGAAATATATAACAAAAGCAGCAACAGCAAGTATGCTTCCTAAAATGAAAATAAGCAAGAGAAACAGAAACCCAAAATGGGTCCCACCGGGCGTGCCAAAATGTTTCACTCGGAATGTTTCGTTCCTTTTAGAAACAGATAAGGGTTGGGGCTAGGAGGAATACCTGTAGAATGTCGAGATGATGTGCGCGTACCGTAGAGAAAGATCAGGCTGACTGCGAAGAACTCCTTTTTGTCTTGGAAGGACTACCTGCAAATAAGAACACAAGACCACAAGATTTTAATTAGACAATAAATGAGGAAACTGCCTTGGGCCCAGGAAATATAAAACTTCCTTTCGAAGGTGGTCAATTCCCCTGCTAATATGAATTAACACAAAAGACTGTAAGATATCAATTAAATTGCTTTGTTGAACTGGGTAGGGGAAAGGCTGGTTATTGGTTATAGTCAGTATAACTGATGCCGGTTACTGATAACCGATGGCGGTTACTGATGACCGATATCGGTAGAGTCTAGGATCTGAAGGTTACTTGTTTTGTGGGGTGGTGGTGTTATTTGGTAGTTGTGTTATTTGTAGGGCTGTATATAGGTGATATTAGGAAATAGGGTGATGAGAGGTAGATGAATGACAGTTAGATGCAATGACACGTTGGGTAGTGGATCCAAGAATGGATTTGTGGGGACTTATGATTCAAAAAGTCGAAGAAATGTTATTAAAGAGGACATGCAAGATGTAACTTACTGATTATTCACGGAGATGCAGGTCCAAGAGCTCTGATGGCAAAGGCAGAACTGAGGTAGGATGGTCTGGCACACAGCAGATCAAATCAGCTGAGTATCACAGGGCTCTGGTATCCAGTTGCAGTCCTGGGCTTGCTCTCCCTTGCTGCTAACTCTCCTTGTCTCTTCACTTGTCTCTGCTCAGTCAAGTAAAGATCCGGGTTTTCTTGATCGCTCCTGAATGCTCTTCTTTTTTGATTCAAAAATCCTTCCACCTGATCCAAAAATGAAATTCCGATCCTTTGTTTTTGGTTTGGGGAGGCCATTTACAGGGAACCGATGGCGGTTACGTAACCGACGGCGGTCGAGTAGGAACCGGCATCGGTAAGGAAAAAGTAGGCTATTTTTAGTAAAAACAGCCCACCTTCCCTGCTTTTCTCCCAAGAGATTAGTTGTGGGCTTGGTCAAGTGACTAGAAGGTCGGTTTTAGGTGCGAGAAAGGGGTCCTTAGTCATGGGTGTAGGTGTAGACCAAGTTTTAGGTTTTAATTAGGTTAGTTTAGGATTAGGGCTAGGTCATGATGAGGTGGCAAAATGAGGTGGTAGGTGAGGTGATGGGGATTTATCAATTACAAGGTAATTAATAAATAATTGTGTAAGGTTTAGGTAATGAGGTTAGGTTGCGAAATGGGATGCGGGTCACAAGGGGTTGTAAGACACGAATTTGGTGTCTACACTTTAAATTCAAAGGTTAGCATAATAATATTTTAGAAGATTCCATTCATACACTCAATCTAGAAGCATTCTGTTAAAATTCAGATATTATATGAATCAAGAACAACAAAATTCCAAAGTAATTATAAGTGCTTCTAAGTAAGATAATCAGCATAGATTCTTCAGATTACAAGTTTAGAGTTAATGTTATGATCCTCATGTGCAGATTTCACTAACGCCTCAAGGTTTTGGTGTAACAGTTAGTTACATTTGGTATAAGAGCGAACACCCAGGTTTAAGTCCCGGCACAGGTAGCTACGCCGGTATTGCAGTGTTCTCCCGGGGCTCATATAGGGAAGGGCGAGCTCCCACTATACGTCCACAAATCTAGCCCAGGGTTTGGGCTATGGAAGTGTGGTGGGATGTTATGATCCTCATGTGTGGATTTCACTAACACCTCGAGGTTTTGGTGTATCGGTTCGTTACAGTTACAGATCAAAGAAATGGATACTTTTATTAACTAGTTTTTCATTTATTTGCTAAGTGTTGAGCTTCTTTCAGAAACAAAAAGCATTTTATCCAATTAGAACTACCCATATTAAGTAATAAAGAAGCTACATGTTCCAGATTCAACAAACTGCATTACACCCAAGCCATAAATGGGCCAAAATCTAGGTGAGTTATAGTGAACAAAGTATTTTAAGAAGGTTACATTTCAAAAAAAATATGAACTACTATCAAGTTGAGCAAAATATTTGTGCTCCAAAAATTTTAAATTTTCGAATGAAAAACATGGGCCTAAAACATTAAAGGTCACTCAAATTCGGAATAAACACATATAGATCAAAAGGTTTTTTAAGTTTTTTGTTTTTTAAAAAAAAGCTACAGTTATGCTTGTTTTAAAATGAAAATGAAGTTCACATATTTCATTCAAGGAGATAAAGGGTGAAACTAATACATAAACAAAGCATTGTCTTTCATGAACCACCAAAGTGAAGATACATTCTCAAATGACCGAATGGATCAAATGGTTTGACAAAAAATTCATCAAAATAAGTATGCATCCACAATGTGCTAAGATAAAATAATCATGTAAAAAATATCCATGAAAAGAGCTCCAAACTTTCGAGGATAAAGAAAAGTTACATGTTCAAAGTTACTGTGTGGTAAGCAAATGTTTGCTTACTATGCAAACAAACTATTGCAAAATAATAGAATGACATTAAAAGCACCCAGATCTATACAGAGGCCACAAGTTCCCACATAGTGAATCATACTTGAATAGCGAAAAGTAAAGTAAGGTAGACTCAAGCTAGCAGCAAGATGAAAGTATAAATATGAAAATCCTGAGCCACAAAAGTATGAACCAATTTTTGGAGAAACTATCTCATGAGGGAATAAAGCACAACGACCCATATTTGAAGTCAATATCCTTACGGAGAAAGACCCACAAAAAGTAATCAAACGGATCGTATAGAGAAATACATGGTCATCAAAATGGAAAACCTCGAGTTGGGTATAACGAAATAATGAGACAATAAACTCAAACCCTCATAATAATGACATGAAGCAAATACAAATACACACTTCATCAAAGTTACATATTTACTTATTTTCAAGAAAGGATTGAACGAATTCCCATTAAAATTTTCAAAAGGAGTTACAAATGGTCGAAAGCAATACAAAAAACTTCAAACAAAGATTCCATTCATGAATTTAATCAAAATGTTATAGGTACAGACCAGGGAAAATATTCATTTTCCATAGTCATTCCATATTTGATTAAGTTTTTCAAAAAAAATCAGAGAAATGCAGCAAAACTTACCAAGTTGTAATTAAAACTTCAAACCCTCGAAGTGCACAATAAATGACGAATACCTAGAACTAATTATTCTATCAGAAAGTTCCATAGAAGCAAGAAATCAAAATGAATGGTAAGGGTTTTAGGAGCTTAGTCAAAAGCTCAAATTTTTTGAAATGGAATGGTTACAAAGTTTAAAAAAACAAAGACTTACCTTCTCCATACGTGATGGCCATTAAATATCTACAAAACCCTTTCTATAGTGCAACCTGAAGGCAAAAAAATATTTTAGAGTTCGAACTCGACTATTGCAAAGAACGGCCAAACACAAAACAAAACAAAACAAATACAAATGAATCCTATATACGAGCTCAAATATTTGTTTCATGGCGGCAACCTAGTCAAATACCTTAAAAAAAGCTCAAATAGAGGTAAAAATGGCAGAGAATCCAAAAAATGCATGCACATAACCTCCAAAGGAACTAGAAGTGAGCTCGAAAACATCAATAATCACAGCCAAGTGAAAAACATTGCAAGGCTTCGAGGGCCTATGGGATTGAATGTGTAAAATGACCAAATGATAGGGTTCCAACAAGTTTTACTCGCCAACTCGACCACCGAATTACCTAACTCACCTAGTGAGTTAATCTCAACTATCACAAGAGCAAAGGACCAAGATCAATGGCCATCATTAAAACCCTAATTAACCCAGGGTTAGTGTTTTCACCGACATAATCATGGAGGGGTGATTAATCTTGGAGGGGGACATGATTTCTCACTCAATATTTTTGTTTTTTGACTAAGGTTTCAACCTTAATAATTACCAACGATAAAAAAGGACCCCATGATTATTTGAATCAAAAGTATATGCCAAGATACCAAGGGGGGCCTAATTATATTTAACAATGATTATTGTTTGAAACATGATATATGCCATGACAAAAATTAAGGAGGGGCTATGATGGGTGATAGTTATACCATGAAGAAAAGTCAAAATACTTTACCTTAAAATTTGCAAAATTTACCTTAATATTTTCTAAAGAGACCTCGTACCCTTCAAAGTGAGATAAAGACAAAAAATATTATTTTCTATTACATGCTAACAAGTTTCAAGTAAAGGCAAGGTGGCATATAATTAGCCAAGTCAAAGTAAGTATAAAAGACAGAACATCATGATCTGCATTTGGATAGTGAGGAAAATGATAGAAATAACTCTTACACAGATGTCACATCAGATTGCCAAGTCAATTGATTATTTTAATTATGGAGAATAAGAAAAAGTCATGTATGTTGAGATGACTTGCAGATCAAGGCAAAGGCTAGTATTAGCAATTTTATTCACCAAGATTACTTTATTAAAGAAAAATTAAAGGAATGTATTTTTGACATTAAAAGGCTATTATTTCCTCATTGTAACGACGTGCGTATTTTAGAACTTATCTATTATTTATTCATTGGAAATGCTAAAATTAGCATACAAGCGTAGTTAGGCTTAGTCTATTTTTAGGGGGTGGGGTGAATAATTTTTACTATATATTGTGTGCATTGGCAAAACACAAGGGTGAATTTTTAGAGGAGGACTTTTTCGATTGAGTGCTGAAGCCCTTGGCCAATTTTTCCCTTGAATGAGAACCAGTTATTACCTTTTAAATTATTTGTAGTGGTGTGTATTATTTTATTAACTCTTTTGAATTGTATTGCCTAAATTATTAAGCTTACCTTGCTGCAAATTGGTGTTTTTGCATAGTTTTAGTGTGCAATTATCTTCTATGTTGTTGTGATTATTCCCTCAACAGAAAATTGTTTGCCTCAGTATCAAATGAAATCCATTGGATCATGATTCACTAATTTTTTCTCATAATAGTATGCATGTTTCTCATTCAAAGCCCTCAATACTTTGTTAGAGTAGGTATTTTACCTTAACTCACGTTCACCTAGGTACTTTATTTTCCTTTATTGTATTTATCCTCACCCACTTATGTGTCTGGATAGTTCTTTTATTTTATTTAGATATTAGGGAGATTTTATTTAGTTAGGTATTGTTCTTTCCTTGATCTATGGTATTGACTAGATCCTTGATGACTAGTTCTTTCCTAAATCTATGGTCTTGACTAGTTCTCTGATGACTATTTCTTTCCTTGATTTATGGCTTGATATATGACCTTGATTGGTTCTTAGACCCATTGAAATCCTTAGCCCCTGGTCATATGGTATGGTCATATGATGGCTTAAAGCTTGTGATTACTACTAGTAGGTGCTTAAGTCCACCCCCCTTTCATTTTATTTATGTGGGGAAGGAAAGAGAATTTTAGTTTATTTTTGTCGCAACTAAAATAAATAGTGGGCCATAAACTTGTAAAGCTTGCAAATTTTGATCGACAACTCAGATTTGAGTGATTTTTTTGCAGAAGTTATTTTTTTCGTGCTCTTTCATTGAAAATATTTATTTTGAGAATTTCACTATAATTATAAAGTGCCATATTATAAACATGCAATCATTATAAAGTGCCAACATATGGGGGGGTATTTTTGCATTGCTTGGGTCTTACATTTTTTGGTAATTTTTTAGAATGACATCTTTATATAATTCTACATTAGATCATGTTGAGCCATTAACAACACATAATTAATGCACATGGAAACCAAGAATGGAAACAATCATTAAGCGAAAAGGATTATGGGTTTTAACTTCTTCAGAACAACTAATGTTCACTAGAGAATATGAGAAATTTTAGTACGAGTGCAAATTTGATGATTTTATGGGTTTGACAGGAACTTATGTAAGTGACATTCTTCTATTTCATTTTGAAAAATGTGACCCTCCTTTTAAAATATGGGAGAAATTGAAGGATTTATTTAGTAAGGTGGATCATATGAGAGTCATGCATCTTGAAATTTAGATCACCTCTCTTAATCCTGATGAAGATTTTCCAACAACTATAGACTATATTACCAAATTCAAGTATTTGTTGACATAGCTAAAGGGGAGTGGAAGAGATAAACAAGATGAAGATTTTGTTTATTTAATTCTATCCAAGTTGAGACGACTATTCCAAATATTTTCTTCTACCTTTTTCTCTAGCATGGATGCCTTAGGTGACACATTCAAAATACCTTAATTAGAAACATTTTTTGAAAGAATTATTAGGGAAGAATCCAAATTGTCTCACCTTGATTCTTCCACCTCTCAAAAGTAATTAGTTTCATCTAATCGTAAGGGCAAGGTAAAATAAAAAAGTAAAACCAAATCCACCCCTTCTCCATCTCAAAGTGCTCCTAAACCAAAATAAAACAACTCTAAACCCAAGGATTCTTCTAAATCCAAGAGTAAGTATAGAATTTCATGCTCTTTTGTGGGGGTATTGGTCATGAAGAACATAGGTGTTATAAGAGAATGCAAGCCTTAGAGGATGCAATCAAGAAATAAAAAACTCCTATCTCCAATCCACCTCCTAATCAACATGACAAAACACTTAATGTTGTTGGGAGATCTCAGTCACCACTTGAAGATAGTTGGGTTATAGATTCTGATTCTTCTCATCACATGAATTCTTCTAAGAAGTCTTAAATGTTTCTCTAGGTTTGAGTTCTACTTCAAAAATTGAGGTTGGTGATTCTTCTTTTATTTATATTAAAGGAAAAGGTGACATACACCTTGATGGTGGAAATATCCAAGATGAACTTTATGTTCCTAATATCACCACAAATTTTCTTTCTGTATATCAATTTTTTCATTCTGATCAAGGAAAAATAGTGACTTTTACACCAAATGGAGAAAAAGTACGAACTTTGTTGGAGCCTCATTCACTTATTACTCAAGGTATTTTTGATCATAGTTCTAGAATATATCACTTTGAGGGTTTTGATGACACTTCCTCTATGGGGATAGGATTGGTTTCTCATACAGATTCAGAGAGTAAGATTTGTCATGAAATATTTGGACATCTCAATTATAGATATCTGAAGGAGTTGAGCACTCACGGTATGGTAGACGGTCTTCCTATAATTTATTATTTTGAGGGAGTTTGTTCTGGCTGTGCATTAGGGAAACAACACAAAGATCCATTTCCTAATAATTTTTCCAAGAGATCTTATTCACCACTTGAGCTTGTACATAGTGACTTGATGGTTTTTCCTACCCCCTCTTTCAATGGAGCTAAGTGTGCACTTACCTTTATTGATAATTTCTTGAGGCATAATTGGGTTTATTTTCTAGAGTAAAAAAGTGATTTTTTTCACACATCAAAGTATTCAAGGGATTTGGTCGAGAAACAATCTTCTAGTTGTATAAATAACCTTCGCATTGATAATGGGGGCAGTACTTAAGCAACACATTTTCTAATTTTTTGGCAACTAAAGGCATTATTCACTAGAATTTTGTTCCTCATAATCCATAATAAAATGGCTTAATAGAATGAAAGAATAGAAATTTGAAGCAAATGGATAACTTTATGATGCATTGTAGACATTTACCTCCTATCTACTGGCAGAAGTAGTTAATTGTGATAACTACATTCAAAATCACACACCATACAGAGCATTTGAGCGTTTGACTCAAGAGGAAGCTTGGTCCAACACTAAGCCAGATGTCTCATTTTTTTGAGTCTTTGAGAGCCATGTTTGGGTCTTTGTGAAAAATAAAAAAAGGAAAGCCTTGGATAAGAAGATAAAACCCTTGATATTTATAGGGTATTATAAGGACATGAGAGCTTATCGACTTTTAGATACTGATACTCATGGCATTATTTTTTGAAAATATGTTCATTTTGATGATCAATTCACTCCTCATGATTCTTCATCTTCTTCCAATTCTCTTTTTTATTTATATCATCTTGAGGATCCTTTCTTTGAGGGGGTTATAGATGTCTTTGAGAATCGTATTCCCATTGATGTCGCTAAGTGGGCTTGTACTATAGTTTATGAGGAAACACCTTTCATACAGGATCTTCCACCCACTAGGCATCATGATGAACATTCTACAGATTTTGAAATTTTGTGTTAGGTATTTTTTTAGAATCCCCAGTCTTTTTCAAAGGCTCATGGGATATAGGAGTGGGATGATGCGATGACAGCTGAATATTCTTCTTTGATGAAGAATCATACTTGGGATTTGGTATCTCTTCCTAAAGGAAGAAATATGGTTAGGTGTAAGTGGGTAAACCGAACCAAATATGCAGGTGATGGGTCGATTCACAAGTATAAGGATTGTCTTATTGCAAAGGGTTTTTCACAAGTTGAAGTTATTGATTACTCTAAGAAATTTTCACCCGTTTCTAGGAAGGATTATTTATGCCTTGTACTTGTTATTGCTGCATCACTGGGGTGGTCTGTATACAAGATGGACGTGAAGAGTGCCTTCTTACATGGAGATTTACAAGAGGAAATACACATGGAATAACTTGCTATATTTTTTCAAGATTCTTCTCTTGTTTGTAGGCTCTGAAGGTCTCTCTATGGTTTCAAACAAGCCCCTCTGGCTTGGTATGAGAAGATGGATTCTTTTCTTCTATCTACTAGTTTTGTTCATTACCACTACTATTGTATAGTGTATCTCCATCATGTTGGTGAGGATATTGTGATACTTGTCTTGTATGTTGATGATCTGTTACTTACTAACATATATTCTTCCCGTATTAAAACTATTTAGAGGGATATTTCTACATAGTTTGACATGAAAAATCTTAGGTTATTGCATTATTTCTTTGGTTTGCATATTTCTAAGACAAATTCAAGGATTAGTTTGAGTTAGTAAAAGTACAAATATGATCTTCCTCAGCACTTTGATATGGCTGATTGAAAGCCAAGTCCATCTCATTTTCATTCTGAGGTTACTCTTACTTGCACATGTACCACTCCACTTTGTGATCCTACTTTTTATAGGCAGTTGTTTAGAAGTCTCATGTACTTGAACCATACTCACCCTTATATTTCATTTATAGTAGGGATTGTACCCTGGTTTGCACATTCTCCTCATAGTAGTCACTGACAGGATGCTAAAAGGATTTATTGCTATTTCTAGGGCATTTCCCACTTTTTCCTACACTGCAATAGGGGTTATACTCAGTTCGTTGGATATACAGATTTAGATTGGGCATGTTCTATTGATGACAAGCGTTCCACTTATGTCTATCTTTTTTTGTATTGGTTCTTCTCTAGTTGTTTGGGCATGCAAAAAGCAACAGGATATTGCACTTTCATCTTCAGAGGAAGAGTAAGGGATAACAACTACAACGAGTCAGCAGATTCTTTGGATTTGATAGTTATTGACATAGTTTAGATTCCCATAGGATTAACCAATTGTACTTTGGTGTGACAAGGAAACTGCAATTCACATTTTTCATAACAATGTTGAGCACCAACGGACCAAGAATATTGAGATACACATACACTTCACTCATCAACACATTCAAGATGGAGTTCTTTGATTAGAGTACATTCTGACTCAGCAATAGGTTACCGACATCTTTATGAATCCTTTTTCATCACCTCACTACCTTGAGTTGTGTGGCATCCTTGGGGTTTCAGAAGTTTTTCTTGGCGGGTGTTCGTTAGAACATTTTCCTTCTTATACTTATCTATATTTCCTTTTTGTAAGATTCTTTCCTTCATTTGGTTTGAGATTTCTTCATGGATATATTGTACATGAGTACCTCATTAGGCCTAGTTTTCAGGACTCATACTTTGGATATGCCACTTTTATTTTGGGCCCTTAGCTTCACTTAAGGGGTGAGGGTATTAGAGTAGGTATTTACCTTAGCTCATGTTCACCTAGGAACTTTATTTACCTTTATTGTATTTATCCTCACCCACTTATGTGTGTGGATATTTATTTATTTTATTTAGATATTAAGGATATATTATCTAGTTATCAGGTATATTTCTTTTTTTGATCTATGGTATTGACTAGATCGTTGATGACTAGTTCTTTCCTAAATATATGGTCATGACTAGTTTTTTGATGAAAAATTATTTCTTTGATTTATGGCTTGATCTACGAACTTGATTGGTTATTAGATTGTTATTCCTTGCATATATAAGCAAGGCTCATTCTCATTGTATTTCATTGAGTTCCATAATAATATATGATAGTGTTGCTCATTTGTTTGCAAACGTTTTATTAAAGTTAATCTAGTGAACTAATTTTATCTTATTGTGCATGGTGTTTGATTATCATATGATTTCTTGCATTGGCATGATCTGGTTATGTTTCCTTTTATACTTTTGGTGTATCACTGCATTTTAATTTCAGTTTTAGCCATCCTTTACCCTTAAAACCCACATAAAATCATTTTAGGATAAATCCAAAGTAGGAACTGACCTTATAATCCCAAATATTCACCTCACAATAGGGATACCCACAAATTTGGAGGTGTCTTAATTGTATCATCAGAAGTTAGGGAGAGAAAAACTTGGAACAATTGCTATCACTCAACACATGGTGCACTTCTGAGAGATACCACTTTCCCTTTGTTGTATTCTTTCACAACATACTTTAGTTTGCTTTGTTTGGAATTTTCTTTATTCCACATCATATCTATTCCACTAATCTTGTGACATTTGTAGAAAACAAAACCATAATTCATTTTAGTGTATGGTGAACTATAGTTTCTTCCATAGTCCCTAACATATATTCTACATTTAGTAGCTTTGTGTCCAAACTGGCTACATGAAAAGCAATAACCATACAAATAATGTGTGTACCTCATAGAATAGATGATTTTCGGAGAATTTGTCTTCCTCTTGATTGTGTTGGTCAATTCTTTATTTGTAGCATGAAAGGTGTTGAGTCTTGATGTAGTCTTTTCCTCCTCCTCTTGTTCAACTTCTTTACTTCCTTCCATGAATCCTATTCCATATTTGTCATTTGTATCTGTTTGAGTGCTCAATATGTTAGTCAAAAATTTTGAGTTTGTTAGTTTCTTCCTCTTCCTTTAGTCTTTATATTTTCTAAAAAATCAGATTTTTTTTCATAGTCTTTTGATGTGCATCTCAACTTGTGACTCTTTCTCCTGCATAGTTTAAGTTCTTCTAGTGCACATACAAGTTAATATTATAAATTTACATTTGCTTCTTCTTTATTAGAATCTTCATTATCAACTGCATTCTTTCCTTTGGAGACACATTCTTCAGAAACATCCATGGCCATAAATAAGCATTCAGAATGAGTTTCATCATCCTCATTTTTAGAGTTTCCTGATTTGCTTGAATCTGATTCACTTGACTTCTACTTTGAGTAGAAGTTTCTTTTGTTCTTGAAGAACTTCCTTTTACCATATTTATTTTTGAATATCATCTTTTTATTGTTGTTTTTATAAATTTCTTCATCATATTTAGACCGATTTTCCTTATTCTTATTAGGGCATTTAACAACAAAATGTCCTACTTGTCCACATTTAAAACACTTAAATGTAATTTTTTCTTTATACTTACCTAAGCCTATTCTTAGTCTTCTCACGAACATTTCTTTAATATTATCATCATCTTATCCATATTCCAAGTCTAATTCTTCTTTTTCTTTCTTGGATTGAGTCTCCTTCTTAGCTTTGAATGTCACTTCCTTCTTGGTAGATTAAGATCCAACTGTCCTCATCTCATATGTGGATAAGATACTTTCTAGTTCATCTACTGTTAATGTTTTCAAGTATTTGGCTTCTTCCACAGCTGAAACCTTTGCATCATACTTAGAATTTAGAGATCTTAGGATATTTTGAACTACTAGAGGTTCTTCATGTTTTTCACCAAGGCCTTTGATCATGTTTATCACTTCATCTACTCTCTATATATAGAATGCAATAATTTCATCCTCTTTCATTTTAAGAATCTTAAACTGGGTTCTATAGGTATACAATTTGGCCAAATTGACCTTGGAATCACCTTCATAGATTCTTTTAAGTATATTCCATATTTCCTTGGAAGTGGTACAGTTCAATAACTTCACATATTTAGTTTAACTTAGCCCACATAGGAGGGAATTCATGGCTCTTGAGTTACATTCATATTCCACCTTGTCTACTGCAGAAGTGATTGGAATAGATGGACGATTGTATCCTTTCTCAACACATGCCCATATATCAAAACCAAGTGACATAAGATATGTCTTCATCCTTACTATCTGGAATGAGTAGTTTGTTCTAGTGAAGAGAGGTGATCTTAACAGTGAAAGTTCACCTTGTGCTTGATTTTTTGCCATCCTTGTGAATAGAGGATATCCTTGAAGATGTTAAGGTTTCACTAGAAGGATTCACTATGATACCAATTGTTAGAGATCAAAAGAACTAAGAGGGGGGTTTAATCAGTGTTGATTGAAATTTTAATGCATTCAAATATAATATCCTTATTTAATAGTAGTAGTGTATCATGATAGTTTAATCAAACACGTGCAAGAGGAAAATAACAATAAACACATAATTAATGGTGGAAAACCCTTTTGGAAGAAAAACACACTTTGAAACAAAGGATTTATTAGGAACACCAATTCCAAAGCATACAATGATCTTTGTTTTGGTTGAGCATCAACTCAACCTATGAAGCACCCACTTTAGATTCTTTAAGTACACACTTGAAGAAAACTAAGCAACCACTCAACAAATTTAGCAAACTCCAACTTGTAAGGGGAAATTTCCCTTATGATCTAAGATCCCACCTAGAAGAATAGATTACAAAACAAGTTGATCATATAGTATCACGATTGCTTACACAATAGATTATGATCCCTTTTCTAATTCTATTTTTACACAAAAATTTGTAGCACAATCTCTCAGTATTCAAACACTATTTGACTTTGTCTTAGTATTAATACATCCATTTGAATAGATTATGAGTATTTGTATTCATCTACAGTTAGCAGTTCATTGATGATACATTTTGGTATCTATGTCTATATCTTCTCCTTTGGATCAAATAATCTCTCTTCAACTCATAAGAATCCTCTTGCTCATTTTGTTGACATGTAATGCATCAGATAAGATCTCAAAATCTTCCCTCATAACTGTAAATCAAATCTTCTCTTGGTATCACTATTCCTCCATACTTGAATCACTCACAAAATGAGCCGATGAATTAATTTTATATGTTTTTCTTCTCTCCAACCTAAAGGAGGTTATTCCCTCATAAAATCATTACAATGGTCATAAATGACCCATGTAGGTCAGCCTAGCCAACAACCTCATTACATGTGCCAAAAATGGATCAAAATCCCACAGGAAAAAAATGGCCTTACATCAAAATGATACATAATTAGGACCCATAAACCCTTACACATTATTAAAATATCATTTAACATTCATACCTAGTCATAATTTATCTCTACCAATCAAATTATTTCATTTATTGGGCGCAATGTTATTTGTATTACACAAAACTATTATTTCCTACATCCTTCAACACCCTTTCCAGAATTTTCAAATGAACGATCCAAATTTCACCTTATATATTTGACATTAAATAATGATTTCTAGGATTTTTATGGCTCGAGAGGTACAATGGAACTTGTTTTTTCTTTGGTTTGCAGCTTTGTGTTGGCTTCTACAGATTTCTCTAGTTTATCATGACTTTATCACGTGTATCACGAATTTCCTTCATTACCTACAAATTCCTTTATTATTTTCAAATTTGTTCATCTATCCACATATTTCTCTAATATTCCTTGACTTTCCCTAGACTTCGGTGAATTTATTATTTTATCCGTGGCTTCCTTTAGACTTTGACGACTTTATCCTTCTATCGGTGGCTTTCTCTAGACTTCGTTGGATTTCTTCTTCTACCTACAGCTTCCTCTAGACTTCAAAGTAATTTTTATTTTATCTGCAGCTTCCTCTAGACTTCAGTGGATTTATTTTTATATCCATGGCCATATCAAAACTTGATGATGAATCCATTTTAGCTTGTAGTGTATTTGTATCAACCTGGAACCATTCTGAATGCCCAATAAACTTTTCTGAGACTGCTGCCCAATATTGAACCACTGAACCACATATTATTCTTAAATTCCATGATCATGAAATCACCTGAAACCTCTCTGAGAGGCGAAACTACCAATAAACCTTCACATATATCTTTTGCAGAGTCTTTCTTGAACTACTTCCTGAAACTTGTTACAGACTTGTTAACACCTGTTTCACACATAATTGACCCTGAGAAAGCTACACAACACATTTTTTCCATGAATGGAAACACTAATGAAAATTAAAATGATCCAATAGGTGAGTGTAGGTGTAAGATATAAAATACGACAAAGAGAAATATAGAAATGGCCAAAGAAATGGGTTAATTATTACTATTTCACTCAAGAACCATATGAATCGTAGTATGAGACCATGACTAAATATTGACTCAAAGTGTGTGATTTAGTGACTACAACATGAACTAAGTTGGATGCAAGGAAATGTTTAAAATTTTTTTAGGAAAAATATTCCTCTCCTCCTTCAAAGTCATTTTCCTTGATGCAATGAATATACCAAACATTTAACACAATGCAAAAACCAGAATACAAACAAAATAAATGTGAAATAGCTCAAAATATTCATTTATTATAAATATTTGTATTTCTATCATTTCTAGAAAACATTCATTTATGTTATAAATCACTTGATACTAGTTTCAGTACTATTTTTCTTAAAAAGAGAGAATTAAAACAAGGGGGTGTTGATAAAAAAATTTCAAGTAGTATTTTATCAAGTTAGGCCCCTACATTAAGCAAGGGATTTTCACATATGTTCAAAAAAGTTAATTTTTAAATTATTATCTAAACAATAGGTTTCCAATAAAACAATAATACATCTCTGCCATTATCCCTAATAAAATTTGAAGCCACTATAATGGTAATGACCTCGCACAGACTAAGGATAGGGTCTATCTCCACTTAAGTCATGCTAACACTGTACTTGGAGTTCATGTTGAGTGTAGCTAAATCTATCTACTATGTCACCCACCAATGGGCCTAAATTAATAAAATAGTTCTTTGTATCCCTAGCTTCCACTTTTTGATAGGAAAGCCCAACATCATGTAGACATCTTCTAGTGTATCGTCCACTCTTTGCAGATACTAGGGAAATAGAAGGTATTCCAATCCACATCAGAATAGGTCTAATATTTAAAAAGTGTCCTAGTAGAAAGGGTAACGAGCCTGATATGTTCTAAATTACATATCCCTAACCTCTCAAGGAGGCTTATCTCGGCCTTAATCAATAAATAAAGGATACATGCAATCCAATCATGCTCTTGAGATATTTTCCAGTGAATGTAGATCACATGTGCCAATAGGGAAAAATAATGGAACATTAGAATGCCTCCTTAGAGTCATGAAATCATAAAAATACTAAATAATCACCAAAAATAAGTAAGCGTTATGTTTCCCATATTTTTTATTTGCATAATCGACAGTTACACAACCGCACCTCTTTACAGTGTTGTCATTGATGAATAACCCATCTATATAGAGCGTTCATTTCCTGATGATCATGGTAGTTGTGCAACCAAACCATAATAGGGTCTAGAAGTTGTGTATTCATCATGATGGTTGTTTCATTGAATGTTAACCCGCACCCTTCAACCAATTTTTTTTGAAACCTCTATAAAAGGAAACAAATGACAATAATAAATTACATATTCTAAGAGACGACCCATAACAATAATTTTAACTATAAAATTCCAAAATAATCCCCTCTTTTAGAGCTCATTTCAAAATAAAATCTAAACATAGGGAAAAAATAAAAAAATCTCGTAACTAACTTGTTTCTAAGCCCCAACTACTATCGTTAGGTATGCTCCCATCATTTCTGAATCACAGTCAATTTGACTATACTCGTGCATGAAAAGGTCACCAAAAATTCAGATCCCAAAAAATAGAAAAGGAGTATGTAGAAAATGATTTATAAATATAATAAGATTATGATATATATTATATATATACATATATATATACACGCACACACACACACACAAATATATGCATATGCATATGCATATAATTTGTGTGTGTGTGTGTGGGTGTGTGTGTGTGTGTGTGTGTGTGTGGTGTGTGTGTGTGTGTGTGTGTGTGTGTGTGTGTGTGTGTGTGTGTGTGTGTGTGTGTTTGTGTGTGTGTGTGTGTATGCATATGCAATGCATTATATGCATGTAGCATATAGCATGATACATATATATGCATGCATACATGGATATATATATACATGCATACATGCATATATATGCATATACATACATATGCCATTTATGCCATATATGCATATGTATATGCATAAATATGCATGTATATGTATATATGCATTTTACATATATAGTATTTCTACCACCAATTTGCACAAGATTTCAGCAAAATAGTTAGATTTCTCACCCCCACATAAATGGTAAGTAATTTTTTCTTTACGTTTCAAAAATAAATTTTGATTTGTGTTATTAGTACACTTGATTCTCATACTTCATTTGCAAGTGGTGAGAAGACTCATATGCCATCATTTAAATAAAGGGTCGGATCAGGTAATTTTCTAACTGTACAATTTTGGGAAGTGTCATTATATAAAATCACTTCTTTTCCCATTCATTGCTATAACACTATTTCACGGGGAAATATGTACACTCCCAAAAATTACATGGTATAACATTGAAAGATGACACTATCAAATGATGAAAAAACTCCTTCCAATATAAAAATGAGATCCAAATCCCTCCCTATCTCTACATGTGCATATTTTTTCTCAACTTGCCCCCTTTACTTTATTCATTGAATTTGATTTCACTTGCAACCTGATGCTTTTAGATATTGACATTGTTTTTTGGCGGCAGTTGCACAACTTCTATTTGTTGAAAGAGTAATGGTTATGCAACCACCATGTAGTGGTTGAGAAAATGACCCTCTGGAAATAGAGGTAGTCCTATCATTATCTAAATCTAAATTAAAACACATGCCACTTAACACATGTTTTGATTATGATTTTATTTTCTCTCACATTACTTGGTCAAGTTGGATAAGAATAGGATCATCTGTAAGGTCCACCATCTTACATTTATCCTTCCTTCTTCCTAAAAATTGTATGTTGAATCTTTCTTATTTGGTTGAGTAATATTTTCTTCATCAACTTGTTTTCTTGACATCTTCTTCTAAAATAACACTTTTATTTGTATCATGGGTTGGAAAAGTTTGATTTTTGAGAAGTGTTATGTTGCTAGATTTTAGAGAGGTTCTTGTACATATACCTAGTTATTTATGTTATTTCCATACTACTCATATACTAACTAAATTTCGTACACCAAACTAGTCACTTTCTTTCTTGGGTTATATTTCCTTTCTCACTTGAATAGATTTGGTGTCACAAGTTAAAAGAATTTTTAAGCTTACGAGACACTAGATGCATCATCAACATCATGAGAAAAAGCTACCAGAATTTAATAGTGACCAAGTTGGGGATGCAATTCAATAGTTTAAGGATTTTCTATAGGCATTATTCATTGCAATTAAAGCAAGATATTTGTTGTGTTGTTAAAAGTGGAAGATTCAATCACCTCTAATATACATTTTATATTGTAGTATTTCTTTAAAAATATTTTTTCATTAAATATTCTTCCTTTGATGGATTTTTCTTTTCTTATCCATGTGGGTAATTGGGAAATTGGTTGGAGGAAGAAGTGGGGAAATATTCACATATATTTTATTGCTTATTCATTTTTATTTATTACGATGCAATTCTTCGAGGGAAGGTTTATTTGATGAAGAGGAAATTTATTCTAAGAAGCTTCCCTTTTTTAAAATTTTGAGGATGAATATATATCAAAGGAATTTGTAGTAAATTAGATCATTAAGTTTACTTGTCTTATATTTAAATCATATTTCTTTCTGGTATTTCTTTTATATTAGGATTTAGTGTATTTTAAGAACTTAAATTGAAACAACAAATTTAGTCATTAGGAATTCACTCTAATAGTATGTAGCCTCTATTTATCCTTTGGCCCATTTATCTAGCTTCCTTTGTCTTTATTCATGAGTTGACGACCATACATGACAATTCCTGGTCTGGCCCAACATTGTTTGAGGATTTTCGAGCCAATCATTCACCCACTAGGCATCGATCAATATCAAGGAGATATAGATTTAGGATTATGATTGCAACTTTTTTGATCTAATCCTTTTACTGTAGTTATTGTTATCCAACTTGACACATTAAAAAAATAATTATCCATAGCTAATTATTTTTTGGCTGACCAAACAAACCGAGCTAGAAATCCAAACCCTTAGTTTCCTCTCTTTGTCCATTGTCCACAAGTTTGCATGAACCTCTCAATAGAGGAGTATATGGAAACGAATGTGCATTTCCCACGGGTTTGTTAGTTAGGAAGAAGTATATTTGTTTTAAATAACATAGATCTAGAGTTGTGTGTGCCGATTATCCTTGATCATAGGATTTTACACATAGATATTAAACGAGCCTATTTTGTACTAGAAGAGCAAGATTTGTACTTATGAGTCCATCGATTACAACTTGTTTTGCCATTTAATCTCAATTTGTAGTCGTCCCCACATATTCAATATTTACCAATTATATCCATCCACATCCATCACATTTTCAACAATTCTGATGTTTTAGCCCAACCTTAAACAATCAAGTGCATAGATAATCTCATGTCATTTTTCTTATATACAATTACGTTTGATGTCTATGGGAATTCATGTTTTGCAAGTGTGATTTAATATTATCATATATTTTCTCTTTCTTTTTTCACTCCCCAATATAAAAATTAAACATTAAATATAGAGGGAATAATATAATCATATCATTAATAATTATTATTTTTAATGAAATAATAATGTGACCATAATTATGAATGTGATGACACGATGTTGTCTTCATTTAAGTGAAGTGTGTCATATAAGGATAAATTTTAGAACCAATCATATGCAAGGTTATAAAATATGATAAATCAACAACTTTATAGCTAATGACAACAGACATGTCATAAAATATATTCTTACCATCAGGCCTAGAATTTGACGGTCAACCTTTCTTGTGAAAAGGAAAATATATAACAGTCTAGCCATATATACGCTTTTTAATTTACGTTTTAAATAATATTAAAGATTGTAAAAAAATTACATTTTAAATAATTTTATTTTCTCTTATCTTTAATATCATGAGTTATATTTGAAAAATAAAATAGATAAAACTATTATCAAACATATAAATGAAAATTTAAATATACTACAAAATATGTTTATTATATTATATTCAACATTCACAATAAATATAGAATATTACACTAGATTTACATTTTTCAAATCAAACCAAAGTTAGATTTTTAATTTAGAAAAATAATCATATTTTTAATGTGTTATTAAGATGTGTGTGTGTGTGTGTGTGTGTGTGTGTGTGTGTGTGTGTGTGTGTGTGTGTGTGTGTGTGTGTAATTAAAACATAAGAAACAATGTAAGAATTAATCATGATCAAACTCAAAACAAGCTTCTGAAAAGAAACAAACTACAATACTATTACTTATCACTATAAATATTAATACTCAACAATGTGTTAAACACACAATAAAGAAAAAATATCAAAGGTCACGAAATCTTCTTGATTTTGTATCTTTCCATATCTTATATATTTCATACCAATTCACATCAATTGTTGGAGGTCCATTTAAAGTTACTGTCATTAGTGCATCCAATATATCTATACCTAGCTTTTATTTTCAAATATCCTTGATGATGTTTTGTCTTATAAATACCCAACCTATTGTACTTATAGGAATCATAAGAACAACTTGCTACAAATTCATAATATGAGGATAAATTTTATCCCAATGTTCTGTATTACAGAAAAGTCTCCATGCATCTTTCATCTTGAAACCTTCACAAGTCAAATGCAATGAATCATCAAAAGACTGTAGCTCCCTTTTACAACCAAAAATATCAAATATATCTTCATAGTCAACACCATTTGAAACTTTGTGTGCTATAAATGTTTGACAATATTGTTAAACCATTGTTTTGATTTACGTTCTTGAGTTTTCCAATTTGATGGATAACAATATGGGCTAAAGTGTTTTGCAACATTAAAAAGATGAAGGTCTGGACATATTTCATTTAAATAATCTATCAAAGACTGAATATAACCTTTACTGAGCTTTTGATAACTCTCTTGTGTTCCTGTAATAGGAGGTTTCATAGCATGCTTATGTACATCACTATGCTAAATCTCATCTACTAGAATAGATGTATATTTTAATTCATGCCTATCAATCATAATATCTTCCTCTTTCATTTTGATGCATCCAAATTCAGTATCAATCAAGAATTTTGAAAGATAAGTTATACCCTCTACAAATGTACCCTTTCTCAAAAACCATATGTATAAGTTTCCTATTATTTTATCAAGAGTCTAAATTCCACATTTTTCTCTTGAAAATTCTTATTCAACGTATTTAATTCACCAATACATCAACGAGCATATGCAAATAAGACTGGATAGAATAATTCCTTTCCTTTTCATAACATGATGAACATTTATTTTCCCTTTTTCACAAAGTTTAAATAGTTGGTATAAGTTTAAAAATAATTATTATAGCCTCTCTCCTAGATAACCATCTAACCGTGTGGATTTGTAGAACATCTAAAACATCAATCTGCATAAATTTAAACAATTCATTAAGCTCATTATTTTTTTGGTGAATTTTTAACCCATGCATACACTTTGTTTGCTATTTTTTCAACAAATTAATAACTCAGGTATCCTTTTAAAAGCATCTGCTACTACCAACGATTCATGGTGAGCTACAAAATACATTGTAACAAGATTTTGGGTGTTCTTTCTAAAAAAAGAAACACGTACATTTTCATGCCCAGTCATTGTTAAATCCTCATCCGATGAAATAGCTATCAAATTCTTATACAAAAGACCTTTGTAGTGCCCACTCCTCTTCAAAACTATTTCATCTTGATATTGATACCGTTGGACTAGTATTCAGACATTTTGATTATGATACACTACTCAGTAGATGACATGTTTCACTAATATTTAGACTATTGACATTTTGATGTTTATGTTTTATTGTTATACAGTAGATAGTGATGTTATACAATTTGATATATGTTGATTTTCATGATGTGGATTTTATACTGACACGATGTGTTTTGGGATGTTTTGAGTAAAATTGTAATCTCATGGATGTTAGGGTTAGATTTTGATATATTGATGGATAATAGAATTTTCTAATATCAAATGATGAATATTGATTTTATATGTATATTGTCTCAATGTTGTTAATACGACCAAAAGGCCAGAGAGGTATTTTGTTGTGTGCAGGACTCTCATCACATACATCAAAGGGGATAGGAGACCAACCGTGAAAGAATGTCGGGTGTTGAGCAACGAGGCCAAATTTGAAAACTTATGTAATGTTGTTAGTGTGTGTTTTCAGGTCTATTTTGGAGGTCTCCCATGGGGGGTGACTTCACATGTGTGGCCATGGGGTGAATTGTGTCCCTTTCTTTAATTTTTGTATGTGCTTATTTATGTGTGTATTTTAAAATTTGGAATTTTGTCACTTTATTAGCATGTTGTAAATGTGTGTTAATTAAGCTTAACCCTTCTTGTTTTATTTAACCAAATTAAGGATGTGAAAAATAGTTATGATGAGATTTGGTAGTCCTTGTGTAAGTAAAATTTATGTTGATTTTTGAGTGTTTTACTCCACCCCAACTTCAAAATTCTGATTTTGACTTGGGGGGAATTTTTGGAGGCTTGTGGGATAATCAAGGCTTGTCCCATGCCTCTTAAATTTATGAAACAAACCTACCTGTGGGTTGGAAATATTTTTTTGACTTCTTTGTCCATTTTTGAGTGTAAAAGAAGGAAAATTAATGCACTTTCTTTCTACCCCCAATTTATTATGTCCCTTGAATGCATGGTGTGCAAGTTTTGAGCCATGTGCGTTGTCATAGTCCTTGCATGTGCATTAATTTTTCTTGGTCTTGGTGTTTTGAATTGAGTGTGGGGATGGAGGAATGATGAAGTGGTATCCTATATGGAGCCACCTCATTATCCTCACATTCCATTTCTATTTATTGGTGACTTTTGGTTGGAATGGGGGTTACTTGTTCTTTTCTCTTCTTGTGCACTTTTGGAATTGGAGTTTTTTTTAGAGTGCTTGGAAATTGGATTTGAAGAGGCTTGTGGAATTTTCTTGGAACTTGATGGAGAGGTATGCTCTCCACTTTTTCCATTATGCTATTTTTCTTATTTGTATGCAATGTTGTGTTTGTAAAATTATTATTTTTATCTTGTGAAGATGTTTGTGTGTTGGTTGGGTAGTAGGCCTTAGTTAGGTGCGGTATAAGGGTTTATGGGACCATTGGGGAGGGAAAAGAGATTTTTCATGAGACATGAAATTTGTGGGAGTATGAATGGGAGTCCTACCTATGGGGAGTGAACAGGAAATCATGGTTTTGTTGCATGCTTGCAAGGGAGATATAAGGATTTTGTGTGATTATTTTGTGCACTTGGAGGCTTAAGGTAAGACTCCCACTTCACTTGGGAGGCATAAGGAGGTGGTCTCCCATAACCCTTGCTCTATTTGGTTTGAACCTCAAACCTTTGTATTGTTGTGTATGTGCAAACTTGTTAGTTATGTTATCTTGGTTGAGTTGAATCCCTTGTATGTGTTTGTTGTGAAGCCACCTTGTTCAGAGTTGTCATTATTTCTCATTGCTCCTCATGGTTATTTGGTTGGGAATCGGGGGAAATTAAGGGGATGGATTCTCCTATTAATGGATTTAAGGTTGGGAAAAGAGCGTTGCCTACTCCCCCTTCCTTGTTTGTGATCTCATTGTGAAGTTGATGATAGCAAGATTTAGAGTTACCTTTGGAGGGAGTCATGCCATTAGAAATTTGTACATTTGGTCTTGTTGATAGCCCTTTGTTGTAATGGTTCAATTTATTACTCCAACTTGTGTTAATGATTGTAAAATTATATTCTTGAAAGAAATATTGTATCTTCATTTGAGAAATCTTCTTAGATTGTAAACTCTTTCAAGATTATTGTATGAGAATGTGCATTTTAAGATATATTAGCATTGTGAAGGGAATATACCAATTTACCACATTGTTTTGAAGAAAGTAAAAGTTTGAAACGATATTAAATGGAAATAATCTTGGTTGCAATTGGAATGTCTTCCTTGCTTGTTAAATGTGTCATGTTAATATTTTAGATTATATTGGAAAAACCTATGGTTGTTGGAAATTGTCACTACTTACATATTGATAAAAATAATATGGTTATCCTTGTTTTCATTAAATTAAAGTAAAATTAAATACCCATACTAGAGATGTAATGATAAACTAGTTGAAGGAAATAGTTGCTAAAATCATAAGATTAAATGAAAGCATTCCTTTCTGTGCATATTAACATGTTTGTAGAACGGGTATGGAAGAACAATGGTAACGATATGAAAATACTAATACACACACACACACACACACACACACACACACACACACACACACACACACACACACACACACACACACTTAATATTATTAATAATATTAAAAATGGTATTGAAGGATATATGCTAATAATAAAGTGATTGAATAACTTAAAAAAAACATTGTATATTTTTCCTTGCTCATGGTAAAGCAGATGTGGCCATGGGATTTGAGTGTTAGGTTTGGGGTTGGGAGTGGTGCCCAACCCCACGCCCCACCCCATTGTATTGTGGGATGGGGAGTGGGGTAGGTGAACCCTTCCCCCTTATTTTATTTTATATTAAATTTGGTGGGGGCCAAGCCCCCAACCACCTTTGTTTAACTTGCGCTAAATTCCTCATATATATATATATATATATATATATATATATATATATATATATATATATATATATATATATGAGGAAATTTATTTTTGTACATATATTTTAACGAGGAAAGAAAATTTTTCTTGTGTTGAGAAAACCATATTTATTAACAAAAAGGAAAGAAATGTAGATCTTGTGGAAAATGAAAAATACCCAAATGGTTATTCTATTAAATCAATATTACAACAATAAAATGAATTTTCTTATGCTCAAACCCTTGAATAGGGCGAGTTTAGGAGGAAAAGGAAGAAATAAAAAAAGAAATAGATTTGGGATGTGTGTATCCATCCCCAAGATTTCCCTTCCTCCTCCCATGGCTGTAGTGCCCACTTCCCATCGACACTTATTATATTTTGATTTCAATTACTGTTGACTATATACATGGATATTATTGTATCATTTTGGCTTAACATGATGTTAGACAATAGAGATACTTTGACTTGAGTTGTTATTATAATTTTTAAAATTTAATAACATTGTTGGCCTAGATTATGATTTAATTTAGATATGGATGATTATTGATTTGTGTGCATGTATATTATCTTGGATGTTTTGATATGACCACTAGGCCAAAGGAGGTATTGTGTGATTTTTCCAGGTAATTATATCACAACAATCAAAGGGGGATTGGAGACCAACCACAACAGAATACTGGGTGGATACGATAATGGTCACCATGACAACCTGTGGAATGTTGTTGTTTTGTTATTTGTTGTTAAGAGGTCACCATGGGGGGATGACCTCTAATTTTGACCAAGGGTTTTGTGTTTTGTTCTTTTCTTTTCCTTTATTTAATTTTGGAGTATGTGATTTTAATTGAGATGTAATTCCATTTTTATCATTAATTGATTTATGTGTCTAAATTAGTAAATTAATCATGTTACTAAACTAATTATGGATGTGACAAAAATAAGTCATTTATTAGATTAGTTGGTGCTTTGGTCTATGTTTTCTTAAGTCGAGTGTAAGTAACTTGAGTGTTTTACACTCTATCTTACCTTGGAAATTCGGATTTGGCCTTAAGGGACAATTTTTGAGACTTGTGGGACAAGCTAATCTTGTCCCACACCTCTTAATTTCTTATACTAACCCTACCTATGGATTGGGGGGTCAAAAATAGACCCCATTAAGTGTTTTGTAAGACAAAAAGTTGCATTCATTACACTTTTCTTACATAGGTTTTAATGTTTTTCTTAAGGAGGTGTGGGTTGGAATTGTGTGTAAGAGGTTTGTCATTCCTCTCAACCACTAATTTATTGTGCATTGGGGTTGAGGTTTGACTTGTGAGGTGGAGTTGAGGATGAGTGACGTGGCATCCTACATGGAGCCACCTCACCATCCTCTCTCCCTTTTCTATTTAATCAAATTCTTTTGTTTGTTTGGGGGTTACTTCATTTCTTTTGGTGCTCTTGTATTTTTGGAGTTTGAGGATTTTTGAGTGCTTGTGGATTATTTTGGAGCTTAGTGTGTGACTCTCATATCAAGCTCTACCATGGAAAGGTAGGATCTATACCCTTTTATTATTGGTTTTATTTTACTTGTGTATATGTGTATGTTATTGAGTGTTTTAGTAGGCTTGTTGGGTTCTTAGGTAGATTTCCTAAGTATGGTGTAGGAGAAGGCTATGGGGATCTTATATGTAGGGATGCATAATATTTTATTTCATGTTTTTGAGGGAGTTGTGTTGGGTTCCCCACCTTGGACAAGAAAATTCTTGCATTTCTTACTTGTGTTTTATGAGGGAGACATAAGAGATTGTAGGGAGGCATAAGAGAATGTGGGAGGCATAAGATTTGTGTAGGGGTTGTGAGATGTGTATTGGAGGGTTTTAAGGTGGGAACCTAATCTCATTGGGAGGAATATGTGAGCTCCCCATAGATCCTTCCTCCATTGGCTTGCATTTCAAGCCTTGTGTAATTTGTAAAGTTGTATTATTGTGTTCTTTTTCTTGTGTTGAATGTGCTTGAAATGGTTGTGAAATTTTTTTGTTGTGTTATGGAAGCATTAAAGAGTTTCTATGTGTTGGATCCATATCTACCTTATGGTTGGGGCTCGGGGGTCAATGAGGAGAATTTTCTTCTTCTCATTGGAGTTTTAGTTGGGTGGAGAGTGTTGCCTCTCCCCCATTTTTGTTGTTGTGATCAAGTGAAGAAAATATGGAGCATTTTTGGAGATTTTATACTTGGAGCACTTGTAGAAGACTAAGAAATCTTTCATTGTAGCTACCTTTCTTGTAAATTCCCACCTAAGGTGGAAGACTTCTAGTATTGTATTTGAAAGAAAAGTTGTATTGAACATTTGGTTATTAAGTTGTAATGCATTGTTGGAAAGAGAAACAATTTTAGTGAATTTATTTTTGATGTTATGGAAATGTAATTGAAAAATAAAACAACTTGTTATCATTTTAGTTGATTTGTATTCTTCATTAGGTGTGTTATTCTTGTTTTAAAAATTATTGGAAAATATTGTTAGAAGCTACTTGTGGGAATGATTGTAACTTGTAGGTTGTAAAAGAAATAAATATTATTCTTTTTGTATTACTTGAAGGGCATATAATAACAAGAAAAAATATATGTGTACATTCCTTTGCATTGATTGAAGAAATTTTAAATTTCATAGGTGTTATGGAAAAGTTTCAAAAATTTCTTGTTTTGTTATTTTGTCAACAAATGGATTGCTTTTCTTTTTATCAAATAGAGTGAAGAAATTTCATGGTTACTATTAAAACTTAGTCTCATTTAAATGTATAAGTTATTATCAAATTATTATAAAATTATAAGGGAATTAAGAATGGCATTTGCATCTCATAATGCTACCTTAAAAATTGCAAAGAAATTCTAAGTATAAGATAAAATAAAAAAATATAAAGATAAAGAAAAATTAGTTAATACTATTAGGAATGTGAATAATATTATTTATTAACAATAGTGTTATTATGAAAATACTATTAATTTTTGATATTGAAAGTGATATATATATATATATATATATATATATATATATGTACATATATATAATTTATGTTAAAAGTATTTTGAAATAACTGAAAATTTATTAACAACAAAAAATGTGTAAGGTTAAGGTCGCGACATGTAGTTGTTAATAGGGAAAGGGTTGGGGGGAGGGTTGCTGAACCCACTTCCCACCCCATTAATAAATGGGATGGGGGATGGGGTCGGTGAACCTCCACCCAACCCAAAAACTTTGCTACCAAACCATAAACTTTCCACCGGTCGATGTTTCCTTTCTGTGTAGTAGGCTTCGACCTCTCTCTTGTGTAAACTAATTTTTTACTTGCATTCTTTTACAGTTTTCATTATATATGTGTGTGTGTGTGTGTGTGTACAAAGGTGTATACATATATGTATATATAATCTTTTTCCAAGTATATACTTATATCATTTTAACCATTCCTCTAAAATGAGGCAAAACCCATATGCCCATTTGGGAAAATACTAAAATAATGAGATGAATAAAATAACTAAACACATTGAAACCATAGGTGAGGGTGTAAATAAAAAAATAAAATAAATGAAGCATGTTTATCCTTCCAAGAGCTTGAGGTTTCCTCTCATGGCTTCCTCCTCCCTCTCTAAAAATCTATAAATTAAAAAGAAGAAACAATAAGTCAAAACAAAGAGAAAACATATTTTATTATGCATGTTTAGAGTTAGTTGAATCCCTAGATCTAATGACCCCAAATGAATCCATCTAATGGATGAGATTCATCCCTACAAAAAGTAGGTGGGGAGTGGGTGAGAGATATTCAAATTTAATTTGCATGGGTAGACATTATTTTGGGATCACTCAAGTATGTGTAAGGGTTGGGTGTTATTACTTTTCTAACCCAAATATCTTTTAGAGACATTTTAATTAAATGTAACTTAAACCCCTTTGTGGGTATCATAGAACTTTATTATTTAATTAAATATGACTGTTATCCCAATTTTACCCCCGATAAAATAGATCAAACATGACTTTGCACAAGAAAAATCAGAAGGGCCTGCTCTGTATTGTGAGGTCACAGTTTAGATCCAATAACCGAGGGGCAGGCGAACTACCAATAATGTATAGTATGGTAACAGTCAAAGTACAATAGGAATGTTGTGGTAAAAAGTAAATATTTGTCGTAAGTGGTTCGGTAATATTAAAATGTCAAAGTTAGGGTAAGTAGAGAAGTAGGGTCTACATGATTAGGAATTAGAAATATTATATTGGTAATAAGGACAAGGAGTGATGTCATAAATATTTTGTGTATTTTATTTGTAAAAAGTCTAAAAAGGTGGAACCCATGTGAAATGATAAGGTTTATCTTATCTTAAAAGATAAGCTTACATGTAAAGATAAGAGTTAAGGTATGGAATATGATTCGTCAGAGTAGATTTCTTATCCTATCTTAGAGATAAGGTGGATAAGCCTGAAAGTTTCTATAAATAGAGAGGCCACCCCCCTCATTTAGCATAGAAGGAAGTAGTGAGAAATATTGTATGAGTAAGTGTGTGAAGGAAGCCATCATTTAGAAGGTGTGTTAAAGAAGCCATTAAGAGGTGTAATTGTGAAGTTTCTCCCATAGTTATTGTTGGAAGGCAAGTGGAGTTGGTAACACTTGAAGTACCTCATGGGTGAGATTGTAACAATTTCATGTTGATAATATAATTTACACTTATATTTCAGATTTGTCATCATTCCTTTGTATCATAGTCTATGGTATTCTTGTGTTATGTCTGTTATTGTGTTTCCAGATTACTTCCACCAAACTAAAAGTTGTGCATTAGTAAATAATCATAGCACGAGGAGTTCCCGGTGGAGAATTATCATAGTGCCAGATTGGTGATGACATTTTGGTTCCGTTGCCAGGACCATTCCTCGTTGGTGGATTTTCTAGAGAGATATTCCCACTTAGTCAGAAATCATTTGGAGGGTAACCTTGTTTTTACTGTGCATAGTAGTTACCATGGTAAAGTCACTTTTTACCATGAATAGTATTTACCACAGTAAAGTCACTTTTTACCATGAATAGTATTTACCACAGTAACTTCACTTTTTACCGTGAATAGTGTTTACCACAGTAAAGTCAGTTTTTACCAAAGCAGTAAGTCAAGTTTTACCATAGTTTACCGTGGTCATTTCTATTTTACTGTAGAAAGGTGTAAAGTCACTTTCTATTATAGTGATTCCAATTATTTGTGCACATAAGTCTTGTTGATTGTACTTGTGGGTTGGTATTTCACTGTGGTTACTTTTGAAAATGGGGAAGATTCCTATTTTTTCAGCCCAATCTAATGAAGATGCTTCCTCTTTCATTCAAGAGTTTAAACAATCTTGCATTTGTAATGGCCTCATAAGAAGGGAACAATGGACTGAATTTTTTCCTACCTTTTTGGATGGTTCAGCCCTTAGGTGGTTTGAAACACTAGGTGATAATGTGAAAAACTCATGGGATTTATTAACTGAAAGTTTTCTTGAAGAATTTGGTGAACAACAAAAATATGCAGATCTCATGATCGAGGTCACAAAGCTATCCCAAGGAGAGAAGGAGAAGATAAGGGATTATCATGCTCGTGTTCTAGAGCTAAGGAGGAAGCTCGATGCCCAGATCCAGAAGGAAGGATTAGCGGATGGGTTGATGAATGGCGTGGATAATCTCCTCTGTAAGCACTTCATTCTTGGGATGAAGCCAGAGATCAGACAATGAGTGAAGTATGACCACCCAACGACCCTCGAACAAGAAAAGGAGATTGCAAGAAGGCAAGAAGAAAGCATGGAAGAAGAGCCCAAAGAAATTGTTGCTAAGGTAGAGCCTACACCAACACCTTTGGTCCAGAATCCACAACCACTCTCGGTGAGCACAAATATTTCTCCTAGTACATCTACTGAGTATGAAGATCTGCTCAGGAAGATGGGCCAGTTAACTATTAATCTTCTTCAAGGAAAATAATTTAGTTCTCAGGGAGGAGATAGAGGTCCAAAAAGAAATATTTCTGAAGTTGTATGTTATGGTTGTCATAAAAAGGGTCATTATAAGTATAATTGTCCAGATAGAGCTTCTACATCTGGTACAAGAGATAATGATAAAGGAAAAGCACCTGTGAATTCTTTTGATGTAGTAGATAGGAGCATAAATAATGAAGCAGATGTGTTTGTAACAAAAAGAAAGAAAGAAAAAGATAACCAAGATGGAAATGATCCTAAGAAGATGAAAGGAGAAACTAGTAAGAAACATAGGAGAAGAAAGTTGGGTGTGCAGGATTTTCTGATTTCACAGGGGCAAGGACCATACTCCATCTTAGAAGATCTATCCAAAAGGCCTGCAAATATTACATATGGTCAACTTCTTTTATGTCTTCTGAGAAGAGGCGGGAGCTGTGAAGTGGACTCAATGCTCGACGAAGGAAGGAGGTTGAGGTCCCTATTTTGGAAGCAGAGGCGGATCCCTATGCTCCACAAGCTGAGGTATTATGTAATGGTATTTCAATTCATGATGTCTTAGTAGATGGAGGTGCTGCAGTTAATGTAATGACCGAGTCTGTAATGAATATGTTGGGTTTAAAAATTGATCACCCCTCAACACTTATGTTAAGGTCATTAAATAAGGGAAAAACTAAACCAGAAGGTGTTGTTTCAAATGTGGCAATATCTGTTATGGGTGTTGTATGTGTGGTAGACTTTTAGGTGATGAAAAATGGTACTGTTGCATACCCAATGTTGTTGGGAAGGCCATGGCTAAGGAGAGTTCATGCAAGAAACTACTGGAATGAAGGCTTCATGACACTTGGACATGGCAGAGAGAGGGTGAAGATAAACATGATCCCTCGGCATCATAAGGTAGAACCTGTGGATTCAAGTGATGAAACTGATGATTGGACATCCTCTGATTACTCTAGTACCAGTGAAGTGGACACAGAAGATGAAGAAAGTGAGGTTGATGTTTCAGTCATGGATATCCTTCCAGTCACACTGACTCATGAACCCATAAAATTATCTGAAGAAGAAATTGATGATCGTCTCCAACAAATAAAGATTGGTGATGTTGTGATGGAGAGTGAGAAGGAATCCTACCTCTAGCTCTTTCGAAGGTACATACACCTATTCACTTTTGATTACAAGGAACTCCATCAAGTAAGTTGGGTAGAACATTCTATTGAGCTGGTAGATGGTGTTAAGCCCATAAAGCAAATGCCATATAGAATGAATCCTAATTTTTCCAAGACTGTAAAAGAAGAAATAGATAAGTTGCTTGATGCAGGATTCATATTTGTTGTGGAGAATTCAGAATGGGTTTCTCCCATTGTGATCTCAATAAAAAAGAATGGGAAGCTACACATTTGTGTTGATTATAGGAAGCTCAACAAGGCAACAAAGAAGGATCATTACCCTCTTCCATTCTCAGATCAGATCTTGGATGAAGTAGCTGGCCAGGAGTGCTATAGTTTTGCTGATGGATATAGCAGATACAACCAAGTTCGTATAGCAGAGAAAGATCAGCTGAAGACCACGTTCACCACTCCTTGGGGAACGTTTTCTTATAGAGTTATGCCTTTTGGGTTGTGTAATGCTCCAGCAACATTCCAGTGCTTGATGAATAGGGTGTTTGAACCCTACATTGGAAACTTCATCAGAGTATTTCTGGATGATTTTTACATCTATGGGAGCAAGATGGACCACCTGCACCAGATGGAGACAACATTTCAAAGGTTAGATGAAGCACAAGCCTCACTAAACCCTACAAAGTGTGTCTTTGGATGTTCTAAAGGTGTTTTGTTAGGGCATGTTGTATCCAGAGATGGTATTGGTACTGATCCTGATAAAGTTTCAAAAATCAAAGAGTTACCATTTCCTATGAATAGAAGTAAGTTGAGATCATTTTTAGGCCATGTGGGTTACTATAGAAGGTTCATCAAGAATTTCTCAAAGATTGCACAGCCACTAACCCAGTTCTTGAAGAAGGATGTTACTTATGAACCAGGAAAGAAGGCGCATGAAGCTTTTGAACAACTAAAGGAAGCTTTGGTGTCTTCACCTATTTTAAAGAATCCAGATTGGAGCAAGCCATTCATTGTGTATACTGATGCTTCAGATGTAGCACTAGGAAGTACTCTGAGCCAAAATGATGAAAATGGGAATGATCATCCAATTTACTTTGGGAGCAGACAAATGAGCAGTGCTGAGGTAAATTATACTGTAACTAAAAAAGAGGCTCTAGCTATCATTTTTGTTGTAAAGAAGTTTAGAAATTACTTGCTAGGGCAGAAATTTACAGTTGTAACAGATCATCAGGCTCTAAAATATATTGTAAATAAGCCTAACCCATCAGGGAGGATAGCAAGATGGATAATTTTGCTACAAGAATTTGAATTTGATATTATAGATAGGCCAGGAAAGAAGCATGTCAATGCAGATGCACTCTCTCGAGCCTATGATGGTTTAGGTTCATCTTGTGATGATGATGATTTCCCAGATGCAACATTGTTATCCCTTGACACAATCCCTAGTGAATACATAGATATTTGGAATTATCTGAATGAATTCAAGTTTCCTGATGGTGCCAATGCAAAGACTAAGAGGAAGATTACTCAAGCCAGTCATCCATATTCTATTCTACATGGAGTATTATTTCGAATAGGACCTGATGGACAGTACAAGAGGGCAGTTGGATGTGATCAAGGGAAGGAGCTAATAGAAGAATTCCACAATGGTACATGTGGAGGACACTTCTCTAGACAACTTACAACAAGAAGGATCTTGGATGCAGGTTATCACTGGCCCACTCTTTTTAGAGATTGTTATAATTATTGTAAGACATGTGATATTTGTCAAACACATGGTAACCGTAAGACTTCATCAGCTCCATTATGCCCTATTCTTCCACTTGGTCCCTTTGAAAAGTGGGGAATAGATATTGTAGGTCCACTTCCAACTACCCCACACCAAAATAAGTATATTGTAGTTGCCACAGATTATTTAACCAAGTGGGTTGAAGCTAGGCCATTGAAAACAACTTCCATGGATGAAGTGGCAAGGTTCATATATGAACGCATTGTCACCAGATTTGGTTGTCCATTAGAAATTGTAACAGATCAAGGAAGCCACTTCATTAATGAGGTGGTAGAAGCCCTAGTCAACAAGTTTTCTATTAAGCACAGGAAGGCAACAACATACAAGCCAAGCACAAATGGACAGGTGGAACAAACAAATTTTGTGTTGTGTCAAATTCTAGCAAAAGATGTAGCCTTGCAAGTACATAAGTGGGATAAAAGGATTCATGCAGCATTGTGGGCATATAGGGAAACATCAAAGTCAGCAACAGATACTCCCCATTTCAGTTGGCTTATGGCATTGATCCAGTTCTTCCTATTGAGTTTGATATTCCCACTGTGAGAGTTATGAAAAATGAAAGGATGGATGAAAGTGATTCAGTAAAAGAAAGGTTGGTACATCTTCATTTGCTAGAGGAAATGAGAGAAATAGCAAAGGATACAAGCTATAAGAAGAAAATGAAGCAAGAAGGAATACTTTGATCAAAAGATCTATTGGTCTCCATTTCATGTGAATGACTTGGTTCTAGTATATGATTCTAGATACAAAAAAAGAAGGCAGAGAAAAATTTCTTCCCAAATGGATGGGGCCCTACAAAATAGTAGTTGTGCATGAAAATGGTACATATCGACTGGAGGAATTGGATGGCACTCCCATTACGAAATGGGTCAACCACGACAAGTTAAAGATTTTCCAAGCACCAGAATAGTCTACTCCGAGGATGGAGTAGAAGCTAGGAAGGGGGAAGATGTCGACACTAAAATTTTCCTCTGTAATTTCTATTTCATTAATGTATGTATTAGGAATAGGATGTTGTTAAGTATAATTAGTAGTAGCGTCTGATAGAAGATAACGGTGTTGTCGGTACGATGCCGCCAATAATGTATAGTACGGTAATAGTCAAAGTACAATAGGAATGTTGTGGTAAAAAGTAAATATTTTTCGTAAGTGGTTCGGTAATGTTAAAATGTCAAAGTTAGGGTAAGTAGAGAAGTAGGGTCTACATGATTAGGAATTAGAAATATTATATTGGTAATAAGGACAAGGAGTGAGGTCATAAATATTTTGTGTATTTTATTTGTAAAAAGTCTAAAAATGTGGAACCCATGTGAAATGATAAGGTTTATCTTATCTTAAAAGATAAGCTTACATGTAAAGATAAGAGTTAAGGTATGGAATATGATTCGTCAGAGTAGATTTCTTATCCTATCTTAGAGATAAGGTGGATAAGCCTGAAAGTTCTATAAATAGAGAGGCCACCCCCCTCATTTAGCATAGAAGGAAGTAGTGAGAAATATTGTATGAGTAAGTGTGTGAAGGAAGCCATCATTTAGAAGGTGTGTTAAAGAAGCCATTAAGAGGTGTAATTGTGAAGTTTCTCCCATAGTTATTGTTGGAAGGCAAGTGGAGTTGGTAACACTTGAAGTACCTCATGGGTGAGATTGTAACAATTTCATGTTGATAATATAATTTACACTTATATTTCAGATTTTTCATCATTCCTTTGTATCATAGTCTATGGTATTCTTGTGTTATGTCTGTTATTGTGTTTCCAGATTACTTCCACCAAACTAAAAGCTGTGCATTAGTAAATAATCATAGCACGAGGAGTTCCCAGTGGAGAATTATCATAGTGCTAGATTGGTGATGACAAACAAAAATCTTTCAAGAGGTGAATCAAAAAAAGAGACCTTAATGAGTGCCAACCCTCCATGTGGAAAGGAGAAACAACAGAAGCCTCCACGTGCATCGTCCGCGCGACTTCTAAGGGAAACTTTGGGGACAGATCCTAAATACACACTGACCCTCCACGTGTCCAAGGTCAAACATAAGGCCCCGCCAAAAAAAGGGACTTAGGAAAAACAAAAAAGAACAGAGAAAGGATGTAGAAGGAGCCACGTGCCTCTCCGGAATTCTTTCAAGAGGTGAATCAAAAAAAGAGACCTTAATGAGTGCCAACCCTCCATGTGTACAGAGCTTGAAAAGGAAGAATCATCCGTTGAAAATTCTAAATAGAGGAGGGCCTGGGAAGGGATATTTTCCAACGACGGGCCCGAGGATGGCTTTTGAGAAAAAGTAAATTTTGGGCCTATGGGGCTGCGGGACGTTTTTAATATTTTTGCATATTTTGTAAAAGGTGCAAAGCGAAGTTCGGGCCCAAGGATCCATTTTTCAAAACTTTCTTTTCCACCATTTTTGTAAGGACTCAATTCAAATATTCAAATGGGCACAAATTTTGATCCAGTGCTTGAAATTCAACAAATTTGGCACCATTAGAAAGGTCTCGACCTCCTCTACACCATGGGAACCTAAAAATTTAATTTTGATGAGGTTAGGAGGGTGAAGATCAGGAAATCGTCTTTCAGGATATTAATACATAATCCAATTTTCTTCAACAACTAGATCAGAATTGATCATATTTTCCATTCCTCCTTCTTCAACATGCGAAAGCAAATGAAGAGGCAGACTTGCCAGATTATAGGTAGATTTGCAGGGGGCATTGATTGCCAGTAGTTGAGCTTCCAATCTAGATTTTCCGCCTCTTTTCCTTCTCCTCTCTTCGCTTCATCTATAAAGGTAAGAACTTGGATCATTGTAAAGGGTTGGACATTTCGCACCCTCCCTTCTTCTTTGGTCTACAGATGAATTTGTGGAGTTCAAACCTCTATTAAAACTGTAATGCAAATTTCTACCTCTTGGCCATTGTAATGTTCTGTATCAAATTGTGAAGCAATAATACATGTATGTGGATGATTTAAACCCTCTCTTGTATTCATTTCCTTTATCTTATCTTTCATTGAAATATTGGTTATCTGTACGTGGTGATTTTACATTTTAATGGTCTGGGTTTGATAGCAAAGTTAGTGTCCAACATTCCTTTGGTGCATCACCTTCATTAGTTTAGGTTTAATTTCTTGCATTTTCTTAACCCTGTCTCCTTGGCAAGTTAAAATATATTTTTATAATAAATCCTCTGCAAAATTTTATGAGTGCACCTGAAAAGAGGAATGGGAACCGGCCTTCATCTAGAGAGTTCTCTTGATTTCAAAGTCCCACACTTTAAGATATGCTTCATGTTGTGTAATCACACTGAGAGTCTCAACCCATCAAGTTGTTGACATTCAGGGTGTTGGTACCCAACCTTAATCTCCTTCAAAGATCGAGCAACATCATGGATTTGACAGGACACCCCGAGGTAGATAGATGATTGTGTATGTTGTTTTGTAGTTAGGGAAGTAGTCTATCTGACTTGTTAGCACTCAGGTTTTGAAAGGAGTGGGTAGCACCTTAAAAGGATGTGATCTGATCCTAACTATTTTAGGTTGTTCCTTTCAACCAAAGTAAGGGAACCTATTTTGTAACCTCTATTATTGAAGAATACTGGTAAGTCCTTATTTTACATAAATTTTATAGAGAAATACCTTGGGGAAAATATGATCAAAACACCAAATCTGACTCTCACGAGTTGTCACTTCTAGATTATGGAGATATTTTCAAAACAAGGCAAAGGCTACTAAATACATTTGGAATCCTAATTGTTTCTACATGTTTTGGTAATGGAAATTGTGCATTTGTACACACACAGGAAAAACATGGGTAGTATGGGTATGATTGGTTGTTTTAAATGAATTTTGGTGGGACGTGAGGTAGAATGAACTTGATTTTCCAAATCCATGAGAACTCTTACAAAATGGAAAGTCTAGATAACAGAATGCTTCAGGGTAGCTAAAATGTTCCTTTAACCAGAATATGTGCTTTAATGGAGGCCCATATTAGCACTTTTTCACACAATCTATGAGGTTTTAAAATGAAATCAAGAATTAGAAATTCCAACAAAGTATTGAGATCTAAACCCAATCATGCCTGAGGTACACCTAGAGGCTTATAGACAATCTCTGTCAACAGATGAAAGAAAAGTGATTTTAAATCATTTATTTCACTCCAAGATGAAAGATCTTCTGAGAAATGAAATTGTAGATGCCACTAAACTATCACAAGGATTGAGACCTATGTGAATGAGACAGGTTTTGATACAAGATTGCAACAGGAACAAGAAAAACAATTTGCAGACATTTAAAAATAAAGCAAACACATTTTGCATAAGATCCACATAGAATAACTCAAATTTGATTAAATTTATCAGTAGGGGAAATTTTCTAGAACAATCTCAGAGCTTTTCAATGGAATTACACTCGCAAGCACCTTAACACGATCAAATTCAATACAAAAGAGATATTCAGGCTTCTCAAACAGCGTCTCAAAAGATAGGATTTGTAAAATATTCCTCTTGGGAATTTTCTTCGACCTCTAACACTCAAACCTCCAACCATTTGCAAGATAAATTTATGGCATTTATAACATTTACAACTGAGCCCCCTTTCCCCCCAAAAATATAGAAATTGAGTGCCACCAGTGCTTGCCATGATCACGATTGTGATTTCAAAGATCAGATCTGCAAAAAGTTACCAGGTGCTCAGAGGGAAAATCTTTTGAATATATCCCGAATTCAAATCCTCCTGGTAGATAACTCTTTCTTCAACTCGCCAACCACTTCCACATCTAATCTATCAAATCTAGCTCCTTGCGTGCTCAGGATAAGAAAAATAGAAAATCCGATCGAGCTCGATAGTCAGACCATTTTAATGGCGGAATAAATATCTAGATATCCCCTATCAAACTTAGATATCAAAATTTACTCTCCTCATTGCTTGGCGTGTAGGAAATACCAGGAAATCATGAAGACTCGCACTTCTAGGAGTGTTTTAGTGAAAATGGGGGGAAAATCATATTTAGACACAAAACTGCTGTTGATCTTCACTTTGAATTTGGGCCATCCACGTGGAAGATTCAATTTTAAAACAAGCCCAGGGGTTCCCTCTGACTTTTTACAAGTTTTGGAAAAAATGTAAAATTTTCACTTTTTTCTCTATAACTCTGCCCTTGAGAAATGATCTTGACATGTGTCCTGAGGTGGGTCCCAAAGAAACCACAGCCAAATTATGATATTTCACCTCTTTTTTTGGAAAAGGGAAAAATTTCCAAGTTTCCTTCACAGCTCCACCTTTCCGCTTCTAGTCTTTGATGTGGATTCGAGCGGAACCACACTTACTTTTTCACTTCTAACTCTTTTCTCCTAAAAGGAAAATTTTCCAAATTTCCCCCGAGGGTGTGCACATCCACCGTTGATTGGAGCAAGCTTTTACCTTTCCTTTATCAGGCTTGCAAGCCATTTTGAAGTTTTAATCCTTTGAATATCAGGGGGAAAAAAATCCAAGTTACCCCCGATGGTCTGCCTCCCCTCCTTTTCGACTTGAAACAAACTTTGACTGATCCTTTGTTGGGTTTACGGGCCATTTTTGATATCTCAACCCTTTTGAGAATAAGAGGCAAAAATTCTAAGTTCCCCCCGATGGTTCACTTCTCCGCCCCTTTTGACTTGTCAAACTGCCATGCGCCACAATGGCTCATCTTGAGATGGTCCCCAAAAGTTGAGACCTTCAATGAGCGCGGGCTCGCCATGTGTCCGTATCTCGTCAATTGTATCCATCTGCATAAAAAATTATCTAAGTTTGGGAAAACCAGTGGAAACCTCCACGTGTCCTCCTGGTGCTACTCCAAGGCCAAACCAAAAATTAGATCTTCAGACGAGCGTTGTTCCTCCACGTGGAAAAATTTTGAGTTGAGGCTTTCCACAGAAATTTTGAAGTACCCGGCTGAGCCACGTCCAACCAAAAGAGGCTACGTTTCCTGTTGATGCGAAGATGCAAATTTGACTAGGAGAAACACCCATCAAACTATAAAATGTAGAAAAACAACCATTTGAGCCTGAAGATAAAATTTTCTCAAAGGATAAAAAATCCAGGACTGTTACAAGGCTCAAATATGTTGCTTTACATCCACTCATTTTTCTTGAAGTATTCAAGGTAAAAATGACAAGGATGAAAAATTCTGACTATAGAGAAAGGAAATAATGGGAGAACCTAATTTTTAAGACAAACAGAGAATGGGAGACCAAAATTACAGAACTTCTCTAGAGGAACAAAGAAACGAGAAGAAAAATATGGACCCATACGTGATCTATGACCCTAGAACAAATTAGAAATGGAGACAAAGATTAACCAGGTAGAACACGGGGAAATAAAAAGTGATAGAGGCCATAAATCGATAGATTTTCAAAGGCAAAATGGGGCAAGACTATTTTGAGTACCAACATTGGCTCCGAAATGGGGATGGGCACTCCTTGCGAGTGCCATAAGAAAAAAGGTAGACCAAGTGCCAAAAATATCTAGTGGGCAACGGAGTCAGCTTTCAGAGAAGAGAAATAGAGCCATCTCCCAAAAAACAAAACAGAGAAACCACTAAAAACATGTCACCAAGGACCAAAACGAGAAAAAACACAAAAGACAAGAAACAAACAACAAAGTATACACTGTACACAAGTTTTTTACTTTGATTATGGGGAATCAATCCAAGAAATTCTTAAAATTCCTGTCATTAACAGGAATCTCGAGAAATTCACCATCCAAGTCCTTCAAGAAGAAGGTATGTTCACCAATTCTAATATCAATGGAGTAAGGGTCCATCCATAATGAGTAAAACTTGCCATGCTTGCCCTTATCTTCATGTTTTCTATCCCATAGCAACACAATATCTCCAACATTAAAAGCCTTGGGAGTGACCTTCTTGTCAAATAACTTCTTCAACCTTACTCTGAACCTTACATGCCTCTAGTGGGATGGCCTCCTCTCTTCATCAAGCTCAACAATCTAGTTAATGTGAACATCATAAGGACTAAACTCTTGACCTTCCAGCTGTTGAATAAATTGATATGAGAATAATTACATATGAAGGGGCAGTAGGGCCTGAGTCCCATATACCAACTCAAATGGATTCTTTCTAGTAACTCTCTTAACATTGATCCTATCTGCGCAAACAACAAACTTCAACTATTCACCCCCCTTTCTCTTGTTCAGCTCCAAGGTTATTCTGATAATCTTCAACAAATTTTTATTACTGGACTTAGCTTGTCCATTTCCTTGGGGATTGTAATTAGAGGCATATGTCAGGTTGATCCCATACTCCTTGCACATTACCACCAAAGGTTTAGCCCTGAAACTCATGGCATTGTCAGCTACAATTTTGACTGGCACTCCAAACCTACAAATGATGTGATTAAACACAAAATCCATTACAATTTGGTGTGTTGCCTTCTTGGTGTTGATTGCTTCCACCCATTTAGTAAAGTAATCAGTGGCTACAAGAATCCACTTATGGCCAAAACTTGAAGGGTATGAAATCTCACCAATGAAATCCATTCCCCATTGCTTGAATGGAGCTTCAATCGATACAGGATGCAAAAGTAGGGAGCCTGAAGCTTTCATTCTTCCAGAGAAATGTTGGAAACTCTCACATCTTCTAACCAAAAAGGTTACATCCTTGAAGAGAGTTGACCACCAATAACCAGCCCTTAGGATCTTGTGTGTTGTGACTCTTGTAGCAAAGTTCCCCCCACAAAATCCTCCATGGAGATCGGCAATTATCTTGGGGGATTCATCTTCAGTGATGCACCTTAAGAGAACTCCCTCAGGATTCTTTCAAGCTAACAAAAAATCAGTTATGACATATTTTTGGGAAGCCAACTTAAGGGCTTTTTTTTTGTTCTTACTTAAATACTCAGGGTAGTATAAGTTTTTGAGATAAAAAATTACATCCTTGTACCACTCAGAACTCATCATCTTTTAAAAAACTCCCGCCCTTTCTTCTTCTACCTCATTTACCTCAAGAGTTTGTAAGTTGCTCTTAGCCATAAGCTTAGCCAAGCCCAAAACTCTCACCAACTTTTTGGTTTGGATATCCATGTCATATTCTTGCAACTTGTTCACCCATCTGAATCTTTTGCTTGAGACCTCCATCTCTGATAAGATTTCTTTTACCATGGTGTGGGGAACATAAGCAACCACTTTAGAACTTAGAATGTAAGGCCTGAAAACCTTTGTTGCTTTCACCAAGGAAAATGTCTGCTTCTCCATAATAGTGTATTTTATTTCAGCCCCCTACAATGCCTTACTGAAAAAGGAAATTGGCCTCTCAGCCCCTTCATCATCCTTTTGCAGTAGGACAGAAGCAATAGTGTTCTCTGAAGCAAAGGAAAACAGTTGGAAAGGATTCTTATAGTCTAGAGCTGCTAAAACAGGGGCATGGTTCAATGCCTCCTTGATCCCATTGAATGCATGTATGGTAGCCTCCTCCCATTTGATGACCTGGTCCTTCTTTAGCATGGAAATGATTGGAATGCTCAACTTAGAAAAGTTTGATATGAATCTTCTGATGAATTTTATTTTCCCAAAGAAGGATTGAATTCCTTTCTTGGTTCTTGGAATTATGACCTTGTTGATGGCCTCTACCCTTTCTGGATCAATCATCACCCCTTCTTGTGACACAATTTGACCAAGCAACTTTTCCTTCTGCACTCCAAAATGGCATTTCTTTGGATTGAGTGAGATGCCATATTCTCTACATCTTATCAACATCTTCTTCAAGTGCAGAAAGTGGTCACTTCTCTTTCTATAAAACATAGTCACATCATCCTGGTAGACAAAAATAAACTCATTGATGTAACAAGAAAAAGCAACATCCATTGCTCTTTGAAAGGTGGATCCAGCATTCATCAAACTAAAGGGCATCCTGACATACACATATGTTCCCCAAGGAGTAGTAAAGGTTGTATTGATCCTTTTTTATTCCTTCACCACAACTTGGTTATAACTAGAGAAACCATCCAAGGTAGAGAGTAATTCAAAACCAGTCACTAACTGTAGCATGTTTTCCATGTTTGGTAAAGGATAATTATCCTTCATTGATGCTCTTTTTAGATTCCTGAATTCCACACATAACCTGATGTCACCATTCTTCTTTCTAACTGGTACTAGGTTTTTAACCCAAGAAGAATACCTAGTGAGCTTGATAATCCCTCCATCTCTTAGCTTCTTCAATTCCTCTTGCATCTTGAGAAACAAGAGTGGATTGATTTGCCTCTATTTCTTCCTAAATGGCTTTGCATTAGACTCTAAGGGAATATCATGTTGGAACAGATCCTCTCTATATGCGTTTAATTCAGCATAGGTCCAAGCCATCCAATCTTGGTATTTCTTCAACAATTGGATGTATGACTGCTTCTCCTCCTTGTTGAGATTTCTGCCTAACCAAATTTTCCTTGGATTATCCTTAGTAACAAGATCATGCTCCTCAACATCCCTCGAGGCTGTCATATGCCTATTAATAATGCAATCATCATTATCAAAATTTGATTCAAGAGAAACCAATCCTCTAGGAATGGTATTAGTCTTTAGCTAGATGATGCCTTTGCCAAACAAGCTTTCCTTTCCCCCTGTTACACGCACCATTGGCTACCAATCAATGTATTGATCAGAAAAATCTCCCTTATTCTACAGTAATCTTCTAATCTGAGCATCATCATCAAAAACCTGCCAGTGTTTAATGTTGTTAGGGACAGAGGGTCTTGTCAATACCTCAACATCATATTCACAATATGGGTACATTATACAATTGTCAAACCGAAACCCCAACACTGAAATCTTGCCTTCAAATTCCTTGAATTTCCTATCATGATGCACTATGTTGAATGGATCAAACATTTCAATAAGATCCCAAACTACATGTTTATATTGTTTCATTCACTGATTCTTTATAGCATACACTTTTTTGACTTGTTTTACAATTAATTCTGAGTCTCCTTTGACAATGATGTCCTTGATACCATATTTCCAAGCAATTCTTACACCTAACAATAGTGCCTCATACTTAGCAATGTTGTTAGTACACTCAAAACTGAGCTTGAAGGAAAAAAAATCTTTCTTGACCTAGAGAAAGCATAGCAACACCAGCACCATTTCTAAACTTGGAGCAAGCTCCATCAAACAATAAATTCCAAGGAGATCTCACTTATTCAAGACACCTGCATTCTTCAATCTTGTGCTCTTTTCCATCAGCAAATCTTACAAAGTTATCAGCATCGACATTTGTGTACAATACTTCATAGGATGCATTGTTGGGATCCTCAATAAGGTGCAACATCTTATTTTCCCCATAAAAACCTGACAAGGCTACCATCAATTGGAATGGTGGCATAGGACATATCTATTTGGACACTCCCACCAACACTTGCAGCCCATTTTCTAGAAAGCAACATACCCCACTTAGCTGGACAGTCAACAATGACAACATCAAGTTTTAAATTTTTACCTGGGTAAGCTGTAAGATGCACCACCAAACCATTCACACATCCCACTACTATAACTTCTCTGGATTCCATGGCAGTGTAATTCCCATATGCTATTGTTACTTTGATGTTTAGCTCATTCATGACTTCCAAAGGCATGACATTGCATGATGCCCTTAAGTTAAACATACAGTTATGGAGCAATCTATCCTTTATGATCAAAGTGGTGAAGAATGGATCCACATTTAACTGATATTCCATCAAGGAAGTCCCCAAATAAACCTCATGTGGTTTACCTAGTTCCTCTAACACTGGTGATGTCTCTAATCTTCAATGAGTGGAGGAGTCTCCACAATGTTTACATTTCTTCCTAGGGCAGTCTTCTCTTTATTCAATCCCAAGTATTCAAATGTCATTTTCTTGTGCTCAGGGATCCTAAGCAACTCAACAATTAGAATAGAGACTTTGATTTGTCTCAAAACTTGGGAAATATCATATGGGATAGAATTTGGCAAGGCAACATTGGAAGGAAAGCTTACACACTCATTAGGTGGTAAAGGATTTTTGACAGCTTGGGCATGAGGGGGGGTATTATTTTTGTTTGGAACAACAAGGATTTTGGAAGATGCATCTTTCTTAGGAGCCTCTTTAGGAATGTTTGAAAGTAAGGGAATTTTTGGCTTGGCTTGAGGCCCTATCCCTTTGGAAACCCTACTTCTTGTGTTGTACTCCTTTTCTTGAGCCACAACAACATTCATCTATAGATTCCTATCCTCCTCAAATGGGATTCCTCCATCATACTTCTTTATCATTAAATCCCTTAAATATTAAAATTCATTATTGGGTAATTCAAAAGATTGTAAAATATATACTTCTAAAGTATGAAAATGAGGAAGAAGTGGTACCCTCTGAATGTAGTCCAAAAAAGTGGTAGTAGTTTGGGTACTTATCACCTCGATTGAAGTTGCCCCTGATTGTGAGCTTGTGGAGTGATCCATCATGAAGAAATCATCATCATTATCATCATCATATTCTTCTTCTTGTTACTGATCTTCTTCACAAGGAGCATGGGGCATGAAACATTTGTCACACTAATCAATGAACTCTGTTTCTTCCACAACAGCAACTCTGATAGCCAAAGGATCAGGCACCATTCTATTTTCTCTGCCCTGGGCCTGCCTATTTCCAAATCCAATAGGTCCCTTACCTCTGTCATCAGATCTTTGGTGATTTTTAAACCTGTCTTGGATTTTTTGCTTGTGTTGAACTTTTGAGCTCTGCCCAATTCCTTTCTCAGCCTGGGCTAGTTTGTAGGAAATTTCTTTGACAACCCCTGCCAAAGTCTTCACAACTTCTTCCAAATCAGCATCCTTTCTTGTCTGATGTTTTTTTGGGTTAATTAGTTTTACACCCTACCTTTTTGGAGGCTTTCTAATTGGCTTGATATTATTTTCAATTTGCAAAGCCATAGTGAAGGCCTGCCTCAAATCGGTAGGGTTCTTATCCCTCAAGTAGTATGCTTCCTTTTTATCAAATGCATCAGAATATTTGATCAAACATGACTCATCACATGGTCTCAAGTTAACAAGAAATATTCTCAAAGTCTTGTTGAACCTTGTGTTGAAATCATGTACTGACTCATTAGGATTCTTCTTGATATTTTCAAATTCTAATAGAAGAAACCTAGGGCCAGTTCTATCACCATACTACAATCTAAAGGCATTTTTCATCTCAGTCCGAGAATCAATAGAATTATCTGGCAATGCTTTATACCAGTCCCTTGCATCCTCCTCCAAAGTGTGAACAAACAATTTGATGTATACATCTTCATGTTAAATCTCAAATTCTTCCATCATGTTGATAAAAATATTTAAATGCTTATCACAAGTTATAACATTGTTTCCCTGGAACTTTGGTAGTTTGTTCCTTACATCTTGAGGTACTGCATTTGCATAACCAACCATTCCCACAAAATTTATAGGTCCAAAGGTATTTACAAAAAATGGAGGTCTGGATGGGGGATGATCCATATTGATTCGAGAAGGTGATCTTAGGGGAGAAACAAATTGATAAGGGGCATGGGGTATTTTAAACATAGGAGTATAGATTTCAAAATGGATACCCTCTAAAGGCCTTGTTTCTTGGAAATCCCTATCAACTTCTGAAAATATAGGTGCAGAATGAGAAGCAAACTTTTCAAAATCAAATGAAGGCCCTTCTCCAGCTGGAGAATTCAATTCCACAAAGAGGCTACCTGATTCAGAAGCACTTGAATAACAGTATTCAATGATAGGCCGGTCACTCTCATGTAATGGGGATATCTCTTCTTGACTGCTGATCTCCCAAAACTCTCCAGGATCTTCTTCCTTCTAACTTTGCTTTTCCTAACTCTGGAAATAATGTCCTAGCAGGATCCCTAGGAAAGAAAGACCTTATTCCTTCCATTTTTGCAAATATTAGTAACAAATCTTACTTGACAAAGGTTAAGACACTGGTCCTTATTAGAAATTAGATCAACAAGGAGTCGCCACTAAGGATTTCCACCTTAGTTGTGCAAATGTACTAAAATATGATCTGTGAAATGTCTATCACTACTAGAAGCTGAAAATGGTAAGACCTGACTTTTCTTTACCCATATTTATAAGTAAGAACTAGTGCAGTAGCAACTAGAAGAGTTGGACACAGTACTTAAAAATTTGAATACTTTTTACAGGCCCAAACAGAGGATGATTTTTAAGACAATGTATTAGCATCTAGAACACATAAGAGATGCTTACCAGGGCATGAATATGAACTACAATCTCAATGTCCTCGGTAACGGCGCCAGAAGTGTGTTGGTACCCAAACTTAATCTCCTTCAAATACCAAGCAGTACCATGGATTTGACAGGATACCCAGAGGTAGATAGATGATTGTGTATGTTTTTTTGTAGCCGGGGAAGCAGATCTATCTCACTTGTTAGCACTCAGGTTTTGAAAGGAGTGGGTAGCACCTTAAGAGGATTTGATCTGATCCTCACTATTTTAGGTTGTGCCTTTCAACCAAGGTAAGAGAACCTATTTTGTAACCTCTGTTATTGGAGGATACTGGTAAATATCTTCTTTTGCATAAATTTTATAGAGAAAGACCTTGAAGAAAATATGATCAATGCACACCAAATCTAACTCTCACGAGTTGTCACTTCCAGATTATGGAGATATTTTAAAAACAAGGTTCAAAGGCTACTAAAGACATTTGGAATCCTGATTGTTTCTGCATTTTTTTGGTAATGGAAATCATGCATTTGTACACACACAGGACAAACATGGGTAGTATGGGTAGGATTGGTTGTTTTAAATGAATTTTGGTGGGAGGTCAGGCATAATGAACTTGATTTGCTAGATCCCTCAGAACTCTTACAAAATGGAAAGTCTAGGCAACATAATGCTTCAGGGTAGCTAAAATGTTCCTTTAACTAGAATATGTGCTTCAATGGAGGCCCAGATTACCACTTTTTCACACAATCTATGAGATTTTAACACGAAATCTCGAGTTAGAAATCCCAAAAAAGTATTGAGATCTAAACCCAATCACGCCTAAGGTACACTCAGAGGCTTACAGAAAATCTCTGTCAATAGATGAAACAAAAGTGATTTTAAATCGTTTATTTCACTCCCAGATGAAAGCTCTTTTGAGAAATGAAATTTCAGATGCCACTAAACTATCACAAGGATTGATACCTATGTGATTGAGACAATATTTTGATACAAGATTGCAACATGAACAAGAAAAACTATTTGCAGACATTCAAAAATAAAACAAACACATTTTGCACAAGATCCACACAGAATAACTCAAATTTGATTAAATTTATCAGCAGGGGAAAGTTTCTAGAACAATATCAGATCTTTTCAATGGCTCATTACACTCGCAACCACCTTGACATGATCAAATTTGATACAAAAGAGATAAACAGGCTTCTCAAATAACTTCTCAAAAGATAGGTTTTATCAAATTTTCCTCTTGGGAATTTTCTTCGACCTCCTAACAGTCTAACCTCCAACCATTTGCATGATAAATTTATGCCATTTATAACATTTACAACAGAGCCCCTTTTCCCCTCAAAAATCTAGACATTAAGTGCCACCAGTGCTTGCCATGATCATGATCGCGATTTCCAGGATCAGATCTGTAAAAAGTTACGAGGTGCTTAGGGGGAAGATATTTCGAATATCTCCCGCATTCAAACTCCTCCTCTGGTAAATCACTGTTTCTTCAACTCACCAACCACTTCCACCCCTAATCTGTCAAATCTAGCTCCTTGTGTGCTCAGGAGAAGAAAAATGGAAAATTTGATCGAGCCCAATAGTCAGACCATTTTAATGTGAAAACGTGTCTCCAGATCTCCCCCACCAAACTTAGATATCAAAATTAACTCCCCTCTCTGATTGGCGTGTAGGAAATACCAATAAATCATGAAGACTCACACTTCTCAGGAGTTTTTTCAGTGAAAATGGGGGGAAAATTAGGACACAACTTTCATTGATCTTCACTTTGAATTTGGGCCATCCATGTGGAAGATTCAATTTTAAAACAGGTCTGGGGGTTCCCTTTAACTTTTTACAACTTTTGGGAAAATGTTAAATTTTCACATTTTTGTTCCGCACCTCTACCCTTGAGAAATGAGCCTGTGACACGTGTCCCGAGGTGGGTCCCAAAGGAACCACGGATGAATTTTTGATATTTCACCTCTTTTTTGGAAAAGGGAAAAATTTCCAAGTTTCCCCCACAGCTCTGCCTTTCCGCTTCTAGTCTCTGATGTGGTTCCCAGCAGAACCACACTTCCTTTTTCATGTTTAACTCTTTTCTCCTAAAAGGAAAATTTTCCAAATTTCCCCCGAGGGTCTGCACCTCCACTGTTGACTGGAGAAAGCTTTGACCTTTCCTTTATCAGGCTTGTGGGCCATTTTGATGTTTTAATCTTTTGAATATCAGGGGGAAAAAAATCTAAGTTACCCCCGATGGTCTCGCCTCCCTGCCTTTTTGACTTGAAACAAACTTTGACTGATCCTTTGTCAGGTTTTTGGGCCATTTTTGATATCTCAACCCTTTCGAGAATAAGAGGCAAAAAATCTAAGTTCCCCCCAATGGTCCGCTTCTCTACCCCTTTTGACTTGTCAAACTTCCACGTGTAACAATGGCGCATCTTGAGACGGTCCCCAAAAGTTGAGACCTTGAATGAGCGCGGGCTCACCACGTGTCCCTGTCCTGCCAAAAGGCACCAAGTGTATCCATCTGTATTAAAATTCTAAGCAAAATGCAAAGTGAGCTCCAAGTGTCCTCTTAGGCACTTATTTTAAAATAAAACTAGGGCCAGTCCCCAAAACCTCCATGTGTCCTCCTGGCCCCTACTCCCAAGGCCTTTTGAAAAGTCCAAAAATTAGATCTTAGAAATGAGCGTCGTTCCTCCACGTAGACAAATTTTAAGCTGAGGATTTCCATAGAAATTTTGAAGTACCCAGATGAGCTACGTCCAACCAAAAGAGGCCACATTTCCTGTTGATGTGAAGATGCAAATTTGACCAGGAGAAATGCCCGTCAAACCATAAAATGTATAAAAATAACCATTTGAGCCCGAAGATGAAATTTTCTCCAAGGATAAAGAATTCAAGACTATTACAAGGCTCAAATATGTTCCTCAGAGTTACATCCACTCGATTTTCTTTAAGCATTCAAGGAAAAAATGAGAAGGAATACAAATTATGGTTGTGGAGAACGAAAATAATGGGAGAACCTGATTTTTTAGACAAACAGAGAATGGGAGACCCAAATTACAGACATTTTCCATAGGAATAAATAAATGAGAAGACAAATATGGACCCACATGTGATCTATGACCCTGGAATAGATTAAAAATGGTGACAGAGATTAAACAGGAAGAACACGGGGAAATAAAAAATGACAGAGGCCGTAATTCGATATATTTTTACAGGAAAAATGGGGTGAGACTATTTTGAGCACCAGTACAGGGGTGTTGTGATTCTATAATAACAGTTTTGGCATGACCGATGGGACCAAGAGGTCTCCATTTTTATTGCAGCAAGATTGACATGCACTTGTTGTAAGTTTTCAGCTTATGAGGAGTTTTGAAATTACATATCTGGTGACTCCAAAAGAGGCTGAGTCCACTGGGTTTAGCATCCCAGGCTTGGAAGATTCATGAGAAGAATACAAACATGGTCAAGAACTAGAGAAGAGGGGCTATTTATCTATCTGCATTTTTCCCTAGATAGATTAGAGATGTGGAGAAGAGTTCAAAGGTCTCCATCTTCGCCAAGTAGGACATTTTCAACGCCTCCAACTAGTAGGACTTTCTTTCAATCAATCAGAGTGCTTTTATCAATCAGGATGCCACAACCTAACCCCTACGTTAATTTCATTGGTAGCATCCCACTCACTCTCAATGCACAAAATCCAGTTCTAGTCGCAACATTGAAGAGCATTCCATATTTCACTAGAGAGAACTATACTACTCCTAATGACCATATTAAAGACATTGTAAATGTCTGTGCAATTCATGAAATCATTGAAATGGACATTACAGTAAAATTTTTAGCCTCTTCATTTAAGGGTAAAACTTTATAATGGTTTAGGAGTCTAACAATAGGCTCTATTCAGAATTGGGACCATATGTGCATATCTCTTCACAATCAATTTGGAGAAAAGGGGGATAACCTTTCTCTATTAGAACAATTAAAAACAATTAAGAGGGCTCCTAATGAACAGTTGACAGATTTCAACTTCAAATTTCAAAGGACATGGGATAGGATTCCATTTTCCGTGAGACCCACAGATGAAGTTGCTTTCCTATACTTTCTTAAAGTTTTAAATTATGATATTTCTATAATGATTAAATCCATGGGAGGTGTAACCTTACCTGTAGCCTATAACATATCCATTAGAGCTGAAAATTGTTTAATTCAGGCTGGTAAACTTGTATCTATGCCACCTATTCCTCTATATCTAGAATTAGGAAGTCCAAGCACTAGTCAAACAACCACATTAGCTCCCATACCTCCTCCAAGGATTCAGAGTTCAGCTAAACATTCCGCCTCATCTTCTAGATCTTCAAATGAGCTCCAAGAATTCATGAAGCAACTGCAAAACTTTGGTAATGAGTTGGTGACACTTAAGAGGCAACAAGCTCAAAATTTTAGATTATATCAGCCTCAAACTCAACCCAATAGGCCTCTATATCAGCTAATAGGCCACCCACTCAAGCTACAAATCAAAATCAAGTCAAACCTCCTACCAATAGACCATTCCATCCTTACAATCCTAATGTTACATCTACATCTAAAGCCTTGGTACCAGTGAAAATTAACATGGCTTAAGAAAATGATTGGTGTTTCCCGTGTAGTCAGCCCCATAACCAGTCAATGTGTTTCAATGGTGCATTGAACCAAACTCTCATGGTGATAGAAACTGGTGTGCAATAAGATCCTAATCAAGAGGAAAATAAGTGGCAAGAAGCTCAACAAGAGACACCTACAACTGAAACCATGCTGGTTAATTGGCAAACAAAAGACTTCTGTGGATTTAACGAAGGCCCTTCTCAATGTATAGCTGCCAATACATGGTCCAAGAAAAGGAATATTGGAGAGGGGAAATCATCAAATTCAAGTAATCCAAAACCCTCTATTACTCCACAAGGAATTGGCAATCAAAGTGCAGCTCCCAATATGCAAGGTTATCCCAAGCCACCCCCTAGACAAGCTCAAGTGCTAGTTATAACAACCCATGTGCAAGAGAAGAATATGCAAGGAAAAGGGAAATGGAGAGATAGCTCATATCCATTCAACATCATTGAGCAGATGAAAAGGAAAAATGTAAACATCTCAATGTGGGATTCATTGGTTATCCCAAGATAAAGAGACCTTTTGCAAGCTGCTATGGAAAATTGGTCAACATCAAATCAGTCACCCAATCAGCAAGATAAAGTGCTTACCAATGCAGCTCAGCCTGAAGGAAATCATAGAGATCACAAAGGTAAGAATTTGAAACATCCTCCCTTCTATGTCTCATTGATCATTGGAGACAAGCTAGTGCATAATTGCATGATTGATTCGGGAGCAAGTAGCTTTGTAATGCCAAAACAAATAGCTGATCAGTTGGGTCTTCAATATGAAGTCATTTCCAAAGATGGTGTACAATTGGATGGTACAACAGTAACAACGGTTGGAGTAATAAAAGATTTGACCTTCACACTGCATGCATGCCCCAATGTGACCATCTTGCAAAATGTATCAGTCATAGACTTGCCACCCCACTTTGCATTGTGTTTGTCAAGAGACTTCACTGCTAAAATTGGAGGTTATTTTTCTACTGATCGGTCACACATGTTATTCAGAATAAGGTATGGAGTAAGGCTACAATCAGATATGAGCCTATTTTAAACTTCCATATTGAGCCTCATACACCGATTGCAATCAATGCAAATTTTTTAGCCCTCAATCAAGAAGATTATCCTAGCACTCATGAAGTTGATACCAAAGTCAGATATATTCCAAATTTGACCCTTGATGAATGGGACAACAAGAGGCATGTTTTTGACACTTACAAAGAAATTAAATAATCTAAATTAGGAGTCTATTACTTGCATGAAGAGAATCATCATCTTCCTAACATCACTAAGCCAAACCACATGGATGATAATGAAGTATGGAAGTTATTATTTGATGGCTTAAGAAGTAGACAAGGTGTAGGAGGAGGAGCTATGCTTGTTTCACCTCAAGGTACAAATTATTACTCAGCTTTCCATTTCTATTTTACCTGATCAAACAACATAGCTGAGTATGAGGCTTTAATTCATGGACTTCATTAGACTAGGAGGAGAGGAATTAAGAACCTACAAATATTTGGTGATAGTGAGCTGATTGTGAACCAAGTCAGAGGACAACATGCTGCAAAGAATGACCTACTCAGGAGCTATAGAAACCAGGTATGGGACCTCATTGAGGAATTTGAAGCTTTCAACATTGTTTCCATACCCAAGAAAAATAATGATGTAGCAAACAGGCTGGCAGCAATTGCGGAAGCGTTTTATGTTATAGAAAGTATAAAAGGTGATAAGTCTCAGCCCCATATCAAGGTGGTCGTAAGGCCATCTATCCCAGATAATAACACAAGTTGGCATGTCTTCGAGAATGATCAGTAAATTGTAAATTTTCTACACGAAGAAGCTGAGTTCTCCTCTAGAAACCAAGACATATTGGAACTACAGTATGGTGACCAAGTGGTGCAGCTAATGACCAACAAATTACCAGAGGGTCTTGTAACTTTGGAGTCAATCTTCATCCCAAATGATCAATTATAGAAGGAGAAAGCAAATATTCAGGTAAAGGGTGAAGATTCAGAGCCCATTACCATAGATGAAGAAAAACATTGTAAATTGACAAGGTAAGTACCCAACAAGAAAAATCTAAGTTTGTGCAACTTTGCCAATAATTCCTATATGTCTTTGCTTGGAATTACAAGGATTTAAGAGGTTTTAATCCAAAGTTGGCACAACACACTATCGAGCTGGATTTGGGATCTAATCCTTTTAGAAAAAAACAAAGGCCAGTAAACCCTCACATTGAGCCTCTCATGAAGAAAGAGTTGAACAAGTTGATTGAGGCCAACATTATCTTCCCTATCAAGCATTCAAGTTGGGTTACAAAATTGGTGCCAGTGACAAAGAGAAATGGTGAAATTAGACTGTGTGTGGACTTCCGTGATCTCAACAGAGCATCACTCAAGGATCATTACCCGCTTCCATCAATGGAGCAGATCTTGTAGGTTGTAGTTGGCTCTGAGAGGTTTTCATTGCTAGATGGATACTTAGGCTACAATCAGATAATGGTGAAAGAGGAAGATCGGTTCAAGACAACCTTCACCGCCAAATGGGGCACATATGCTTATAAGAAGATGTCATTTGGACTGTAAAATGCCGGAGAAAAATTTCAGTTAGCTATGGACATGGCATTCAAAGGTTTAATCAACAAGATCATGTTGGTGTATCTGGATGATATCACAGTATTCTCAAAGAATGTTGCAGACCATCTCTTCCACCTCAGACAGGTATTTCAAAGGTGTAGAAGGTTCGAAGTGTCATTGAATCTAAATAAATGTGTATTTTTGGCACAAGAGGGCAAGTTGTTGGGCCAAATTGTCTCAAGAGAAGGGTTGAAAATCGAACCTGAGAGAGTTGTAGCCATTAGAACACTTCCACTGCCACATCACAAGAAATCCCTCCAAAGCTTCTTAGGAAGGATAAACTTTGTCCGTAGATTTGTGTCTGATTTTTCCACTCTTATAAAGCCTTTAACAATGATGCTCAAGAAGAGTCTTGTGGTTATCGGTGAATGTGGATGTAATACATTTTATGGTTTGTGTTTGATAGCAAAGCTAGTGCCCAACATTCCTTTGGTGCATCACATTTGTTAGTTTAGGTTTAATTTCTCGCATTTACTTAACCCTGTCTCCTTGGTGAGTTAAAATATATTTTTAGAATATATCCTCTGTAGACTTTTATGTGTACACCTGAACAGAGGAATAGGAACCGACCTTCATCCGGAGAGCTCTCTCGATTTCAATGTCCCACACTTTGAGAGATGCTCCATGTTGTGCAATCACACTGAGACTCTTAACCATCGAGTTGCAGACATTCAGGGGTGCTATGATTCTGCACTAACAAAGACCGCTTTTCACTTGAGATTAATTAACCAAATTTAATTAAGGTGAAATTAAATTATATTAAAGTAAATTATAGGGAAGCCTAAGTCTGATTGGGACTAACTAATTTTATTATAAATTATTGAGAAATTTAATTTTATTATTATTTTATTAAAAAGTGAACTATGGGGAAATCTATAATGTTAAGTTAATGAAATTTTTAAATGAGAAAGTGTGACCGTAAATGTTAACCTTGTTTCGTGAGTGTGTTTAACAAAAATAAATTATTCCATAATTTTTTCTAGTTGACCTAGATTTTTTCTTGGGTTTCGTGTCGACAATTTTTGTGGGTGTTACAATAGCTTCCTCCTCTTCCTCTTTCCCTTAACCTGAAAAACCAAAAATGAATGAAATGAGTAAAAGACATGAATAAAAACCTTCGTTAGATATTTTCGGGTTGGATTAAAATTTTCCCATCCAATGGTCAATATTAGATTCATCCAAGGGCCAAGATTGTCCCCTACAAATGTTAGGTGGGGGTTGGTGGGATGATCATTTGATCACATGGGTCATGTTTTGAAGTGGGACACTTATGTGGTTTGAGAATTAATTCAAATTTGGTATTTCCTTTTTATTATTTCTTATACAACTCCAAAGTTAATAATTCAAGTAAACTCTCTTCCTTAATAATTTAGATCACTTTTATATTGGAGAATTAAATTAATAGCTTTGTGTGAATGGAAGGGTTATTATAGACTTGGACTTTACTTTTAAATTTTTTCATGACATTAGGAACCGCTTAATTAAATTAATTTAGGATTATATGAATGAAATATTTCAACCCTAACTATAGATTAAATAACTAATTTTATTTAATATTATTATTTATGTAATTTTGTGACGATTGTTTGAAACCAAGGGTTTATCTTATCGTTGATTTCGTTTCCTTAAAAAAAATTATTCCATTATTTTTCTATTATAACCCTTGTTTTATTTTGGGTTTCATGTGAAACTTTGTGGGTGTTACAACCTCTAACATTTATCAATTGATTGACAGTATTATATATATATTTTCCCTTCCCATCTAATACACTTGTTACCATCATAAACTTAAAAATAGGTTCCCTAAGACCTGTTGAAGATAAATATGTTGCATAACCAACAAGGTGCTTCTCTAAGGTTCTATCAGTACTTTCATCCACCATTAATGAGAAAAAAGGACTTTGTAACACTTATTCTATGTAAGTTTGTTCAAGATGTTTTTGTATGCAAAAAATAAAATCATTTGTAGCCTTACAGTTGGTGTAATTGGAATAAACATGATATTTTGTTATATTATGAGTTTTTGCATCCATGAGAAATTGACATTTTTTTCTCATACTTAGCTAGAGATAAATCCTCTTCACAAACAAAATTAGTTGTTTTCATGATAGTAATCACTGTACCTTTATTAACATATTCAATTTCAGAGAGATGATATATAATTTATTTTCTCTTCTTTAAATCTAATGCATTCATCCATCTTGCCCGAGCTTCTTTATGCATCGCTGACTTTTCATGAGTGATAAGAGCATCACGGTGTAAATTTGTGCAACCCTCTCTAGTACCCCATTGACCAGACATCATATACTTCCCACAATAAATGCATTTCATTGTTGTTTTACACTCATAAGTGGCATAGCTCAACCATTAAAAATTTTCTCACCATTCCATTTGAAAATTTCTTTTTTGTTTCACTTTATGTTTTTCATGACCTGGATTAACCTCTTCCCTAACTTGATCTATTTCTTCATCTAGATCACCATCAAAATAAGATCTAGAAATTTCATGAAATGTTTGTTTCTTGCGAATATTATGATCACCTTCATTTGTTGTGGATTCAATATATGCATTAGAAAATTTCTCTTTAGTCCATCTATTCATTTCTCCAATTGTATCAACTTGTTTCTTCCTTTTTGTAGAGTTTTTTAAATTTCCTACAGTTACGAATTTTTTATTATTAGTTTAATGTAATAAATCTTATAAGAATATAAACTAATTCAGAGCTTAAAAAATTAAAATTTCAATGCATGTAAACTAAAAATTGTTATTTGTCTTCTTGTGCATGTAAATTACAAGTCGAAAATATTTCTCAAAGCCTCATATGAATGTGATGGTTATAAAAGTTTCATAAGATCAATTATAATCTTCAGTTTCACATGTTTGCATTATTTGATTTAATGATATAAAATTTGGTTATTGACATAATAGATTCGAGAGATTACTTATCAAATACACAATAGAGAAATGCAAACATGGACACCCATAAAATATTCATTAAATATTTATATTGACAAAATGTGTTAGTTATATATATATATAAAGAACATAATAATTTGATTTTGTTAATATTTAAAATAATATTAAAATAAACTTAAATGATAAAATTATGCATCAAACACTATTATCACTAAACTTAAAATAATATTCCATATTTTTAATTAATAATATATATGACCCTAATATTTTTAACATTCCAAATATGAAAACCTATTAATTATTAAAATATTTTTACGAATACTGCCAATGCAAGATTTGATGAAGCTCAATGAAGCAATATAATGTTATACACGGATGTCGTAAGTCTTCAAAATAACATAAGAAAAAAATAAATTATATCATGAGTCTCAAACTGCCTATTCTTCTGAAATTAAAAATCATCTTATTACAAAACATGCGAAGTTTACTGTTATACACAGATACTTTAAGTCATCGAAACAACATAAGAAATAAATAAATTATATCAGAGTCTCGAACTGCCTATTCTTCTGAAATAAAAGAGCATTTGATTACAAAACGTGCAAGGTTTATTGCTTTATAGAAATTAAACATAACATAAAATGATAATCTAGTATTTATAATCTAGTGTTTAACAATTTATTTTAATTAAAAGTATGTTTTGTTTTAACTTGAGAGAAAGCTACAACAATTTATTTTTAATTAAAAGTATGTTTTGAAATAGAAATTTACTACTACTCTCTATAATACGTCAGAGGCTATCTCTCATATTTATTTTGTACATTTAAATTGATTAAAAAAAGGCTTCAAATAGCAAGTAATACAATAGATAAATAACATACCTGTGGGGCTGGATTAATTTTATTAGCTTTTTTTGCTTGAAGTTAAAATAAATTTTGCATTGAAAATAAATGAAAACTAGTTTGTATTTAAAGATTTTTTAGAGATAATAATTATAAATTTAAGTAAATTGAAATTAAATTAGTAAATTACTAAATGGTTCAAGAAAAATTAGTGTAAAATATTGGTAATTTCACTTAATAAAAAAGAATAAAACATATTTTTAAATTTAGAAATTGTACTTGAAGTTAAATCAATTTTTTTTTCTAAATTTACTTTTGAAGAAAAAAACATATTCCAAATCATATGTTATCATATATTATATTGCTAAAATATAGTTTTTAATATATTATATAATATATGGCTACTAGCATTTTTTATGGTTTATAAAAAATATAACCTTCAAATTTACAACTTGATAAAAACTAACCGGTCTAAATTTAAGGTTTAACATTTTATCAAATTTTAAGTTATAGTTAAAATATGGAAAAATGGTCTACAGACCATCAAATTCTAGGCCTGCTTATAACTATGATATCTCTATCATGTCTCAATCATTAAATTCATAACCACTATATATTAATATTACAATAATATGTATACATATACACATACAAATATATATGTATTATTATTTATATATAATTAATATACATTTAAAAGAATTAAAATGGGCATTTTGTGGGACCGTGAGTTGGCCCGCCACCCCTTTACTTTGTAACTCTCTATTATTTTAATTAATATAAAAAAACAGTTTCAATAGTAAAAGAATTAATATGTCAATTGAATCATCCAATGTTATTCAATAATTTACAGTGTGCCTATCTATCACGTAGGTTTGTAGTCAACGTGAACCTGCACAAAACTTTGACCGGTGCGGTCTTTCCTTGCACCCAGCGGGCCTCGAACCTACAACCGCCACGCCCTATATCCCGTGCCTCACCATCCAACTGTGCACTCACGTTTGAAACAATACAGTGCCAGTTCCTTTTAAAAAAACCGCAAACGAAAATTTGACGGAGTAGTACGTTGCTACCTATTTTGTTAAAACTAACGGCAATGTGACAAACTAACGGTGACATGACCGAAAATGCTTTTTCCCTATTGTACGAACTTGGGTGAGAGATAGGCCTAGCCAATAATTTATATAAAAGGGCAAGAAGTCCGACTTCGATATAAAGTGATATGGAACAACAACTAGTTCAAGAAGGTAAAGTAAGAAATAATTCTTACATAGGTATCTTTTGCTTTTTAAGTCTTTTTTGCTTTTCGAGTCCGGAATATATTTTTTTGTTTTTACTCCCGTAACTCGCTCAGAATTTTAACTTTTCTTTAAACACTAAGAAATGAATTGGACTACTTTTCTTAAATGTTTATTTTCAAATCCGATTACTTTACTTTTTCCTGACCAAGCTTCATCTCTAAGCAACTGCTAGTCCTATAAGTAGAGTAAGATTTGTGTGGGTTGCAATCTATGAGCTGTGCATAAGATGAGGGAGTAACGATCTCCAATCCATGAATATAAGGTTGCTGGGTGAACAAGAAAAGTGGACGAATAATATATGGCGAAGCCGGAAAGGACTTCGTTGATCTTATTCTCAGTTTTCTGGTTTTGCCGATTGGATCTGTGATGAAACTACTGTCTACAATGGAAGGACATAGAATTGTTGGGTCGGCGACTAATCTGTACGAGAGTTTGGATAAATTGCCGCTTGTTCTAATGAGTGGAGACAAATCTGAGTTGCTGAATCCTAAAGTCGTATCCAGATGTTCTCCCAGCATCCTCGAGATTGATTATGGGGAAAGGCTTGGGCATGGCGACAATTTTTATGTCTGCGCAAATAATCACAACAACGTTTTTGGTGATCGCACTACTACTCACAGTCTGAGCAGGCAAGCGGGGGAGACGTGCGTCTGCGGGAACGCTATGAGCTGTACAGTAGAATTCCGGCAGAAAGGGATTTCAGAAACAAACAGTCGGGGGACTGCGGGCGAGGGAAGCAGTGGATGTGGCGGTGGTTATGTGAAAGAGACGGTGACATTCATTATAACGGATGACTTGAAAGTGATGCCAAGTTCCACCATCGCAAGCATTACTTTGCTCAACCGTCTGAATATCAGTGACCTCTCTCAACTCGAGGAGCGCAGTGCTGAAGTCGGTCCCAAACAGGTGACTTCTTATTTTTCCGTTTTGAGTTTGTGGGTTTTATTTTATTTGTGGCTGTTAATCCCGTAAATGAATAAAACTGCAGGCTCTCGCACTGTTGTTTGCTTCTTTGTGTTCGACTACGCCCTTAAATGACGTTTTCGGGGTTACAGTATCTACTTTTGCTCAGGAGGAGGTGAGTCTGATTATGATTATGATTCATGTTTCAAATTTAAATAGTTATTAAGCTTATCGTTTGTATTACAGGGATCCGATACAGTAAATATGGGATTTATATACGAGGATGCGGGATCATGAAATGTTGTTTTCGGGCCATGCAATTTCTACAAAAAGGACTTGTAATGCACGCTTCTGATGATCTAAAAACACACACACACACACACATATATATATATATAAATAGTATCTATGTGTGTGTGTGTGTGTGGGGGGGGGTTTAGGTTTGTATAAAAAAATCCATAAAAATATATATATGATAATTGAGCACATGGATTTGTTTTTCTATAGTATTTTGTTCAAATTTGCCTTTTCAAAATTGTAAAATAATATAGTTATGGTAAAGTTTTGTTTCATTCTATTTTTTAGATTTGTATTTTGGTATATTTGGGTAATACATTTTACAACATGATATGTATTTTTAGATTGCAGCTCATTTCATTAAAATTTATTTTATATCTTATTTGAAAAAGTTATTTCTCTATAATATTTGTTAAAAAAATTCTTTATTGTTTTATTTGCATAATTATTATGTGAATATTAATATATAGTCTTATTATTAATTAAATTTCTTAGTTTAGATAAGATTTATTCTTAATAAATATATAAATTTGAAATATTTGTCAAATGTTTTATATAAAATTCTTTTCACATTTTATTGGAATGGAAGTTTTAATATAAAAAAAACAAAATTTATTTAATAATTTATATAAGCTCATTCTCCAAATTACAACAACTTAAATAGTAATTTATGTAGATTTTATCTCGCTACTTGCAATAACTCAAATTGAAATTTTGTTACTATAACCTCCAATCCTAGTGTATGTAATCGACTCTTTAACCCAATCACTCCAAAGTGTCTTCTAATCATGTCATTTTCTCTACATAAAAAATACTGAGGGGTTGTCTACAAGATTTGGCCGCCTCCATGAAATTCTTACCATCGCCCATGTAAATAGACAAACCAATAGTTTTTGACCCTATCCCAGCCACAGACTTGGGACACCATTTTGCCAAAGGAGCATGAGCATGGTCCGAAAAAATACCAACCCCTTGGGTAGGGTTCTGAGCGCCATAGTTTACATGAGGGGACAAAGATATAGGTTTTATTTTAACCGGACGAGCCGCCAAGAGGACACCATCCCAGTCCTTGGATTCATCCCCATCCATGGTGTCATTGTCCACATAAGTGCCACTTTAGAAGCCCCTGCACTCTGCCGAAAACAATGCCACCACTAACAACAAAACCGCTATAGGTAGCAAAACCACCAAGATCCGTTTGATTGACAGGTCCGCCGCTAGGGTTGGATTGCTGTGGGGAAAAAGAAGAAAGAGAAAATAGTAAAAAAATTGTTGTATTTCTAGTGTTGTTTGAGTGATGTTGCTTTATTGTCTTATCTTGCCACTAGTAGAGGTAGTTTATCTTATTCCTCATTTCGTTATCTTTATCTCCATCTGTAACTTCTCGCTACTCTCTACCGTGGGTTTCTGATCCCCTTAAAAACCACTGCTTTTACGTAATAAAAAACATAAGTACTATTAAATACAAACACTCCACTTATTCCAATAGCACGCATATCAATAACAATTATAAAAACGAGACAATGGAGGACACGAGTTATTATTATTTCCAATTTACACCATCATAATTTTTATTATTTCCAATTTTGTTTAAATGTAAATTCATAACTCACTATGACCATCACTCACCATGAGCATCCAGAAATGGATGGATAACACTAGTTATAAACAACTCACCGTTGATAACATTTATTGTGTGTAAACTATGTGCCATTATTAATTTCTTAATAACAACTTCATTTTAAATAGTGATTTCAAATCTAAATATATGTACTTTTATTTGTCTTCTTGTTGTGCATATCCAAGGTTTTCACACTTTTAATTCTTGATGTAACACCCACATTTTACACACACGAATACAATAGTAAAAATATTGGAATAAATTTTTTTTACTCACATTGTAGTTCACATGACACTACAGGGGATCACTTATGCCAACATACAAAACATGATGTGCTTACACAAACACTAGCCAACATAGGCAATATGAAAACACATGACACACATCAAGGCCAAGTTTTTATGACAAGACACAACATATCGATTCAACTACATTATAAATCATGTATGGGCACCATCCAGGACAAAAAATTCCTGGTTTTCATATCTATTGCATTCATGTTTTGGTATTTACCTTATTTTCTTGGAAATCACTTATCAATTATTTTATAACTAGACTGCATTATCTTTACTTTATTTAACATTTAACTTGTAGTTATCCCACCTAATTTTGTTTGCTTCCCTCATCACACAAGAATTATGTATCCTAGTTGTTGGTATAAAGATATGTACACAAATGATCCTTTTAGTGTTGGTTCCATGGATTCATTTTCTAATTTGTATGTTTGATTGGATTTTGCATTTATTTTAGTTGTAACAAGGGAGGTTCTCATGAAGCAAAGGAAGTTATTTGTTTCAAAAGTAGAAAGATTATGCGTTCTTTCACATTAGCATTTAAGTCCTTAGGACCATGTAAGAAGACATGGGGAGACCGACAATGAAATCCATATAAATGATGTCCCATTTCCACTCAGGAATATTATGAGGATACAAAATTCCTGTGGGATGGGAATGTTTAGACTTGAACCTCTAACACTAAGGTCAATGAGATAAGAAGTATGTTATATCATGATTCATAGATGGCTAATAATACAACTGTCTCAGATCGGCGTGCATCTTCTTCACTCCTAGATGTGTTACATATGGGGCTCGACAAGCCTATGAAATAATAAAGATCTGAATATCACCTACCTTAGGTACATAAATACGCCTCTAAAAATGAATAAGATTATCTACCTCTAGAATAAACCCTGTATACTTGCCCTAAGAAAAACCTTGAGACTCAAACATCTATTTTTCACCATCATATAAATTTTCCCCTATAATTTTAATGTGAAAGAACGCATAATATTTCTATTTAAGTCCTAAGGTTAGTCTATTTGTATCCAAGTTTGATGGCATTTGGAGTGGTCCCTACATGGTCACAAGATGTAAAAGTACCAATGCCTTCCCAGTTTACCACCCCATAGAGAGGTGGATTTCACCATAGACCTAGTACCAGGAACAACACTAGTTTCTCGAGCACTTTATCATATGATGAATCCTGAGCTTCATGAGCTCAAGATTTATCTAGACTTGTTGGAGAAGGGCCTCATTCATCCTAGTGTGTCTCCTTGGGGGACACTAGTTATTTTGGTGAAGAAGAAGGATGTTTCTCTGTGATTTTGTGTTTATTTCAGGAAGCTTAATAAGGTCACAGTGAAGAACCACCATCCACTTTCGAGGATTGATGACTTTTTTATCAGATAAGGGTAGCCAGAGTGTTCTCCAAGATTGATCTCAAGTCATGATACCACCAGTTGCGTATTACAAATGTAGACATTCACAAAATAGTTTTCTGAACTCGATATGGGCATTATGAGTTCACTATTATACCTTTTGGTTTGAACAATGCCCCGGTTTTTTTCATAAGCCTCATGAATGGGTTTTTCAGGACCTTTTTCGACCGCTTTGTCTTCATTTTTCTAGATCATATACAAATTTATTCTTGATTCTGAGGAGGAAGACGAGGAACACTTGAGACAGGTGTTATAGATTTTGAGAGATTAGAAGATTTTTGGGAACTTAGAGACGTGCAGTTTCTTGGTCACATCATATCAGGTGAGGGTATCTCAATAGATCCCTCAAAGATACTAGCCATTCTTAATTGGCCAACACCCACATCAGTGACAAAGGTGAGGAGTTTCATGGGATTAGTAGGCTACTACCACAGATTTATTCAAGACTTTTTAAGGAATTCTCATCCTATTACTTCTCTTCATCGTAAAGGGAAAAAATTTGTGTTTTCAGAAAAATGTGAGTATGCTTTTAAGTTACCTAAGGAGCATCTAACCACGACACTTATCTTAGCAGTTTTGGATTTGACTGAAGAGTTTGTTGTTTGCATCGATTATTCATTATAGGGTTTTGGATCACTTCTCATGCATAAGCATCAGGTCATTGTGTTTAGGTTGCGTAAGCTCAAGGAGTATGAGCTTAACTGCCCTACCCATGACCTGGAGCTTACAGTAGTTGTTCACACTCTAGCTTGTTAAAGACATTTTCTTTTGGGTAGGCATTTTATGTTAAGGACCAATCATTGTAGCCTTCAACATATCTTTTCAAAGCCAAACCTCAACGCTTGTCAATGGCATTGGATGGAGTTCTTGTGTGAGTATGACATGGACATCTAGTATATCAAGGTAAAAGAGTATGTCATCACATATGCCTTGAGTAGAATACAACATTAATTTCCACTATGAAACTTTTATCAAACCTTCGGGGTAGGATTCTTCAACAAATTATAGGGGAAAATTTATATGATGGTGAAAAATAGATGTTTGAGTCTCAGGGTTAATTTTAGGGTAGTTATATAGGGTGTATTCTAGAGGTAGATAATCTTATTCATTTTTAGAGGCATATTTATGTACCTAAGGCAAGAGATATTAAGATCTTTATTATTTTAGAGGCTCGTCGAGCCCCATATGTAACACATCTAGGAGTGAAGAAGATGCACGCCGATCTGAGACAGTTGTATTATTAGCCATCTATGAATCATGATATAACATACTTTCTAGCTCATTGACCTTAGTGTCAGAGGTTCAAGTCTAAACATGCCCATCCCATAGGAATTTTGTATCCTCAGGATATTCCTAAGTGGAAATGGGACATCATTTATATGGATTTCCTTGTCGGTCTCCCCATGTCTTCTTATGATCATGATGTTAACATGGTCACAATAGACAAGTTAACCAAGGTTGATTACTTTTCACCAACAAAGGTCACATATAATGCAATTTCCATTGTCAAATTATTTTTGGAGGATATTGTCAAGTTTCATTTGATTCTTAAGACGATTATTAATGACAAAGATATCACGTACACTTCATAATTCTAGAATTTCTTTCAAACTACTTTGTGAACTTAGACCAATTTCAGTTTAGCCTACCATCGAGAGACAAATGGTAAGACAGAGAGATTTAATCAGGTACTGGAGCACTTGTTTCATATGTATGTGATCGATTAGTACAATAAGTGGGAGGATTATTTGCACCTTGTTTAGTTTTCCTACAACAACAATTACCATATTTCCATTGCTATGGATCCTTATTAGGCCTTGTATGGGCGACCTTGTAGGACACCTTTGAGTTGGGATAGATTAGATGGCAACATTGTACTTGGACCATCTTACCTTCATGTTTTAGAGAAACAGGTTATTCTGATTAAAAAAATCTTGAGTGGGCTAGGGCACATGCAGAAGGCGTATGCAGACACAAAGAGGAATAAACATCACTTTGCAGTTGGTGACAAAGTATTCTTGAGAGTTGGGCCACATAACATCCTAATCCATTATGGAAAGGGTTCTATTATTTTTCCTCGCTTTGTGAGGTCATTTGAGATCTTGGAGGTCGTGGGTCCAGTTACCTACTGTTTAGCCTTACCACCACGCCTAGCCTAGGCCCACGATGTAATTCATGTTTCAATTTTACGTAGATATGTCCCACATGTTTATCATCTATTTTATTGGTGGGCATTATAGGTGGAGGACAAAGGACAATGGATATTGGAGCCCATGTGTATCCTAAACCACACAATGTTGATCATTCGGGGGATATATTTGGACTAGGTTAGAGTACAATAGGACCGATATCATGAGACAGTAGCTACCTGAGAGGATGTAATACTATTGAGGGCTTGAGATCCCTATATCATCTAGTGACTTATAGGAGGAAGTCTAATCTTAGGAGAGGCGGATATAGTTCCCACCTCTTTCTTGCATATTTTCATTTGTAGACTCATTTTATCTACTAAATTTATAGACATTGATATAGCACGATATTGATAATATGTGATCTCATTTTGGATTATCTTGTGATACATGTGTTTTTTAGGGCACATGGTTCCAATATAGCATTATGAATTTCATCTTTGTTTCTTCCACTTATATAGTTATGGATACCAACAGGATGTGATATAGTTAGCTTTATTTGATATATGATAGATGGATGTTAATTTTTTTGTGTACTTTTTTTTATCATTGATTGATAATGGTAAATTGGATGTTATCATGCAATAACATAGATGAATATTATATCTTGATTTATTGTGGATGCATGTTGCTATATTATAGCTATCTCACTTTGATATCGATTGTTGTATAGTTTGAATGAATATTCATGATTGGTTTAGTTATCAATATATTGTTATTATTTCTCTAATTTATTATAATGAGAAAGTATATTTAATGTGTGAATTGAGTGTGTAGATTTCAGGTCACACAAGAGAATGTGGATTTAAAAGTTGCACCTCAAGTTACACAAGTGGATGACTGGGCCAAGCCTTTTAGCCATGCATGACCCCTGTTTAACCTTGTGCGTGTGACATATTTGTGTTTGGACATCCTTAGTGATTTCCTAATTGAAAGGAATGATAACCAAATCATACTAAGCCAAGAACACAGATGCTAATCAAATACCACGATCAATAAGATGAAAGAAATTCACCAGAATAACTTTACATAAAACCTTTGCAAACAAATTAGAAACAAAATCATATATTATTATGGAACTCTATGCAATACATTGAGAATTATACTTGCTTAAATAGGCAAGGAATAACAATCTAAGAACCAGTCAAGGTCGTAGATCAAGCCATAAATCAAGGAAATAACTATCATAAAAGAACTAGTCAAGACCATAGATTTAGGAGAGAACTAGACATCAAGGATCTAGTCAACACCATGGATCAAGGAAAGAACTATTCAATACCATAGATCAAGGAAAGAACTATACCTAAAAACTAGATAATATCTCCTAATATCTAAATAAGATAAAAAGAAATATCCACACACATAAGTGGGTGAGGATAAATACAATAAAGGTAAATAAATTACCTAGGTGAACATGAGCTAAGGTAAATACCTACTCTAACACCCCCCCTCAAGTGAAGCTAGGGGCCAAAATAGAAGTGGCATGTCCATAGCATGAGTCTCGACAACTAGGCCTGATGAGGTACTCATGTATGATAACTGGGAAAAAGGGACACTGCAAGGTACCCAAAACTAGTAACAACAAAGTAAAGAGAGTAAAAACCCGCTCCAAGGCATCCCAAGAAGCTCGGCTCAAAAAACGCGTACAATGCTGAAGAAGTTTGGTGTGCATTGTGGTCTAAATCCACTGCTCAATCACAAAACTCAAAAACAACTGACACTGGGTTTCACCAGAATAGCTCCATACAAGGAGACTGTCAACAGAGTGATGTCGAAAGTGAAAAAAAAACACCAAAAAAAATTCAATCAACTACTGCAAATAGGTGTGCCACGATCCAAGAACAATAACCAAAGCAACAAGGCAAGGACAAAAACTCCAGAGTGTCATGATCCAAGAAAAGCCAAGGTAACAAGGCAAGGACATGAAACCCAAAGAAATAGGATCAACACCACACCCTCCCATATTGCTGAATGGGTGGAGTGACGCTACAAATCTCTAGGAGTTGTCAAAACAACTACTCGAACACTTACAAACTAACACTAGAATGCATAGAATAGTAAGTTGTGTAAACACCCATTAAAATCCTTAGCCCTTGGTCATATGGAATGGTCATATGAGATCTTAAAGATTGTGATCTAGTAGGTGCTTAACTTCAGCCCCCTTTAATTTTATTTGCGTGGTGAAGGCGACGACAATTTATTTTCTTTTAGTGGTAACTAAAATAAATAACAGAGAAAAATATTAAAAAGTTTGTAACTTTTGATCAGTAACTCGGTTTTGAGTGCCACTTTTTGCAAAAGTTCTTGTTTTTTCATGCTCATTCCATTGAAAACATTTATTTTATTCTTGGCTTGGTACGATATGGTTATCGTTCCTTTCATGGTATCAGAGCAAGGTTCCAAGCTGCGATCTCAGATGATAATAGCACACCACATTAGGTTTGTAAAACAAATGAGCTACCGATCAAAACGTAAAAGAGTGCATCCACATGATACACCCAAAACCTAAAATGTCTAGACTGTAAATCATTGTGTCCAGAGGATACACGACAATATCCAATGGATAAAAGAATGCACCCAGAGGGTACAAATCTGTGTCCAGTGGATAAAAGACTGCATCCAAAACTGAAATATCTAGAGAGTAAAAGAATGCATCT